>WEKX01025389.1:263063-275774 GCA_013390025.1 Pitta sordida | reverse complement strand
AGAGCTGCCTCCCAAGGAACTCTCCTAATCAGTTCCTTGAATAGACCAAAATCTGCCCTAAGGAAATACAATTTGGATGTTTTGTTGGCCCCCCTCCTTATTCCACTGTTTATTGAAAACTTAATCATTTCATGATCACTGCCTCCCAGACAGCCTCCAACTACCACATCTCCCACCAGGTCCTAGAGATGCTGTCTGACAGAGCAGATGAAACCAGACATCTACTCATTATCTCCTGGACTTCATCCATCCATAGCAAGAACCACATTCCTGCTGGGACCCCAAGGAATTTACCTGCCTAACTTAACTATCTAGTCTGTCTGATGTCTATGGGTGGTTATGGCAAATTATCCCCCATGTTCCACATGACTATTTCACACTATGCCAACTAACTTATTTTACACAATTACAGTGTCTTCGTTACTACAGAAAACCACAACTCAACAGAGGTAACATGCCAGGAAGTGAGAACCCTCCCGATAACTTTGACACACTGACTTGCGCCCTGTAGGACTAATCCAGTGTTCTATTATTTATTCTTTTTATATCTGAATTCTGTGACTTTAGGATTACCAGACATCACTGTACAGTACAATAGTTCAATGTATCTCCAGCAAGTCCAACACACCCAAGATGCAGTCAGCAGATAAGGGAAAGAATATAATGAACACCTGATATCCTCAACCTCCCCTTTAGTTCTATACACCTGCTTTTGCTTTATCTTGGATATTCTACCTAAAAAATGTACAGTAGACTTGAAATATTAAAAAAAGGGCAAGAACCAGGCACTGATATGAATTAACAAGCTGCTTGCCAGCCAAGGAGTCATGCATACTCTATTATTACAGGTTTAAAAATAGCCATCTTTTGAGAAGCTGTTAGAACAGCAAAATGTGGCATGAGGATATAAAAGTAATCTGTAGATAAAAGAAAAAGATGGTGAGAATCTATTGCAAACAGATGGTTAAAGAAATAAAGCCATTTTATCCCAACTTCAAGTAGCAAATACTGCCATCATTATCAGTGATATCAGAACTAACTGGTCTGCGTGTGGTCTTGCTGCATTCGCCTCAGAACGTCCAGGCTCGAGGCAGTGGGGTCTGCTCCAGATGAAAGCTACACGAATTCCTAGCACTCCTTGAACATCCTTTAGTTGTTTTTTCTACCCATTTTATATCTCCACACAGTAAGCCTCTCCAAAACACTTGATGTTCCTTGCTGTTCAACACTTTGCACAGTGGAAGTCAGGTCCAGTTGAGATCCCAGCAAATCTATTGTGACAGCAAGGCGTCAAGTAGCAGATAGTGACCACTGTGATAGTGGCCCATAGCTCCCTCCTGCTCCCTAACAGATGCATAGGGCATTTCAGAGGCTTTGGCAGAATCATCTTGGCTGGTCTACTGAAAAGACAGATTAGTCAATAGGCAATCAGCCTGGAAACGTCAAATGTGGTACAAAATATGACTCCAGTCCAGAGGAAAAAGGGTAAGAAAGTGGCAAATGCCTTGAAATTAGGACTCTGGAATTTTATCTAGCCTTCAAAAGTAGAAGCTTAAGACTAAATACTGTGCACAAATTGCAGCTACACAGTGAGGTTTCTCAGCTGCTGGCAGGTCTGGAATTTCACACCAATCTGTCACACAGGGGCATCTAGAAGGAATTTGAGGAGCAAATGTGAGGCAAAAACCTTGGCTGTGATCTCACTGCATCATTTTGCATTTCCCTCTTTTGAGAAGTGTGCACCCACAGGATCACTAATTTGATGTGTGCACCATGTGCTGAGTGGAGGCTCTACTCACTCCTTGACTTTCAGAGAAGATGCTACATGAAATTCACTCCCTTGAAGCATTTTCTCCTTTATGAACAGCAAACAGTGGTTTAAGGAATACAGCTAGAGACAACCCTTCCTCCCTGCCCCCGCTTACTCCCCCCACCCCAGTTGCAGTTACAGGATGAGCCTTTCTATATCATTAGCATGGGAAGAAAAGATTTGCAGTCTGAAGGGAGACAAGTGGAGCAGGTGAAAAGAGGCTTCCTCAGATGCTGAACTGTATATGACGGTTCCTCTAGGTATGGGTCTCCAGCATCCAGCTGAAAGTAAAGACAACTAACTGTGCTGGGTGGGAATATGTTCTTTCAGACAGTCTCCTTTACCAGAGGACACTCAATCTAAAAGTCTTTCCCTGAGTACACACTGCACTAGAGACTCATGCAATAGAATATTTGTTAGCAGCATGCTTTAGGGTCTTAAAAGAAGGAAAGTTCAACCACTCATGCTCCAAAGCACTGACAAAACACAGCCAGCCCTCAGTCCAAATCCATGCTTCGGCACAACACTGCAAAATGCAAGCTATATTCTTTACACAAGCTGATTCTGAGGCTTGATCTATTTCAGTCTGCAAAGCTGACAAAAATTATTCACAAAAGAACCAGAAAATGCTTCTACCATATCTATGGAAGACAGCCCAGCTTGTACAGTTTAAAAGCTTTCACACCAAAAGCATGTGATTTTGAAGACCCCAGCATGCTCATTTCCTGGTGTTATATGCACCTGATCAATCTCAGCTGGAAAACACTGCAGCCATCACTGGAAACACTGAGAAAGCTTTCTAAAGGACACACCACTTTTTTCACCAGTGTAGCAATGTGGTAACTAGAAAAGGTTTCTCACATAACTAAACCGCTTCACAGTCAGACTGCTTGAAACAATGGGCTTGCTAAAAGTGCACTGTGTAAAGCAGAGCTTGACTTTGCATTTCACTAAAGAGAGATATGGAAACATGTAACAACAAGAAAAAAATCCCACAAAAAATATATGATTGGGATGGTAACTGATTTTTTTTTCCTTTGAAAAAAGGAAGCTCCCCATGAGTTAAGGCAATGATGACATGATACTAAAGGAGGAATATTTGTAATGGGTAGTGCTAGTTCTCCTGTAACTGAAAATCATCAAGACACACTTACTTGTGTCCTGGATAAAATATACTGTAGTCAAAGAAACATAACAGCAAGAATGCTGACACTACATCTTATTAATTCATGAGAAAATCACACAGATTACTTCAGTAATGACTGATAAATCAAGTGAGAGAGAATTTACAAATTCTGATTTCCTAGTAAAAAGAAGTCAGCTCTAGTGCTGGAAGGCAAACCTTTTCAACCCTCTGATTTTATGCCTCCTAGGTAGATTTCAAAGGCACAGCAGACACAATATGAAAGCTATTCTCAGAGCCTTACAGTTGGATACATTCAGTTACCTTTTGCTACTTCTCCCCTTGTAAATATGCACTTTCTCAAAAACTTTTCCCATTTATTCTAGAATGTAATTTCTATTGGACATGAGGACACTTTGGGTTTGTTTTATTTCCCAAATAATTTGGAAGAAAAACAATGCAAAGAGTATCTACATACCACTTAAATGGAAAAATTATTACCAATATCAAAATGATTTATTGTGGAAGTTTTAGTTTCATTTTAAAGGAAGAAAAAAAAGGTTCTTTCCAAGGTATAGAACAGAATTAACCACTGAATGTCAATCTATTTTCCAGGCACTGATTATTTGTAAAGCATTGTATCAGTCCAAAACATCAATACAGGAGTAGTAACTGCTACATGTTAATGAACAGTGCAAATGGATGCCAGAGACCCACCCCAACTGAGCTGTTAACCCCCTCGCTACCAGAGCAGCAGAAAACCCCCTAAACCATAACACCCTCTGACAAGATGCCATAGCCAGGAGCCATTCTTTAGACCAGTCTACATCTGCTCTTCATTAAAAATTATAATAATTCATTTTTTTCTCCTTGGTTCATCTATGCAACATCAAAATATCAGATCCCTCTGATTAATTCAACACACACACTGTAACTGAGCATCTGAAAGGTGTTTCAAAGGACACCACCGTGTTCTACGCTTTCATATTACATGCACAAGGGTCACTAAAGAACAGAACCAGAAACTTTAAACTTCATTACCTAGCCTATACCATTTACGCTCAGCAACCAAATTACAAACTTTGTATATGCAAGAGGGGAGATCATTTGCCAAGATGACATTTCTACTCAAAATAAAGAAGCAGCACAGCCTAAATTTCCTAACCTATGAGGCTGTTTACAGGCTCTGATTGCTGATGCTTAATGCTCAGACCACATGCATTCGAAATAGCCATGCTTGTGAAAACACAAACCACATTCTCCAACCTGAAACCTTCATTCTAGGAAACAGAAAGGTTTAAATTCTGAGTTAAATTCTAGATTGTGCTGTCCTCAAACGTTCCTCCACTCTCCTTCATTAGCACTACCAATATACCCTGACTGGGGCACACATCTCACTTTGCTTCACTAACAGGATGGAAAAATGTGTTTAGAAGGAAAAATTGAGGCGTAAACAAATGGAGACAAAAGATAAGGGCATTTCTGGAACTACTTGGAAACACTAGGTTGCTAAAATAACCTTACAATGTGAGGAAATTGGCTGTGAGTAGGTTCATGGCTAGGAAGAGCCACAAAACCTCAGCGTGGTTTGAAGAGGTTTTGCTGACGGGAAGCAGCTGTAGTAGCTGGCTTGGATCCTGAAATGTATTTGGGAAAAAAATCCAACAAAACAACAAAAATCTCCACTTGTTCAAGACATAGATATCTTCAGAGAACGTCAAGAGTGCTTTAGAGAGCACAACAGGGCTTGGACCAGAACCACATCTCTTCTCATGAAGGAGTGATGAGTGAATGCGGAGCCTTACTCAAGGTACTCTCTTAGTTTCCCTGTGCAGCCTCTACCGGCAAGGAACTCTGAGCTTTTGCTCTTCCTAGAGGCAGACTGGGTTAGGAAGCTCTAAACACTCCCCTTTCCACCAAGCATATTTATCTGAGCAAGTCTTAGTAGGCCTGAATCCAGCTATAACAAACTTTCTGGGGACTTCTGACTGTTATGAAATGGAGTGACTCAGCCAAGGTACATCTGAAAGAAAACACATTTTATTTGTTCACTGGAAGTTAATAAACCAGGGGAGAAAAAAACCTGTGTCAGAAAATACACATCCCCACATATCTTCATCTTACAAAGCTTAGCTGTTCTTTCTGACCTTGTGCAGGTGTTGCTGTCTGGATTTCTGTCTCCCCATACACTTTTAACTGTCTGCCTCCCTCCCCAGACCCACAGTTCTGTGCTTCACACACTCTTAGTCACCTGTCTGGTGATGCAGTTGAATCAAAGGTATCAGTGTTTATCTACCAACAGCATTTCCCCACTTATGTTCCCATTGCCATGGTGAGCGGTAACAGAGACTGAAATATAAGGTCAAAACATAGCCTAGATATCTCCCACAAGCCGTATGGAAAAATCATTTTCTGAGGAAATTTCTGGCATGGAGTTCCACTTGCTCTCTGACAAAAAGCACACCTCAACTCAGCACTCCAGACTCCTAACTGAGCTCAGGACATCAGGGAACAGTAAACATCCCTAAAAAGCTTGAATTCAGATTTCACTCCAGGAACTGGAAAGGAAGTTCCCTGTTCCTTATAGGTTATCAGTGTTACCTCTTTGATTTCTGTCAGCCTCGTTTTGTTTCCTTCCATAGTGTGGAAATCTAGTTCCCTGACACTGCAGGGAATCCTGACAATCCAGTTGCCTGCACTGCTTTGCCAAACACTCCAACACCACTTCATAGGAATCAATAATTATTTTCAGGAACTTTCTAGTCTATCCTTCCACAATTTACAATGGTAACATATGACAATATATGTTTGTTCTGACTATAGTATTTGTGAAGATAAAGCAGATCTCTTCCCCAGTTACCATTCCACTGAAAATGAAATGCTAGTCTGCATGTCTTAGATTACTCAGAAGTAATGCGATTCGCATCACAGTACAGTTATGTAAACTCTTAATCAAACACCAAGTTAGAGGGAAAAATAGGAGATGTCAAAAGAACCCTAGAAAGAGACATGAAGTACAGACTGCCTTGGACATAACAACCCCATGCATCACTATTGGCNGAAGACTCGAGGAGTTCAGTGACATGGTCTAGATGTTGGGAGGCTTGGATGGATGGAGCGTGGTACCCATGGTTCCACGCTTGTGGGCCTGATCCCTGGGTGGGCATTTGCTTGGGAGTTGGACTAGATGATCCTGTGGGTCCCTTCCAACTCAGAATAACCTGTTAACCTGTGACTGCACGTAGTGCTATTCCTCAGGAAAGATGAAAGTCATTATAGTAAGTACATCGTGAATTAGGCCAGCCTAAGAGAGAGGCTATCCACTTGGTGAAAACCTGGACCAATGCAGATGTTCAGTGTGATAGACTGCGTCGTGGAGAGTTATAAGGACACAAACTATGAAGCACCAGAGAGCCAAAAACATACCAACGTAAAACCACTCTGTCCTGTCTCAGCAGAAGTCAAACTTCAATCACTGGAACCTACCAGAAAATTGGATTTCAGTAAAAACTGACATTTCTAAGCATTAAATAGGATTATTCAATAGATGAGAACTCATAGTGTAGTATTGACAATAGCATTAATATATCACAATAGTGATACTGCAGCCCAGTTTGGCATCCTTGGCTTAGATGGGCAAGACATAAGCTTTTCACTTCTCTGTTACCTCCTGTATCACCTGAGCCTCATCTGGATTAATTTTAGAACAGCTATTTTAGGAACTCAAGAAAGCAAAAGCAGCTCCATGTCAGTTTTAGCTTGGGAAACTGGCAAAAATCCAATTTTAACTGCAGACTATTTGGAATCAATTGTAGACCCAGGCCTTAATTTTGACATATGTATCACAACACAGAGACATCAGTTGGTTTCATCTATGTGAATTGCAACAAGCCTTCTCTACCAGTAAGTTTTGATGTCCTAGCTGCTTTCTGAAAAACAACAATGCAATTTTGAAATTCTCCTCCTCTACCTTGAAATGCAATCTTGGGGAACCTAAGTGAAGGTTTCATTTTAATCTGGATCACCAGCAAGATGCAATATGATTCAAAAAAACAGATGAAATTAAGAAAAGGACAGAGTATGCTAAGCAAAACAAGTAAAGTTTCCCAACTCAAAGGAAATTGCCTCATGTAATAAAAAAAGTATCAGTGAAAGATTATGAATAGTTCTTGCCTGCTTTTCTCACTCCATCTCAAAAGCACACTTCACTGTTTTGTTGTTTCGGTCTTAAGATATATGAAATGCTTGCTTTGAGCTACTATTGACCATACACATCCATTCAATGAGAAAGAACCAAGATTTTTGTAGAAAGTATGTACCAAAAACTTGGGAGCAACAACTCAGAAGTTGTGTCATTCAGTGGGCAAACATTAATGTACTAAAACCCCTCACACATAAGACCTCTCTTGAAAAAAAAGCCCATGAAAGTAAAAATGAAAGGACATTGTAAGGAAGAGCAAAATTTCTTTAAGAGTCAGATGATTTTATCACCAGTCACCTTAATGGTGGTGCATACTCAACTGAGAAGAACTGTGGACACAATTTGACTCTCATTCTTTGAATCCACACTTTTTTTTTAAAGTTTCTATTCTTTGAAAGACAAAATAAAAGTGAAAACAAAACTCCTAAAAGAAGTAGCAGGGAAGTCCTACTGAGCAATCATTGAGTCATAGCATACCAGGTCGGATGGTGACCAGGACAGTTTTGCAGTGGCACTCAAAATAGGCGATGCTCACCTGAGTGCCACTCTACCAGCATGAAATCATGCCCACAAGTTTGCAATCTGACCTAGGGATTTCAAAGAAATAGGTAGTGGTTGCCTCAAGCTGATGTTCACCTAAATAATAGTCCTCAGCAGCAAGAAATCAGCACAGCATAGCTATTTACCACAACAGGACTCTGTGTTCTGCTTCTCCTGCATCTTCTCTCTTCCCTTGATAACTCTGGAAAAGAGCTTACCCTTCCCTTGTGCTCCCTTTGACAGCAAGGGACAGCCAGCTAGCTCTTCCCAGTGGAATGAAATTCTCATGGACCTAAGGTTCCCTGTCAGCAAAGGCTCACGTGTTCATTCTGGTTGTCTGAGCACATTAATCAGCCCAGATGAAGATTATAATCGTTGTAAGGACTCCCTGATGACTTTCTCCTCACAGCCAACTCTCTCCTTTGCTGATTTATAAAGGTTGGAATATTTATATGGGAACATGTACAGAGATGGTTAGAATCTAAAGGGCACTGGCCCTTTAAGATACTGCACAAGCACAGTCTTTCATGCCCTTGAACAGAAATAGAAAAATGTTTTGATAATAGTTTTTTAGAGAAAACAACAGGTGTTTTGCTAGTAACTGGCAAAGTAGAAATTGCTTGGCAAGCATGAGTTAGCAAAAGTGTGCTATATATTATCTGCTTGAACCCTGCATAAATGGAACAAGTTGTTAACTCATATTGGGTTGTCACTTGATTCTGGAATCCTGTCTCCCATCATTTGGCACCCAAGAACAAGGATGCTGATGAACAGGGACCCCTGAAGAACAAGGACTCTGACGAACAGGGACTCTGAAGAACCAGGATCCTGACGACGGGACAGCGGAAGCTGCTTACAAGCAGGAAGTTCCGAGCCTTGGGTTTTTGCCCGAGTAGGGAGCCGGGGAGAAAAAGGACGTGTTGACGGGTGGCGTCCTTCCAAGGATAAGCTGGAACAGACTGAAGCTAGCACAGTCGACCGCCATGGTAAGACCACATTCTCGGGAAATGTATAAGAGCNGATCTGACCTAGGGATTTCAAAGAAATAGGTAGTGGTTGCCTCAAGCTGATGTTCACCTAAATAATAGTCCTCAGCAGCAAGAAATCAGCACAGCATAGCTATTTACCACAACAGGACTCTGTGTTCTGCTTCTCCTGCATCTTCTCTCTTCCCTTGATAACTCTGGAAAAGAGCTTACCCTTCCCGTGTGCTCCCTTTGACAGCAAGGGACAGCCAGCTAGCTCTTCCCAGTGGAATGAAATTCTCATGGACCTAAGGTTCCCTGTCAGCAAAGGCTCACGTGTTCATTCTGGTTGTCTGAGCACATTAATCAGCCCAGATGAAGATTATAATCGTTGTAAGGACTCCCTGATGACTTTCTCCTCACAGCCAACTCTCTCCTTTGCTGATTTATAAAGGTTGGAATATTTATATGGGAACATGTACAGAGATGGTTAGAATCTAAAGGGCACTGGCCCTTTAAGATACTGCACAAGCACAGTCTTTCATGCCCTTGAACAGAAATAGAAAAATGTTTTGATAATAGTTTTTTAGAGAAAACAACAGGTGTTTTGCTAGTAACTGGCAAAGTAGAAATTGCTTGGCAAGCATGAGTTAGCAAAAGTGTGCTATATATTATCTGCTTGAACCCTGCATAAATGGAACAAGTTGTTAACTCATATTGGGTTGTCACTTGATTCTGGAATCCTGTCTCCCATCATTTGGCACCCAAGAACAAGGATGCTGATGAACAGGGACCCCTGAAGAACAAGGACTCTGACGAACAGGGACTCTGAAGAACCAGGATCCTGACGACGGGACAGCGGAAGCTGCTTACAAGCAGGAAGTTCCGAGCCTTGGGTTTTTGCCCAAGTAGGGAGCCGGGGAGAAAAAGGACGTGTTGACGGGTGGCGTCCTTCCAAGGATAAGCTGGAACAGACTGAAGCTAGCACAGTCGACCGCCATNGTGGCGTCCTTCCAAGGATAAGCTGGAACAGACTGAAGCTAGCACAGTCGACGGCCATGGTAAGACCACATTCTCGGGAAATGTATAAGAGCAGTGGCACTCTCATTGATTAAATTTCTTGCTAAGCGAGATGCCAGTGGGAGTATGAAAAAAGGTCCATGAGCTCTGCTGACGATCGCATGGGATTGTACTCGATCCAGACATGAAGCTTTACACCTGGGAATAGATGTGCGGAACGGGATCACAGTTATGGGATTGATAATGTCTTGCTCGTAAGGTTGTTAAAGCTAATGATTATAATTTACGATGTATGCTCCTTTGGAGCAAGAAACAAGGCTTTGCTGCTCCTGCTTTGGTTGATTTTAGCTTGAGTGCGTGGGATGAAGTTGGATAGGAATTGTGGAATGAAGTTTGTAAAGGATTTAAAGACGCTGTAGAATTAGCAAAGACGTGGCGATTACTGTCTGACACATTGAAAGAATGATGAAAGGGATCAAAAAGATCAAAAGTCCCTTGATAAGCAGAAAAAAGAAGAAAAGATTGATAGTATTTTAAGAGAGCAAGATCTCGATGATGAATGTGTGATGAGAGAAAATAGAAATACTTTGGTAAAAGACATTGAAGAGTTTAACTTTCTCTGCGCCTGCAACTAATCAGGCAGGGAGAAATGACCTTGAGCAGCCCCCCCGCTTCGCCCGCAGCACAGCTGTCAGGGAGAGAAAACTTTGAACAACTGCCAAGCCCCCCCGTTCGGCTTGCAGGGATAGGCTTTACTGAGGAGTGAGAGAAATAATAATAATAAACCNAAAAAAGCTCCATGAGCTCTGCTGACGATCGCATGGGATTGTACTCGATCCAGACATGAAGCTTTACACCTGGGAATAGATGTGCGGAACGGGATCACAGTTATGGGATTGATAATGTCTTGCTCGTAAGGTTGTTAAAGCTAATGATTATAATTTACGATGTATGCTCCTTTGGAGCAAGAAACAAGGCTTTGCTGCTCCTGCTTTGGTTGATTTTAGCTTGAGTGCGTGGGATGAAGTTGGATAGGAATTGTGGAATGAAGTTTGTAAAGGATTTAAAGACGCTGTAGAATTAGCAAAGACGTGGCGATTACTGTCTGACACATTGAAAGAATGATGAAAGGGATCAAAAAGATCAAAAGTCCCTTGATAAGCAGAAAAAAGAAGAAAAGATTGATAGTATTTTAAGAGAGCAAGATCTCGATGATGAATGTGTGATGAGAGAAAATAGAAATACTTTGGTAAAAGACATTGAAGAGTTTAACTTTCTCTGCGCCTGCAACTAATCAGGCAGGGAGAAATGACCTTGAGCAGCCCCCCCGCTTCGCCCGCAGCACAGCTGTCAGGGAGAGAAAACTTTGAACAACTGCCAAGCCCCCCCGTTCGGCTTGCAGGGATAGGCTTTACTGAGGAGTGAGAGAAATAATAATAATAAACCAAAATTTCCTACTTGGTTTTGGAAACAAGTGAAGCATAAGGCTTTGGAGATGGGAGATTGGAACTTGGCTGAAAGACTTGCAGTTATCCCAAGTTCTGGACAGCCTAGAGAGAACAGCCAGCCCTATGTGGCCTCCTTACCAGAAAGACCAGTGGAACTGCAGGAATGGATGTATTCACCTCCAACACTGTAACAATAACAACCAGAGACATTGTGAAGGTAACTTTGGATGCTAAAGAATCTATAGGGAAGGGAATGAGTGCCTTGTTAATTGGAATATCTTGTAGCAGTCTGCAGAGACTAACAATCCATATTGGTGCAACTGATGCAGATTTTACAGGGCAAATTCATGCTATGGTGTCTACTAATTATCCCCCTGTAACTATTCCCAAAGGTACTCACGCTGCTCAACTTGTTCTTTTTATAAGTTGCATCCCAAAAACAGAACCACGAACCAGGAGTGATGGAGGATTTGGTTCTACTGGCCCACCGCAAGTGTATTGGTCACAGACTGAGACTGTGCAGTGACCACAGATGATTTGCACCCTGAAGATGAAAGATCAAACCCCATCTATGGGGAAGGTTGCAAGACTTCTGGATACAGGAACTGGCGTAACTATTATTTCACAACAGGCATGGCCTCCTGCATGGCCTATAACCATGGCTGAAATGGGGGTGGCTGGGCTGGGTGGTGTATCTCACGGTTATACATCAGCCACTCCTGTTCTCGTTACTAATTCGACCATATGTAACAACAGCCCCGTTAAACCTGTGGGGGTGTGATTGTCTATCTCAAAGTCAAAATTACTACAGATTTTTAAGTGAGGCCACTGCACTGCAGGGTGTTTGGCCCTGCCATTAGAAAAATTGCAAGGCCTGCAAGAATTGGTCATGGAGCAGTTAATGGCTGGACATATTAAACCATCACATAGTGCTTGGAATACTCCTTTATTTGTGATTAAAAAAAAAAAAAAGAAATTGAAACTTCTACATGATTTGAGACAGGTCAATGCAGTAATAGTAAAGTAACAATAAGTGCCTTACAACCAGGTCTGCTTTCAAAATACAAAAAGGGGGAAAGGAACCACCACAGGGAAGACTTGATAAGTTAATGTCCTTATTTTTCTTGCTGAGCTTCAGCAAGGTGTTAAGGTTCAAGTAAAGAATTTGGCCACAGGCCAGTGTCTGGTCCAGATAATCTATTAACCTGGGGTAGAGGTTATGATTGTGTCTTGACAGATGCTGGTCCTCAGTGGTTTCCTTCTCGCTGTGTTTGGCCTATGTTGGAACACTCGTCCCAGTGAAGGATGGATGGTTCCTTAGCCCAAACAGAATGTTTGTGTGACTCTGGCAAATGTGATTCATAAAAGACTATGTGAACAACTCGGACTCTATATATGCAAATTTTCCTCAAGTAATGCAGGAACCAGAGGAAATAGAACTATTGGGATCAGTTATGGACACTTGTGTTTTATTATACCTATAACAGCACCAGAAAGGGCCAGAATGTAAATGCTACACTGTCTGTTTATTGAAATGCTACTGCTTAGTGTAAATATATAGCCATGAATATTTCTATCCACTTTAGTACAGTGGTGAGTGTCCC
>WEKX01025389.1:205345-243512 GCA_013390025.1 Pitta sordida | reverse complement strand
GGTGATAGGTTGGACTTGATGATCTCTATGGTCTTTTCCAACCTTACTGATTCTATGATTCTGTGATTCTGTGAAAAGCTGAAGGGCAGGAGGCTCCAAAAGTCCTTACGGCCACTTTTTTATCCCCCTGGGGTACACGAAATGGCTCTAGCCCTTCGTGCCTATGCAAGGCGTCTCAGCTCCCAAACTCCCCGCTCCACAAGCCTGCAGTCCTCAGACTGCTCCCACCCTCCACATCCCAACGCATCAATCCCACTCCCCAGCGCGCGGATCGGGACATCGTCCGCCCGCTCCTGACATGGCGGCGACAGCGCCAGGGAGGGGCGGAAGCGAGGGCGAGCCCGCCTCGGGGCGNTGCTCCCAGCTGCATCCAACCTGACCCGGACCTGGAACCGGAATGTTGCCGGGGGTGGGACATCCACAACTTCACTGGAAAACCTATTCCAATGCCTCACCATCCTCACAGCGGAGAATTTGTTCCTAATATCTAACCTAAGTTTCCCCTCTTTCACTTTGTGCCCATTATTTCTTGTCCTGTCACTGTGGTTCCTATCACTCTGGCTTATCTCTAGGCCTCTTTCAGATATCAGAAGGCTCTTGGTGTTAATATTAATAATTTTAGTGTTAAGTATATTACCATACAGAAGTTTATACCTGAATTAGCCTGTGATTTTACAGTCTAAATTCACCTGCTAATTTCTCCATCAAACGTTGCAGTCCTTTCATTTTCTGTTATTCTGATGTCTGTGGCAAATTGAGGACAGTTTTTGAGAGTGGAAGGACTGACCTCATTCATGAGAGTATCCAGGAAAGCTAACGTTCTCTTCTTTCTGTCTGCAGTATGAGATGTACACTATAGAGAGGAATGCTGAGAGGACAGCGTCTGCAGGCAGGCTGCTCTATGACATGTGAGTAATCAGAACTGAGACTACAGTTATTCCAGGTGCTTGTTTCTGTAAATGTCAGACTTTCCAAAATTACAGTGTGAGTGTTCCTGAAAATCTATATGGATAAAGTAAGCAGAAAAGTTCCAATTCATTAGAAATAAACAGTAAAAAGGAGGGGTTTATTTTCTGTTTTCCCCGTGCACATACTTTCATGGGAAGGTTTTACCATGGAAGCAGGTTTTGAGATCACTGTTCATTCCTTGCCTCAAACTTCATTACAGGTTTGTGAATTTCCCAGACCAACCTGCTGTATGGAGGGAGATCAGCGTTATTACATCAGCATTAAGGAATGACTCACAGGACAAGCAGACACAGTTTTTAAGAGGTAAGGATTCTATCCTGAAGGAACCTGAAGATAAGCCCTTTTGTTACATATCTGGTGTGGCAAGTAAATGTGAGTCTTTTTAACTTTCCTGGTGAGCTGCAGGGTTGTGTGGTTGGTTGGGGTTTTTTCCCCCTCAACTTTAGAGTCTTCATTTGGTGTGTTAGGTTTAAGAAGAATAAAGAGATATGACAAGCTGATTCCCTTGCTTTGTCTTAGATATGGGTAGACTTAGTCTGCCACAACAACAAGCACTTAGAAAGGAAGCTGAATAGGTAGTAAGTGGAATGGGACTTGAAAATCATTATCCCACAGACTCCAGAGAGCAATGAATGATCATAAAAATGGGTGAATTCGTATGTATGAAGTGAGGATTATGAAAATGAACAGGGACCAAAGGGGCTTGGCATTCACTGCTGGCAACCACAGGCAGTTTTGAAAGCGGTATTTGCACCTGACAAATTATAATCTGTTGTTTGAATATGTGCTTCAGAAGCTTTAGTGTGTAGCACTGCATACAGGCTATTCCACTTGAGAAAACATTTGATTTTTCATGGGGAGTGTTTATTTTTTAGAATGAATACATAAAAAATACAGAGAGAATATGTTAGTTTGTCTTTAGTGTCTCATTGGAAGTTTAAGTTGGTAAAAATTAAATTTTAATAATTAAAATATTAATTGTAAAAGTGGAATGTAAGCCAAAAGTAAATGAACAGGCTTGAAAAAACATCTTGAAATGGGAAATACTTAAGAATTAGGATTTTGAGTGGTCCACTCGTTAGCAGTATTGCTTGTTAATTGAAGTTCTCTGCGCCCAAATAAACACAGATAAATATTCACTTGGTCTTCTCTGAAAGAAACAGAATTTTTTTTTCAGTCCTGAGTATTAAAAGCAGAAAAAAGCATAAGGAAATCCCTTTCTCTCTGCATTGCATGGTGATGTTAACTTGTCTTTTACCCTTTGTCAGTCAGCTTTACAGATCAGACACTGCAACCTAAACGTTTTAATTTTTTTTTTAAGGATTATTTGAAACCCTTCCTGGTCGGGTCCAGTGTGAAATGTTACTGAAGGCAACAGAGCAGTGTTTTAACACATTAGAAAGGGCAGAAATGCTACTGCTGCTTCTGCGACGTTTCCCAGAGACTGTGGTGCAACACGGGGTAAGAGAAGAGAAGCTCATAGTAACTGTTCAGGATATTGGCACTCTGCTTCTTGAGATTTTGCTGAAATGTCTTTTCCTCTGCCTAGTGGGAAGGTGAATCTTTTTATTTGTGTTTAATTATGGCTAATAGTTAGGATTCCTGTATTGTGAGGTTACCACCAGGGAGGAATGGAAGCAAATAAAACCATCTTTTGTTTTGTAAATGAAAGAATGTCAGTCATACATTGCTTGCACCTCTCTGTGCATCTATTTACTGATGCAGTCACGTGCAGTTTTTTTTCTTAGTAGTTTTGCTTTCTTCTGGAATTGCTTTTCACCTGTTATTAAGGTTGGACAGTTTAATTACACATTTGGAGACCTGCACATGCTGTTGCTATAGACAGAATTGCTGCTCGTGCATCCACTGAATTGCTATCCAACCCCACTGAATGGCAGTTCAAAACGTTTCTAAAACCACTGGTCCAGTGTTTAACTTTCACCTCTGCTCACACAGGTGGGCCTTGGGGAAACATTATTAGACGCTGAAAGTATTGAAGACCAAGAATCTCCTGTGAATTGTTTCAGAAAATTATTTGGTAAGAAAATACTGATGTTCTTGTTTTACTTTTTAGTATGGCAGGATTCTGAGATCAGTACAACTACTCTCAAGATACTGCAATTAGAAAACTGAGGTAGTCAGAAGAGGCTCAGGCCACATTAGTCCAGGCTGACCATGTAGTACAAATTGGTATTACAGTCATCTGTGAGGTTCTTTGTGCTGTATGGTCAGCCTGAGGTGGAGGCTCACATGGCTGATTGAGAAACCTTTCCTAGAACAAACAGAGAACAAAACCCCCCATAAACCTAAAGGATTTTTTTTGTTTGTTTTCTGTTTTAGTTTGTGATGTTCTACCACTGATAATTAACAATCCTGATGTACGGCTTCCTGCCAGCTTGTTATATAAATATCTGAATAAAGCAGCAGAATTTTATATTAACTATGTAACTAGATCTACACAAACAGAAAGCCAATATCAAGGTAAGAATATTTTTACAAAATGAAACTTTCTTAGAACGTATTTTAGTATTACTGAAGTGACATCCATAAATAAAAAAATACTTATCTTTAGGTAATGTAACACACAGACAAGGATTAGTAGTATTTGATGTTTCTTAGTTCTTTGATTCCAAAATACCTCATGGTGCTTCAACTGCTTAGTCATGATGCTCATGATGCTTCAGCGTATCTACTGAGACATAGGACAGAATGTCCAAGATCCAGCCTATCAGCTCTTGTAGGAGGAGGCAGAAATGCCTACTGCTCCCCCTGAGCCTTCTCAATAAATGGTTGCCCTGAAAGCTCTGACAGATTTTTTTGCATGTCTTCTTGAAAACTAATGGGTTTGTTTGATTTCTTTATAAAGAGAAAAGTGTGCTGGTTTTTCTAGGTTCACAGGATTCCTCTGATATTATGTCTCCAAGCAAGCGCAGCTCTCAGAAATATGTAATAGATGGTCTCACAGAGAAGTCATCCCAGATTACAGATCCTTGGGAGAGGCTATTTAAAATATTGTCTGTAGTGGGAATGAGGTGTGAATGGCAAATGGATAAGGGAAGAAGGTAAGAAAAGTGTACTTTTCCAGGTATTTCTTAGGAGAGTTTGGCCTTTTAGTTCTTAAGGAGATGCTTTGATGAAGGATTTTAACACAAGAGTCTTGTGTAAGTTCACAGCAGCTTTCCTTTCAAGACTGTACAATGTAATGCAGAAATGTGGCTCCAGAGAGCACTTTCAAATTAGTCTCGAAGCTCAATTTTTGATGATAAAACTTGTGCATAACAACTACAGTACTGTGAGGTATCCTTCCCTATGTGCCTCAGTGAAGAGAAAAATGGTTAATGCATAGTGAAATGTCACTAGCATGTATTCCCAGCTTCCACTGACTTGAGGCTGGGGGATATCCTCTGCGGAAACATTAAGATTTTCATAATTCACTGTGCATTCTTTCCTCTAGTTTCAGTCTGTGTAGCATCCTAAATTATTCTTGTCTCTCTTCCCCTCAGAAGTTTGGGTGATATTCTGCATCGAATGAAAGATCTCTGCAGATACATCAGTAACTTTGATAGTGAGGCCCACGCCAAGTACAAGAATCAAGTAGTGTATTCCACAATGTTGGTCTTCTTTAAAAATGCATTTCAGTATGTCAGCAACATCCAGCCATCACTCTTCCAAGGTCAGTTTCTAGTACGTATTTCAACTTCTGTAGGGAGTGCTTTGTGATTTCATTGCTAGTGTTTGAAAGTTCTTTTCTCATTAGGCTTTTGAAACTGTGTTTTGTGACGTTGACACATTAATCTTACCAGCAATAGTAGTTCACAGCAACTGCTGCAGTGGACGAGACCAAAAGTCAGTTCTAACTATTGTGGTTTCAGCTGTGGCCAGCAGCAGGCAGTTGTCTAGCAATGGGAAAAGTAACAGACCAGACATGATGGGAAACTTTTCTAAGCTCAGAGGACAAATGACATGGCAACTTGTACACAAACCTTCAGTCACTTTAACAAATACAGGAGCTAATAGAGTTCAGCTTTTTGTTCTGTCCAGAGAAAAGAAGAGTTATGATGGGGCAGGGAGATACTTCAGCTGTGCATATAGTTTGAGCTATTTGATTCTGAGTTGAAGAAGAAAGGAAGTAAAGAACTAGTAAAGAACTAAAATGCTCCTTTCTACGTTATACAACTGAATATTTCAAAGCTTATGTTTTCAGACTGAATCACCAAAAAAGAATGTATTCTGAGATAGCAGAGTGCAGTCCCTTTGGTGCAGCATTTTTGGTACCTTCTGTCATTTCCTGACATCAGGAAAGTGTTTTGAAGATGTCTTTTACTCATTTCTGCTTCAGCATTAAAGCCCAGTGGTATTCAGTGCCTTTCGTAGCCTTTCTATCAGTAAGGTTTTTACTTCTCTTCGGAGAGTTTACCGTAGAAATGTAGAACCCTACATATTTTGGAAGCATAGTGGTGGGGTAAAGTGCTGTCTCCTCCTTAATCTGTAGCTCTGAGAGCTGTGACTTTCTTCTCATGTTCCTGGATTTGCAAGATAGCTCTTGAGGGAAAACTTTTCAATGCATTTCTCTTACATAATTCATATCTGCTTTGCTGGAGACTTGAGAAATGAATGAGGCAATTCACACCTCTCATAACTTTCAGTCTGCCTGCAGGCTTGGCAAGAGTTGCTATTTGGCCTGATGATTTAGGGGTTTATTTATACACTCTCTGCTAGAAGAGAATTAAAAACTCTGTAAGCTTAGATTCTAGAGCCTGGTTAGACAGAAAATACACAATGCTGCTCTTTGTATGGATGTGGAACTTTCACAGAATCACAGAATCACAGAATATTATGAGTTGGAAGGGACCCACAAGGATCATCTAGTCCAACTCACCACCTAACACCCGTACAGAGTCCGAGAGCACATCCCAGAGCGTAACACCACCTAGATCCCTCACGGTGCTGTAAGAGAAGGTCTGCAGCCCCAGTCAAGGGTGAGGGTAGGTTTAGTTTAAGTTTAGGACTGGAGGTTTTGGAAAAAAGGCTACAGTGCACTTGGGGTACTGAGAACACTTCTTTAGGAAGCAAAGCTACTGAGAACACTTCTTTAGGAAGCAAAACACTTAGCTGGCATTAATTTAAATCGATATGAATAAAAGAAAAAAACAATATTTTCTTCTCAGATGTTAGAACTAGGCAGCTCCTAAGGTTCTAGTGATAAAACGCTTCCAGCATTGTAGTTATGGTACGTTCATATGTGTTTTTCATGGATGCTATCTCCTGCATTATGTCTTGGTTCCATTTTCAAACTAGATTCCAACACAGTGGAATACATGATGGTACAGGAGAGGTGATTTCAGTGTGTTGTAGCCTCTGTGTAGGGGAGATTTTAGTGGTGGTATTTAGCTTGGACCTAGTCAAAGGAGATAACCTTATTTGCTAGGTATGCCAGGTTTGTTTTTTTCTTTTAACATTCACTTCTATTGATGTGAAGGCCTTACACATCACTTTTCAGTAGATGGGAGAAGCTTAATATAGGTTCCTTTATGTCAATGGATGAAATGGATTGTCCTTCTACTAAACTCTCAAATTAGTTCTTTGCTATTATGAATGAGGTCTTAGCCTCACATCTTTCTGCAAATAGAAACAGAAGAGACACACAAACTAAAAATACTTGTCCCCACTACTGCCTTAGCTGGTGGAGATTTCAAAAAGAGAACAGAGATTAATGGATTTCCCCTTTGCTTTATATTTCTTTGTCTGAGCTTTGCACATCCATATACAACTTGATTGTGCAAAACGAGGAAATGTTCTTGGAAAGAAAGCTGTCTCAGTAGCAATCATATATCATTGTCGTTTGAGATTAAGAAGTATTCTATTGAAACTTAACCACTCTGGTGTGAAATAACAGGTGTCAGATCCCACTGTGGGACCAGAGAAAGTAGAAATTGTCTTCTGTGTTTCAAAATGAGGCTTTTCTAGGGACTTCAGAGAGTGAAGATGAGCTCTAGCAGTCAATTAAAGATTTAATTCTGTTTACTGAAATCACTGGGGTCAAATCTGACACTGAGTGATCCTACTAGGGAAGTCCTGTCATAAGTACACTCACTTCTTTGAGGCATCAGTGCCTGTCAGCATATTGCTTCAGTTTCTCGTCAGAATGTTTTGAGAAAATTGCTGTGCTTTGACATATTTGTAGCTGTTAACTTGAAAGCCGTTTGTGCCATTCATATGTTAAATAATTGTACTTACATAAAAGCAAATAATGCTTGATGAGAGAACACCTGCTGCCTGAGTATTTCTTGTGACTGCTCCGTAAGAAAAGGATTCGAATATATTCTGAAGCTCTCAAGCAAACTCTTGTGATGTCTGGTAAATGCATTCTGGTCTTTACAGTAGAGCTGCTTTGAGAAAACCGTAGCTCTGCTAGATTAGTTTAAGCTTGTGCAACTTAAGTGAGTTTATTTCAGATTGTTTTCTCTAGCATTATAGTTATTACTTGTGAAGAAAACAAAACCAGCTTACTGTAGGCATGAGACCTTTCAGATCAGTTTTGAGCAATTGTGAATTAATTTATCTTTAAATCCAGGTCCAAATGCTCCAAACCAAACCCCACTGGTTCTTCTTGAGGATGTATCCAACATCTATGGTGATACAGATATTGATCGTAACAAACACATACACAAAAAGAGGAAACTTGCTGAAGGAAGAGAAAAAACAATGGTAACTTTTCTAGACTTTTGAATTCGTAACAAGGACGGCATTGGTACTGGAATTTAGACAGTAGTGGTATTGACATAGATGTAATAGAGTTATGTTTAGAGCTACACTGGAATAGCTGTTTATGACCACAGTTTCCAAACAGATTTTTTTTTCTAAAGCCAGCAAGAATAAAGCAATTTTTGCAGCAATTGCTGTATACACCTGTGTACTGCTGTGAATGCTTTCACTTGAAGGAGTTCAGCAGAGGCTGCAGAAACTGTTGAGAAGGTAGCTATGGCAGTCAGATGTTGTACAGCTAAACTTTCAAAGACTTTTCATGATTTGAACTGTCAATATATCTACTGCTTTAATGGTAGAAACTATTTTATAGAATTTCTCTGCTGGTGAAAGTACATACTTACACAAGCATTTCCTTTGTATTATGCCACTGTAGACTCCAACTGAGCGATAGTGTGTGTGTACTTTAGCAGATAATCTGGCTGAAGCTCAGTGGTGATACACCACATTTAAGAGAACAAAGTCACTCTGGATACTGTTTCTCACACTATACCACTGAGTTTCTTGATAGCATAACAGATGGGTCTAATATTAAAACAAGCTAAGCGAAAAATCACTGAAAGGCACTTAAATTAGGATCTTGGCATCTTTAATACATAATTGTCTTGTGTTCAGTGGAACTTAAGTGGCTTTAGAGTCCTTTGAAATAAGTATCAATTAAGAAATTTAACAGTTTTGTTTTATACTGACACTTTTAAGCAGAGCTCAGATGATGAGGATCCCTCTGGGAAGGCACGAAGTCGCCATATTACAGTGAACAAGGCAGATCTTGCGAATTCCATCGAAGTATTAGAGAGCTTCAAACTGGCGAGAGAGAGTTGGGAGCTGCTCTATTCTCTGGAATCACTTGACAAGGGTAAGGCTAACTGCAGGCAGAGTTTAGGCTTCATTGCTCTGCATAAAATACATTTTACTATTGTTAAAAAAGCAATTTCTTTCATTATGAATCCCTAAAATTGAAATTGCCTTGAGTCCTGAGTATTTTTATGTAAGTTCCAGTAAGAAGCTTTATCAGTTGTTGTGTTTCTGAATATTATGTTCTTGTATTTAGTTTCATTCTTGATGCATCTTTGCTTTTCATTCCCACTTCTCTTGGAGCAGTTGGTCAGTAGTAGTGCTGATAATGCTCAGTGAGGATGTGCTACTAATGGCTGCCTTAATTCATATTTGAGATGTATGTTTACTGTGTCTCTCCCTTTCTTATAATACCTGGTGTGACAATCTGGAAAAAAAGCAAGGAAATAATACCACCTAGATGCTTTTAGGTTTCTTGGATATTATGGGAGAAATATAATCAAAATATAAGTGTATAGGAAGAGAGTGTTCTATAGTTGAAGGATTTCATGTTCTTACTGGTTTTGTATGCTTTTTTCCCATTTTAAAATTCAGCTTTTTTTATATATATAATTGATTTTTGACCCAAAGCTATGAAATGCTTCATTTTCTCTTTCTCTTCTCTTCTCTAACTATTTATGCAGAGTTCACCAGAATTTGTTTGTCATGGAAAACAGAGACCTGGCTTTGGTTAAGAATCTTTCTTACAGATATGATCATCTACCAGGTAAAAAACCCACCACTGTGTTGCTATTCCTTCTAGTAAATAGCTGTTCTGATTGGAGAGTTTGACTGCTTATAGTGTCTACTGATTCTGTGCCTGTAAGTATGGCCATTTTTGGGGTGGACCTCTACTGTTTGTACCACATGCTAGGATCCCTACTTAGGATATTCCTGTCCCAATAGCTGTTGTTTGAGTCCACCTAGCTTTGGCATATGGAAAAGATCTCTATATTGGCATTTTGACCAGTGGATATCCAGTGAGCCCCCGTGTATTCGCGGTCCGCTATTTGCAAGCTTCAGTAGTTGTGGGCACTTTTCCCACGAGCTGTGTGACCTTGGCGCATGCCCAGAACGTACCGGGACCCCAGTCGGCACGGCCCCCAGCATCGCCGCTCGCGCTGCGAGCACAGGTGGCCCCCCCCTCCCCGCCGCTCGCAGGGCGAGCACAACGGGCCCCGTCTGCTCGCAAATATGTAAATGGGTCCCAGCCAGGAGCCGGCACAGTGCACCCGGGATGCGTTTAGTGTAAATGTGTATTTTTGCATGGCTGCAATTGTCCTCCGCTGGGCTACAAGACGGGGTGATGTGGCTGCCATTGTGTGTGTGCCAAGGGGAACATGGCACCGGCCCCACGGCTTGGCCCTCAGCAGTCAGCGCTCAGCGTAACACAGCCAGACAACTAAGCCAAGTCCTGCTCTAAGCACCATCCTCCAGACCTTATATGGGGAGGGGGTGTGGCTACGGGTGTGGCATACTCGACTACGTAGTTGGTTCGCTATCTTTGCAGATTTCACAACTCGTGGGAGGTGGACCAAACCCAACAGCCCGCGAGTAACGGGGGTTCACTGTATATAGTGTTGGGGAAGAAAAGTGCATTTTATTAGTCTGTCAGTGCATTATACTGGAAGCAATCAGAGAGAAGAATTTTCAAACAGCAAAAGATTTTAACACATCCCAGTCAATGTGTATCATTTTCTTCAAAGATTAGGCTGACTGAGATTCAAATATCATCTACAAAAGGAAGCTTGTTCTTTCCCTGTGGGAGTCTTGTATTTTTCCCTGTACTTGTGCCTAAACAAGAGCTATTTAAACTTCATTATTCTAAATAAAGTAACAACTCAAGGGTATGATTATTTGATTCAATTACAAATATGATTTTGTGAACTACCTTTTTAAAGCAGAATTCTGTTTGTCTTCTCACTGCCTTACAAATGATTGATCCATACTCCTGTACACAGCCCATCACTGGAGAGTGTTAGTCAAGAATAGTTTTGAAGGCTTGTTACTTGGTCACTCACTGTTTTGAAAGCTTTCTGTAAGGGAATTTTTATTTATATGTTTCTAACTATTGTATTGAGAAGACCGTAACAGTGGTGTTTTCTATCCTTTTTCCTTTTTTAAAGGGGCAGTACAAAAAAGCAATTAGCAGCCTGCATCATTTGGCAGCTCTTCAGGGCTCTCATTCTCCACAGCAAATTACGGGACAAGGATCTCTAGAAAATCAGAGAGCATTAATCCAGTTAGCATCGTGCCACTTTGCTCTTGGAGAATATCGGGTACGTATTGCATTCCACATGCTGGTCTGTCATCATCTGGCCCTGTGCTTCCCATTCGTCATCCTCCTCTGAATTTTCCTGTTACCCTACTTTCAACAGGGTACTGAATGTAAACCAGGATCTAGGAAAAATGCGTGTTTCACAGGGAAAATTACCCTCCATGCCACATTGTCCATTAGCAACTCTCTTATATAGATACACATATATATATTTTTCAATATATATGTATATGTATGTGTGTGTATATATATATATATATGTAGTCTGTTCGGTAGTTAAAGTTTGGGGGTTTAGTTACAATTTTCCTTAGGTACAAGTGTTTGACTTGTAAAATTCACTTTAGTACAGTGGTGAGTGTCCCCGCCTCTCATGCGGGAGACTGGGGGTTCGATTCCCGCCAGGGAGACAGTGTTAAGAGTTGGACTCGATGATCCTTGTGGGTCCCTTCCAACTGAGAACATTCTGTGATTCTGTGACTTGCCTGTAAATGTAACCTTAAATTTGAGTTCTTTAACTTTACTGAATGAATTATTACAATTTAGGGGAAATGCTTAGGTATAGGTTTCATTTAGAAATAAAAAAATAAAGAAACTTCTGTGATCATGTTAGAAAAGAATTGGTTATCAAATGACACTATAAGAGACTCCAGAACAATATTGTCTGGCCTGACCTCTGAACGTGCTTTACTTTTGCAGTATGTGCTTTGTGTTTTTAATACTATAGGAGTGCATGGTGGTCTGAGCTCAGTCAGCTGCAGCAGTGGTAATAAAGGCCATGTCTCTTAAGATCTAACATCATCCTAGTATATTACTGAAAAACTGCTTTTGTCGCTTCGAGTTTAGTACTTTTCACTGAAAATGTGATCGTATATCCCCACCTCTTACTATCTCTAGGAAATACGTAGCATTAAAAATTCACTGAATTGCTGTCATGCTGTCAGATTGCCATTTGAGTCTCTATTTTTATCATGGAGAGAACAAGCTTTACAAAACTATTCTACAAATTTAGTTTGAAAACTTAATCCTTCAAAATAAAATAGTTTTTGATTCCAGTTTTTGGTCTTACACCCTTGAACTGAAGAACGCCAATACATATTTTTTCACAATTAAAATGATGTATGTAGGATCTCAGAGATTGTTAAATGACAGTTAAGTCTTTTTGCTTAGCCAGACTATGCTGTGTATTAAGTCCACTCAAGTTCTAGAAAATAATTTTATGATTTTTTTTTGTGGTGTCTTAAATTTTTAATCCTGATCAACATATATGAATTTTAATAACTCTAAATTTGGCCTTATTGTGTTCCTTCCTTTTATAGCAAGCATGTGAAAAAGTGCTTGACCTCATGTGCTATATTTTACTTCCAATACAAGAAGGAGGTAAAGTGCAAGAGGAGCAACCTAAAGTCAAGTCTAAATTCAGGAAAGGTAGGGACTTGCTACTACCCTAAATTCAGTGTCAGCTGAATTTTAGTTCATGTGTTCTGGTCGAGTATGTAATTATTTTCATTATGTATTATGAAAGCCGGAACTTTTTTATCCCTCCTTGGTTTTGTGTTGTGGTTTTCTTGCTGGTACCTCTTAAAGTATATCTGTTCCAAAGTCCTACCACAGGAAAAGAGAAATGAAGATAAGAGCATTAAATGTTTTACTTCATGTTTCGAATCATTCCTAATTTACTTACTGAGATTGTAGATTCGTTTTGATCCATTCCAATTTCTTTCAAACTTAGACAATCATGAGACCTCTAAAGAACTGTTCTGTTGCAGGGTCTGATTTGAAGCTTTGGCCATGTACCAGTAGAGCCATCATGCCTTACTGCCTTCACCTGTTGTTAGCTTGTTTCAAGGTAAGATAGGGTCAACTAGGGCTTCAAGTCTCTAAGGCCTGGTTATTGTATCTGGGTTCCTGAAGCTGCATGGCCTTATCCCAGTGCTGTGACTGGGTGTGAAGGACTGTGCCTCAAGTCCTTCTCATCTAAATGGGTTGGTGAACAGTACTTTTTTGGAGGGGAGAGTGGAGCGTTGGTGGAGGAGGGCTTGTTCTCTCTTTTATTTATTTTGGTTTTGAGCAGAGAAGATAGAACTGACCTCAAAATTTTTGTCTCTGTTCAATATCCCTTATAGGTCAGTGGAGAGAATTTGGTATTTTAGCTGGAAATGTCTAACCTACTTTAGCAGCGTATTTCTTTCTGTCTTAATATATATACTTTTAAAGAACTTGTGTATTTGCAGAGATATAGTGAGATGAATTCCATACATCATAAAATCAGCATGTGTTTTCTTATTGTCTCAATGCAATTTTTCCCTGAAGCTGAGAGCTTTCACAGACAGCAGAGATGATATGGCACTGGGCCACGTAGTTGTTTTGCTTCAGCATGAGTGGCCAAGGGGTGAGAACTTGTTCCTGAAAGCCATCAACAAAATCTGCCAACAAGGAAACTTCCAGTATGAGAATTTTTTCAACTATGTCACGAGTATCCTTTCTCCAACCAAGCATGTCTTTCACACCCTGTGCTGTAGTGTTGAAAAAGCTCTTAGATAGTTTCAGCAGTAACTCTTTCCTGAATCATATTCTGTATTTATTTCCATACCATGAAAGCTGCAGTGCACAATGGACTGTAAATATGCTGCTTTCTGACACCTTTTCTGGCACTTGAGAGAACCCTTAAGCAAATTGCCATTGCACTTCCATTCAGGAAAAACAGCAGCAGCTCAAGCAAGTGATAACAGTCTTTTCAGTTAGAAATATAGGGCATTATATACAAGGTTAACAAAAACGATAAGGTGGTACCTGTGTTTCCGAGGTAAATGATTTTGGTTATTGTTTGTGAAATGCTTTGTGTGGGTAAGATACTTGGATTGAGTAAGATAATGACCTGTGTCAAAGTTCATGCAGAGCATGTTTGATTTCTCTATTCTGATACATAACTCTTGGTCAGCATACACACAAGTGGATAGTTTAGTGTTTAACCCAAAGTGACCTCCAGATGTGGTCCCCAGGAAGCGAGGAGATCTAGCTGCTGTGTGACACAACTGAATAAGCTTTGGTGTTAAAGGAAAGGGGGGGAAAAAAACCCCAAGCAGCTAAAAAAGGGACTAAAATAGGAAACTGAAAAGAGTGGTATGTGCCACCATGGTGGCGTTTCCTTCAGTCCCAGCCTCAGTTTGCACTGCTTTCATAATCTGCAATATAGAAAAGGAATGTAAAAACAACTGTGGAATTTGAAGAGATCAACTTTCTTTACCTCTGACTGTAAATACGAAGACAGGAAGAAAAGAAAGAAATAAATTAACTAATATGTTCATCCTTCACTTTACAAAGCAATTTCTCCTAAATTTGTGGAGGATTTGGAATACATGCTGTGATCTTCTTTATGACTTCTAAGAATGAAGTACTTCAATAGCTGTGCAGTTTGACTGTACTTTCAGCAATATGGGTTCAGATGTGAGGGGTAAGAATGAATGTTCTCTATCATTGTTTCCCTACTCAAATCTTTAACACTTCCTTCAGATATTGACATGTTGGAGGAGTTTGCTTATTTAAGAACACAGGAAGGAGGGAAAATTCATCTGGAACTGCTGCCAAATCAAGCAATGTTGATTAAGTAAGGATAAAAAAACATTTTTTTTTCCCAAACAAAACAGTAAAAAGGGAGTATGTTCTGGTTGTCTTTGCTTTCATGTTATCTTCTGGATGTTTTTCCATGTCTTTGAGCTTAAATTTAAGGAGTTCAAATAAGGTCCTTAGGTTTTTTTCTGACTCTCCAGCTGATCTGTGAATTTGGAGGTTCTTTAACTTTAAACTCCTACTTTTACAGGACATTATTTCTGAATGTGGCTTTTGCTTTAGAATGATTCATGTTAAAGTGGTTACAGTACTGCTCTTTCAATCCGACACTTGCACTTTACAGGAGTTCTTTACATAGGCCTGAGTGCAAGGTGGTGGTACTAATTTGGCTGAAGAGTCATGCTGAACAGGAAGCACTATTCGTTGTAAATAACGTTATGAAAGACCACTGAATTATGAAAAACTTTAGTATAAAACATAAATTAACTTACAAATTCCGGCTACACTCTAATAACCCTTCTGATAGAACTAGGAGGTTGTCTCTTGGCACTTACTGAACAACCTTATTCTGTTTAACTTATTATGTATTACAAGATGCTGAAGGAAATCAATAATTTGGATTTACTTCCTAGGTGTTCTTACTTGTTCAGTCTTGATTTAAGTCTATCTGCTGTAGGGTTTTACTGGCAGAATGGTTTGGAATATTCTGGTTGTTTATAAGAACTTTTGATATTTTGCTTCATGAGAGGGGGACTGCTTAAAGTTTATTGAAATTCCACTTCAGGTCAGTGTATTCTGGCTATTCACTAACTATAAATGGGCTGACGTTTTCAAAATGTAAGCCTCACATCAGACTACAGGATCCAAATTTGGACTAGTAAATAGATTTTCCGAAGTTCTAGGTAACCAACACAAACATGAGATACTAGGTGTAATCAAAGAAAAGAAAAAGTAGAAATTCAAATGCTTACTTATTTGACAGAAAATTTTCTCTTTTAAGCTCTAGATTCTCAAACTCTTACCCTTGCTATATCTCACTGTTTGTAACCAGCTGTATGAAAACAAGCCTCAGGATATGCAGCACTACGTAGCATGTCAAGTAATAAGCTTTGTCAGCAAGAGGGCTTAGTTTGAAGACTACGCCTGGTAACTTCTCATCTTCTGTCTGAACTTTGTGGCAATAGTCGGGCTGTTTCTCTCGGTTCTGTTTTGGTTGGCGTCATAGCTGTTGTTTTCTGTTCTGACCCCACCAGTCGGGAAGTAGGTAGCGAGAAGTTTCTAGCACGACAGAATCTCTCTTTGGCCTCCTTTTGATTAGTGTTATGTTTCCTGAATGATGGAAATGCTTGTAGAAGTGATGTCCATTTCTTTGTGCTTATTGAGCCAAAATGGTCAAATATTCTGTCCAGCTGAAAAAGGTGTGTACAGTGTCTTTTATGTGGCTAAGATGTTTAGGACTAGCAGCACTTCAACAGAGAGCTGGTGGAAGGGATAGTTCAGGTCACTGATCAGAGATGATGTCTACTCCGGTGGCACCACAGATACTGTTTCAGCTGGACTGGCTGTGAGACTCAGGGATGGTGTCACCCAACAGTGCTGACCTTGGCAGCCTCCCCCAGCTGCAGTTTTGGGTAAAGTGTGCCAGCATTGTCATGTTTCCTGGGGCAGTGGTGGGTAGGCTCAGTATCTGCAGGCCTCTTACATTTTTCAAAACGATCACCAGTTCTGGTTGGATGAGCTCCTGCACCATCCTCCCAAGGAATAGCAGAGGCAGCTCAGATGCTGTTCAGTCATGCTCAGAAAGACTGAGTTTGCCACTGCAGGCTGAAGATGAAGCAGTTCCTTTGTCTGATCTTCCCTCAGCATGAATCTAGCAATCCTATATCTTAACTGATTGGAAATGTACTTCAGATATATAATATCTTTTGTAAGGACCACTTTTGTTTGATGACTTACAGGACATTTCCACATTCTTCTTCCAGTACTTTTTTGTAAGTATCTTCTACTTCATAAGAAATTATGTTCATTTTTTTGAACCCAGTAAAATGAACTGCAATGTGGTTTTCAAAAGCTGCAATAAGATCTTGGTAGCCTGCAGACTTATAGTGGGGTTCTGTAAAATATATGTATGTACAGTTTGTAAGATCTTCCTTTGCTTGTATCCATTGTGGCAATAGGAAGGTCCATGGTTTTCATTTAAGCTGGTGATGTAGTTCATTCTGTCTGCAGTGTCAACAAGATTTGTTCAATGAGTTTTGAATTCAGCTCCACTAAGTGCTTTTGAATTCCCTTCTAGACAAGCCAAGTTTCATAGTTTTACTGGTTATACATGTCAGTGTTAGCTGGTGAGGTTAAAGAGGAAAAGAACAATATGCAAGAAATTGCTGCTTAATACCTCGCTTCTCTCTTTGATAAATCTTAATCTAATATATCTTGATTGTAGCCTACCAGACTGCATAAGCTTGATCTGAAAGCTGAGCGTTCTGCCTTTACTGCATTCTCATTACATCTGTCTTTGGAGGCAGAGAAGGAAAAGCTCAGCTGGTTTGAAGTGAAACAAAGTATCTTGAAAGTGTAATTTTTATTCTGACTGTGCACATGTCTATGTCTAGTTCTGACTGCAGATCTTGCAAACAGTAGTGCAGACAGACTTGTGCAGAATCCCTTTTGCGAACATCTGCCACGCTGGGACCAGTAACCTCCTGCCGGTCCTTTGTATTTTCTGTTCCCCATGTCCATTTTTGCAAGTACTGGACTCATTCGTGCCAAGAACTCTTGAAAAAATATCTCATTTGATTGAATATTTTATTTCAGGTTATTGTAGCCATATTAGAATGTTAAATGTTCCATCTTTATTTGACTTTTATAAGCATAGCTCTTCATCCATTTATATTAGATATATAGTAATCCCTCAAAACTTGGTGGCTCACCGTTTGTGGCTCAGTACATTCATGGGCTTTACCGTATTTACTGTATTTACCGTATTTACTGCTACTTTGCGGATTCCGCTTTTTGTGGCATCTTTCCAGAACTGACCCCCCATGAAATTCGAGGGATTACTGTATAAATTAGAGATACTAACTGTGAGCACCTACCTCAACATTGTAGTTATCTAATGCAAGTTTTGCTTCTCTGCTTCCCTTCTTAGCATCTGTGGGGGTGAATGATGCACTCATTATTCAGGTGCCTAATAAGATTTAGGTGACATTTTGAGAGACTTAGGTTAAGAAACTAGACCTGTCCGCTATATACCAAGTTTCTCATTTCCTTAGGTGAGCCATTGGATTTGCTCTAGGATGGATACATTAGCTTACTATCTTGTTGCAGATAGCACACAGACATAAGAACTTAACTTCAGGGAGAAGAGAGACTTTCAGCTGAGCCGCCTTTTGGTGGTTAGTCCATGGGGTCCTGGTCAAAAATAGGAGGTTGCTCTGAGCAGGCCGTTGTGCTCTGACATTGTGCCATCCTCTAACAGCCATTTTTTAGGCAGTTTGAATTTGTAAAGGTGAAAAAGGCTATCTGCAGGCTAGTGAAAAGATACTTGGGCAACCTGTAACAAACACCATCAAGTACTCAACTTGGCTGATACCTGCTGTGCATGCACTCAGCTTGGGCTCAGCAGCAAATCCCTTAACTCCAAGTTGTGAGCTTCCCCAGACTGCTGACATGCACTTGCCAGCTCTGGAGGGAAGTTGTGCTATGTGCAGTGCTCCTCTGGTTAAATCTTTTCTGACTGACATGCTTCCTGGGAAGAGCTACGACAGTTCATTGTAGTACAACTGTGTATTGTTTTTACACTTGCTGCTGTCCTTTCTCCCAGTGTAACTGTCGAAAAATAATGTGTGTGTATTTAGACGACAGTCGCAGAATAGGCTTGCAATGAAGACTGGGGATGTTTGCATGTTTGATGCTGTTAGGGTCCTGCACTCCTTTGGCTGCTCAGTGGTCATATTGCTATGTGAGCTCACCCTAGGTTTTTTTGCTCCTTTTTCTGGAGAGTTGTTTTGCACCGGAGGGAGAGTTGGTGTCTGGGTGTTTGAATGCTGCTATTTGCTGTTTTTTAAAGGACTTCTAGCCCTCCCCTGGGGTTACTGCAGCAGGAATTCATACCTGTGCTACAGCCCAGCATACAGACTGCTGACAGGTACCACGTGGAAAAACCCTGCTCATAGTGTGCTGTGTTTTGTCAACTTGTTTTACTGCCCATGGTTTTCAGCAATTTGTTACTTAATATTTATATTTTTTTTCCTTCATTTGTGCCTACATTGCCTGGCAAACCATGTTGTTCTATTATAACATTTACTTTTCTTTTTCCCATAAGTTGCCAGTATCCGTGTCCTTTCAATTTAATAATCACTATTGAATTTAAACAATAATGTAGAAATCCTCCAAAATTATATTGATGTTCAATCACATATTACCAAGAGTATCACCCTTTCTTTTCAAGATACTGGTTACTGGATCCATTTGTAGCTACTGTTCCTCATTCAGGTTGTTCTGAATTCTGTTTTCTGTTTTCCAGCTGTATCATGACACGCATCTTCCAAAGCGCCACTGGCTCACTCAGTAGCTCTAGGTTGCATATTCTCCTTTAGGTTGTAACTGACCATAGCACTTGGCTGCCAGCAATGTTTAAAACAGTAAAGACTGAAAACAGGTTTATCCCATAACCTCTGAATATGCTAGAGTGTTTTCACTGCAGTTTTGCTTCATTTAGCCTACTCATCAAGGAATTTCTCAGTAGGCTCCAGGCTAGAATCCTCTTTGCCTTTTCCATGTGTTGCAGAGCTCCCTAATGTTTGGGCAGAGAGGTCTCTTCTCAGATGCCAGACTTGCTTATTTACATGAAATTTGAGTGGTATTGTTGGTGAGGGTAGTTCTGAGATTTTTCCCTTTCTTGTTTCCAGCATCTCTGGATTGACATAGGTGCCCTCAGCCTTTATTTTTTCTTTCTTTTGTCTTTCAGTGTGCTTGCTAGGTTCAGACCAGCTCTTCCCTTCTTATGCATTACTCTGGACTTGTCTCAGCATTAGCTTTATACTTTTCTCTCTAAATTAATTTATGCTTATCCTTTAGTAGTGTTGGGGCTCTCTTTTCTGGGTGTATCTTTTTCTCCCCTTCCTGAGTAGGGCTTGTAGGTAAATATTACAGTCTTGATCTTACTTATCCAGTTCTGGATCAGTGCAAGTAAAGTGTAGTGCTTTGGTGCTACAGAACATTGTGTTAAGGACAAGATTCAGGTGTTGAGTGTTACAAGCCAGTGTGAGGACAAAGAGCTGTTCACAAGAACAGCCTTTAACAGGGAAATATCCCAATGTCTTCACCTGGCATTGCTTTAGCTTGCTCAGTAGCTGGATCTTTATTCTGTTTGAAAACAAGTCCTGAACTTCTGCTCAGGATAAATGTAATCCCTGCTTGGTGTCTAATTATCTCCATAAGAGCTGTCTTCTACTGATACAGACTCACAGCCTGTCTTGATTTGGGTGTTGTGAAGAGTTCACTATGCCTTTCATTAGTTATCTATCAGTGCCCACAGAACTATATACATAGCTCCTTCCTGTACTTGGATACTGTAGAAAATGCCGTTTACTCTTTATGGTGGCACTCTTTCTCCAGACAAAGCGAGTTCATGTCTTCTGTCAACCCCCGGAGTGATTACAAGGAGGAAGTGTCCTGGGCAGCAGAGGTAGATGCAAAAAAAACCCCTTTCCCCAAGCAAGAAGAACTCTGTACCTGCTCAGTTAGGAGAACAGATTATGCTGTTAGGCAAAAGAACAACATTATTTCCTCCTCAACAGTCATAGTCAAAGCAGTGAGAACGTACACTTCTGTGGAACTTCTAAATGTTGAAAAACTTGTAAGCTACTGCACACATAGTTTTTTAAAAATAGCGTAGGATGGGCAATTTGACTCTCGTTATATATACTCAGATATGGACAGTAAATACATAGTAAGTGACACGCAGTACCTTTGTCATTACTCTTGTTCACTAAATAACCATTCTTTGATTTTGTCTGTCTCTCTCTCCTTCATGGCTTAAGGCATCATACAGTTACCCGCGGTATAACTAAAGGAGTGAAGGAAGATTTCCGCCTGGCCATGGAGCGTCAGGTGTCACGCTGTGGGGAAAACCTCATGGTGGTCTTGCATAGGTTCTGCATTAATGAAAAAATACTGCTGCTTCAAACTCTTGCTTGAATGGACTGGATCATGATTCCATGTCTTTTATGGAGAGAGGGGAAGACTCCTAATTGTATGAACAAGCAGTGTGGCAGTGGAAAACCACTTGTTCAGCAAATCAGAAAAGTTCTTTATGAGTTACAGGTTGTACAGCACACAAACTCTACTAAGTGTTTGTTCACTGCTTAGTTTTCTTACGTGAGTAGCTCAAACTTTATAAATAAAACTTTAAAAGTCTTCTGTAAGATCCTATTTGTTTTGTGTTTTTATCCATAGCGTAATACAGTCATGCCTTGCTGTATTGCGACTTCTCGGTCGTGACCTCGCTGGTTCGCGAGAAATTTTCCCTGTGAATCTGCCTCAGTGATTCATGGAGCTTCCTGGTTGACGCACGTGCAGTACCTCTGCTTCACTGAGGGGCGGTGCCGGCGCTCCCTGAGGGGCGGGAGTGGCCCGGCCCCGGAGGGAGGGCATGCGGTGCCTCTTGCTCGCTGTGGCGTTTATAGCCCCGCACCTGTGTGTCTGTGTGCCAGTCCCTAGCATGGAAGGCTTACCCTCTCTTATGAATGCTGCAAAGGTTCTGTTTATAGACCTGCAGGACTACCATAAACGCCATGGCAACCAAGAGGCACCGCGCACCCGCCTCACGGGGCTGGGCCATGCCACTGCCGCAGCGGCTGCACCAGGAGGAGGCTTCTGTCACCCCATGTATGTATCATACATAAAGTGAAATAAACTCCGACACCAATGCCACCCCCCACCATAAGGGGCCCTGGGTGTCACAGTGTTGCAAAGTTAAGGTTTCCCAGGCTCCAAGAACACGGACCGGAGCCCAGGGACACCCCTTCCCCGCTGCAGCCCTAGAGCTTCCCCACCATGGAGGCAGTGCAAGCATGAGCGGTGGCAGCAGCCCAGTGCTGGCTGCAGAAGCAGCAGCGTGGCCGAAGAGAAGCCCAGGGATTCTCCGGGGGTCTCCCCAGGCAGAGAGGGCTCAGAAATGCTTCCCTTTGCTCCCCTGTGCTGTGAGAGCCCGTGGGAAGGAGCAGAAAATGCTCTTCAGAGCCCCAGAGGGGGGGGGGGGGGGGGGGGAGTGACGGGTGTGGCCTGTATGCATATTAATGACCCGAACGTGTTTGCGAATTTGATGTTTCGGGAGACCCATTCCTCGCAAATTAGGAGGTATAACTGTACTAAGGTGTATGTCTTAGTTCTTTCCATTTTTATATATACACGGAGAACATAGTACAGTATTTCAGGTTTTTTATTAGCAGTAGTTTGGAAATCAAAGGATGAGTGAATTTCCTTAGTTTCCAAAAGCTATTATCTTACATTGAATTGGTCTGTCAGCTCTTCCTTTTTGGCAGAATTCTACCTGTCTTGCTGGGTTTCAGATTCAGGTTCCTTAAATAAAATCACATAGAAAGAGGATTGCTTTGATTGAAATTTGGTAATATCCAAGTGGTTATATAGTAATCCCTCACTACTTCGTGGTTCACCATTCGCAGCTTCAATACATCACGGGGGGTTTTTTGTGCATCTCCATTATATTTACCCTATATACCGTCACTTCGCAGATTTTGCTTATCATGGCATCTTTCTGGAACTGACCCCCTGCGCTATTCGAGGGATTGCTGTTATAGTTAATAGGAACTGGCCTTTCTGCACTCCTAGAGTGCAGCACATGAAATTCAGACCTTATCCATGCTAGAGGTGTGTAACACAAAGGCCCAGAACATGCACAGATGGGCTGCTAAACCTGTAGCAGCAGCCTGCTGATTAATAAGCCAATAGATTTTAGGAGCAGGCTTCAGCCGGATCCTAAACCTAAGGCTTCGTCCAAGACCAAATTGGAAGAGTACAGTGAAGCACAATCAGCTAAGGGCACTATTATCCACAGCACACTGTGACACAGAGGTGACCCTGAGCTTTCCCAGACAGTAACTGTACCACAACCCAAGTGCAGGGCTGAGGATGCTGCCAGTGCTCCCGAGTGGAGCCAATGGCCAAGTTAAATCTGTATCAGTAGCCAAAGGGGCACAGACATATGACAGGTGCCAAGGATATATACAAATCCCACCCCACCTGGGCTGTGAGGTTCCGTGTCAGATGCAAGGACTGTTACCACAGGCACATTCTGGTAACACCCTGAGTCACCACCCAGATCCCTTGCGGTTCCTTTCATGAACACCATCAGGCTGTCTTAGACTGCCCAACTGTAGGTTCAGTTTCTCTCTATGAAGAAGGGAAATCAGTAGAATATCTACAAAAGGCAAAAATCAGAGAGCAGTGGCAAACTAGTAAGGTTGTGCTCAATTGGAAAATACTGTCCCTTTAGTCACATAGAAGTCTTGATGATGACTCCCATGGCACTGTAAACTTGAACTGGTATCCCTTTTCAGTTTTACAGCCTAGCATGAGTGGCAATATTTCAGGCTAATCCTTGCCTTACCAGAATCTAGGCTTGCTACACTTTGCCTCTATCAGATTTTCCAGAATATCCTTCTCCTATGAAGTAAATATGATATTATGACCCAAAGAGTTGTTGCCGTGAGGTTTTGAATCAGATGCTCTGCGTGGGATTGACTGTCTTGCATCTTCCACTTAAAAGGGAAATAGTTTTCAAACACTTCATGTCCAATGTAGACCAGGATTGAGTTCATTCCTGAAAGAAAGAACAAATCACACAATCTGAAAGAGCAGGTACGAGCTTGCTTCAGAGCAAGCAGGCAGAGGCATGCCAGGCTTATAAAACAGCGTGGCATGAAGACAACAGCAGCTAAGGTTACTTGCCTCAAAGATGCTATATACATGTGTTTTCAAATACAGTCTGAGGGGTTGTCTCCCCCAGAACATTAACTGAAAAGAAATACAAACAGCCTTTGTACTAAATTGAAAGTACAACCAAATCAGTATGCTGGAATTGTATTAATAAGGAGAATAATAACAGTTACTGTCTTCAGGGAGGATGAGTGCCAACCTATCTGGTCAGATCCACTGCCTTTACAAACAAATGCTGACTGCCCTTCAAAGCTGTGGGATTTCTGGTATGAGGTATGATACCATGCTGTCAACCCTACCCATTTTCCCGTCCAGACCCCAGACACCAAAGCTGCTGCAAGGTCCCCTCTGCTGTGGGTTTGCATTCTGTACTCATGTTTGTTGTGTGCCCAGTGTGGTTAAAACCACAGTGGGATACTGTGGGAGACATGCTTATCTAAAATCACAGAGAACCTACATAGCTGCCCAGGGGATTTCGTCTTCCACATCTTCAGAAGTGGTATTACTCTGTTGACAGGTCTTTGAGTTTCCCATTAGGTTACTCAACTCTCCTTTCCAAACTGAACAACTGTGGTATTTTGCTTGGTACTAGGCAGCTGTTCACTGGGACCTGAACTTGCGACCAAACTGAGAACAGTCATTAGGCAATAGGAGCTTCCAGACCTCGTGAAAGAATTGACTGTCCCTCTCTCCTGAATATGTGGTCTTAAGTATCCCAGTTCTGTGCAAAAGTTCCACTTTGAGGTTAATAATTCTGGAATTCTTCAGGTTACCTCATTCTAAATCCCTACACTTTTTCAGACAAGGGAAGTGAAGAAAACAAAAGGATAGTATCGGTGCAGAAAGAATTGGAAGGAATGTGTTTCCTGCTGTGATGTTACTGACCTGGGTAGAAAAATGGAGCACCTGACCACAATTTCTTGACATCCACAAGATAATATATCAGCAGTAAGAGGATGAAAGCAAAGCAGCCTGTGGTTGTCACATATGATATTGACCTACAAACATTTTCAGTAGAACGATTAATATTTAGAGAATTATGTGATACAGATCTCAATATACTAAAGGTAAAACATTCTCTGAGATAAAATAGCACTTAACAAAGTCATACTTAAAGTCGTATCTCTTTGCTTACCATAAGTTCTTGTTTATGGGAATAAAGCCTTCTTCTTTAGAACATTTTGTCAAGATAGAAGAAATAATTCCCTGAAATACAAAGTTGCTAAGGTGTATATAACTACTGCAACATATTTTAGAAATACTAACTTTGCACTGCATTAAAATATGTGTGTGTTAAAGGGCTACATAACTATCAGACTTACCATTATTATGCTCCATATGACAAACCGAGTCATAATTTGTTTGTGCTGGTCTTTGTAGAACAGAGTAATTTTTCCTGCCTTACAAAAAGAATACAAAAAACCAGTTAATGCCCATTAATGTAACTACACTTCTAAAGCCACATATGTTTGCTACCAGCTATCTGTGCTAAGAATAGGATTTATATCAGCCAAGTGGTTGAAAGGCTCAGAATGAGGACTCTTTGCAAAGAATGGACACACAGAAGGGGAAAATATGTAAATGCCACCCAATCATCAAAAGAGGTGCACCTTTTCTCCCTTCCCTAATACATTAACACTGAGGAAGCTCACAAGCAACTTGATTAGGTCGACGAAACTTGAGCTCGGTCTCCCTTAGCAAGGATTGCATGAAGGAACAACACCATAGCCAGTCCCAACAGCTTCTCCACAGCACCACATCACACCCAGACCTGCTCAGAACATGCGTTCCTTTTCATACACCACTAAGAGATGTGTCCTCATGGCTCATTCCTGTGTCACACTTCTGTTCCAAACTCTGCCCCACAGACAGGTATTCTCAATCAATATTTACCCAGTGCTACATATGGTAACATTCCCAGCACCAGAGTTTCGGTTTGGTTCACACCTGCTGCACAATCAGAAAAGCCACCAATGATTAACCAGAAGTCCATCAAGAAGCATTGTGGTATCACATTGTAAACACAGTGGTGAGCTGTGAGCTTTTGGTGTTGGTAACACCAATGTGAACACCTGCATCCCTCACATCAGGGAGCTGAGCACACTCACAGAATATGCAAGTTGGCTAACATTGTGTGCCAAGCAGAAAATTTGCAATGGGGAACAAGTACAGCTGCAACCTTTAAAACCTTTAAAATGAAGCTGTAAAATCTATGCAACTCTTGGACTTATTTTCCAACATGCAGAGGCAGCCTACTCCCAGCATAAGGCCAACCTTAAAGTTTCCAGGTGGATATTTTGCAAATTTCTTGTGTCCATCCATTACAAAAACTGAGAAGAAGTCTAGGTGTATCTAATGCACGTTACTGCCATGTTAGGTTCCACTCTCAGATACTCACCTCAGGCTAAGTCATTCTGAAAGCATTGCTCTGGAAAAGGTTTTGTTAGAACCAGTTCTCAGCCTTGAGTAAAGAAACCCAGTTGCCTCCTCACTTCTGAACTTCCTTCACATTCTCCCATTATTGCACACATCCAGAAAGAAAAGAGGTACCTGCAGTCCCAAAAATGCCATAACAATGCTATTTATGGTCCCCAGGATTCCTTCAGGATCATATGGCATCGTTGTTTGGTAAGTTACCTGAGAGAGAAAACAGTTGTTAAAGGGCACCTGAACAGCCAATCTCCTTTTCCTTAAATCCCCTTGAATGTATCACTCCCAAGCCCTTCCTGACAGGTATATGTTCAGTGCTTGCCTGTGGCTTCACACTGCAAACAAAAAAGTACTTACACTTGAAGAGGGATGCTGATAGATATGCTTTTCTCCAAGAAGCAAGCGATCAATATATCCAGCTGCTCCTCCAGTGCAGTTGGGATAGTTTCCAAAGTCTCCAATACCCCCAGGACCAAGATAGCCCCTAGGACACAGCCAGACATTGTAGAGCACAAAGTGCTGGTACACTCCAGTAGCACAGCAGCTGGCCCACCAGCCCAGCACCCTAAATGATGCCACACATTGATGACATTGCAATGACCATATATTGCTGTACACAGAACTCGAGGAGATTTTAATCCTCTTCTTTAGATAGAAAGGAAGAATGACATCACCTTTATAACACCTGGTACTTTAGTACCGAAGTAAAGAAAGCTTTTTCACATGATGAATGCTTTCTTTAACCCTGCTGGACTAGAAGCTCTCATCTTCATTCTTTCCTTATGGGTAATAAAATGTACTTTCTACTCAATCAAAGAAAAACAATCTGATGCCCCCCAGAAATTAGTACAAGTCTTACCTGGGACAACCTGGCACTGGTAATAAGAATGTCAGGCAGAGCCAAGTCACTTCTAACATCAGAATGAAAATCCACTGTGGCCAGTAGGGGAGAATATCCTGCAGAGCAGGATAAAGTGCTTCCTGCATGAGATGGAGAAAAGGGGTTATTAGCTGGCAAGTAAAAAACCATGCCCTTGGGAACAACCTGCACTTCCTGGCAGGCAGTCCCCCAGATGCAAGAGGGAGCTATTGTCATAACAAAATTGTGTTCTACCAGTAGACCTTTCATCTTCACAAACAATTTCCAGACAGTTACTTGGGGAGGGGGGGAGAGGATGGGAGAAGCAAACCAAAACAAAAGCCCTTATTGTTTTTTAATTTGAAAAATGTCAAAAAGAACTTTGATTCATGAGTAGAACAAAAGCCTTTTTGGAAAAGATGCTCTAGAAAGGCCCAAAAGCAGTATTACTTTTCCCTGTTGTGAAAAAACATTGCCAAAATTAATGACAAAACACAGACCACGGAACTCAGCGTAGAGATGCCTGTCCCTGGGCTCCCTTTGGCAATGGAAATTCATCAAAAGTGCCTTGGAATGCCTGATTCTAAGCACTATCTGAATGCACTGGTGAAATCCTCAAATACACCAAAGCTGGATGTGATCACATGTAGACTAAGACACTGAAGGGTGCACACTTCCCAACATTTTTACCAGGTCACACTGCACTACACATCAGGGAAGATACTGCAAGTTTTCTCACCATTTCTCATGTGTTCTTTGTGCCCAAACAAGAGCAAAGGCTACCAAACCCTACTGCAGTACAAGTTGTCATCTCCCCACATAACTCACCCAGGTCCCACTCTCAGCTCTTGTGAACAGGAGTTCGAGAGCAGCGACCACCAGGTATGTGAATCCCAGCCTCTGGAGCACCCCAGGAATACGCAGATTATCCCAGGACACTGCAAAACATGTAAGTAATGTGAAAGAGGAGCAGACACAGACACTTTTGTAAATATGAAAGCTCCCTTCTCCAGGGAGAGCTAAGACCCACTGCACCTGCAGGTAACAAGGGATACTCCCACTCTCCCACCCCAACTTCCTGTAAATCATAATCCTGTGAAAGTCACTACCAAGAGGATAAACAGTGATCAGCACAGGGGTCTAAAAGAATTGCATCAATGCAGATCTGAACAGCACTCTACAGGATACTATCAAACTGCCCCCATACAACATGCCAGCAAAGCAAGGATGACACTGTTTTTGCACCAGCCCAGCCAAAGAGGCAGGGACAGCAGTTGCAGAAATGCAAGGAAGAGGGCAAGTTCCACTCACACGGTCCAAGGCAGTAATTGGGATTCACAACTATGATTCCCAGCAGTATTAGCAGAAAACTCCTCCAGAGGATTTTCCTGAGCACCTTCAACTTGGAACTTCCCCACCTCAGCATGGAGCTCAGTGACAATGCTATTGATGTACCCATGATGAACACAAACCTGGAGAACAGAGCAGATGGGAAATGAAGCTGACAGATGTTCCACAGCACGGGTGTGAAGAAAAAACAAAGAAGGCTGCATTGGCCCAACAAAATGCATGCACCAAGTGAAATTGGACAAGTTTATTTTCTCTGTTCCCAGACTACTGAGCTTGCATTATGGGACCCTTCCACCTTTTTCAGTGGTCAGTTGAGGCAGGGTTGTAATTTCATTCTTGTCTTTTTCCAGCAGTTCATATGGTACCAAAAAATCCCATTAGTCAAAATTAAATTAGGATCTCCAGAGCAGTAAAATACAAGCAGCAAATCCAATACTCCCCTCTAGACTAGGTTCACAGTCCAAGTCCAGTTCCTACCTCTAAGAGTAAAGAGTAACTGGTGTGGAGAAGCATACTAGGGGCAGACGGGATAAACGCTTCCCTGTAAGACCATTTCCTGGTTATATAAATATTAGATTAATCCAAAGTGTACTTTACTACCTTATCTACAGTTACACTTCAGTCCAGCTTTCAGTCTTGCCAGGTTGACCACCTTCAACACAGTAGCATGGCAATGAGCTGCACTTCATTGACAGGGTAACCCTGGGCCTCCCAGTGGCATTATGTATGGGAGGAAGGAGGATGTGGGGTACCAAAACCACATAGCTCTTCTACTGGCTCATAGGGATTATGTGGTTATCTGGAGGACCAGATTCCTATTAACCACTTACACAAATTCACTCCTCCAAATACACTTCCATGTGGAGGCAAGGTGCACACAATGTTCTCCTTGCAACCCTTAATGTAAAGAATCATTTCATACAAGAACTATTCTTTTGAAGACTTACCATGGAAACACCAGATCTGCCACAGTTAATCCTACAGAGAAATATGAAGGAGCACATTATTTACCTTGAACCCTCCCTGAATTTTATCAATATTACTGTTGAGTTTCTAAATATATAATGCTCAACTCCTTCCCCATCAGCTTGCCAATTAAGGATTATGTTTTTAGACGGAATGTTAGGAAGAGGTTTTTCACAGAGAGAGTGATCTCTCAGTGGATTGGTCTGTCCAGGGAGGTGGTGGAGTCACCATCCCTGGAGGTATTTAAGAAAAGACTGGATGAGGAACTCAGTGACACGGTCTAGATAATGGGAGGCTCAGATGAATGGAGCGTAGTGCCCATGGCTCCAAGGTTGTGTGTTCGATCCCTGGGAGGGCATTCGCTTGGGAGTTGGGCTAGATGATCCTTGTGGGTCCCTTCCAACTCGGAATAACCTGTGACCATCAGATTGACTGTGGCCATTAAACAACACAGGGAAGTTTAAGATACAAACCTGTGTCACAAATGAAAAGGTTACACACAGTTGGTGATGTGGAACCATCCTGTCCCTATGTGACAAGCAGGAGTATACACTGCTTTGGTCATTAATGTAACAGGCCAGATATCCTGCAGAGGCAAACTGGCACAGTGTCCCAGCCTTCAGCTGAGGAACAGCTCGCTTCAGCAGCTGCAACACTAACCATATCTAGGTACTGCTGCAGTTAAAAAACAGATTGTCTCAATTGCACTTTACCATTCCAACTCTCATGTTTGAAGAACCAGTATTTTCCTCCCCCATAGTTAACAAACACCATAATCACAAGAGAGAACCTAAAAAGACAGCAAAACCACAAAGTATCACATGTCAATGAAATACATATATGTAAACACAAAGTTAATGTTTACCCCCACTATAACATTTCTAACTGTGATATCTGGTGTATTTTATTTTTAAAGAAAGATTTTCAAGGTTTCCAACAAGGTTTCCAGCTTTACCAAGCAGGAAGCAATGTCACAGGTGGCTGCCCACCAAAGTAAGTTCCTGCACATCACATTTTCACACTGAACACGTTATTTTCTATGCTCTTTTCTCTTTCTATGCAACTTTAATGTTTCCTCAGATTAGATCAACTGCAAAGTGTTTCGGAAAATCTAAGAATTAAAGCCTTGATTAGCTTCCAAGTAGAACAGACCACCTTGAATTGTCCATCTGCTATATATTTTCATACACTTTCAAGTCACCGTTGGAAAAATCTCATTCCCCTTGGAAGAGCTGCTTTTGAGCAAGCTCTTATGCTCACCCTCGGAACGTGTCAAGGGAATGCAGCCGCTGCCGAGAGGCTGTGCTCCACAAATGTGGGGTAGGATCACAGTTAATTGATTCTGTTGTGTTCGGGGATCCAAGCTCCTTCAGGAACAAACCAGACACATAAAGGGCAAGTCAGCAGCTGCACCAGCTGTCTAGGGAACAGAGCTCAGCAAAGAGCAAACTTTAACATACTCTGTTTGTCTTTATTTTCTCAATCTTCCTTTTGTTTCCCCACTTGCTACTTCTAACCTCTTCCTGGCTCCATCATATTGCAATAATGTTTGCAGATGCTCCACACTCCAGCTTTGACCAGGTGGAAACAACAATGCAGTGAAAAGAGCCTGTGCTTGAGACTTGTGAGAGTTAGATCCAGTTCATGTCATCCAGAGAGTTGCCTTCACTGTGAGTACTGCTTAACAACAGACCTGAGTAGATCCAGATGCTGATCCTCAAAGAGGATCTATCCCATTCCATTAGCACTTGTCTAACATCACAGTGAGACTGTTTTGAGAGCCAAACCAGCAGAAAATTAATCCTTTTAAATGCAGGAGTGGCTTCTTTGCAAATGAGTTCCCTACACTACACTAATGCCCCAGTAACAGCTTAAAGCAGCAATCACTATCACAGCTAGAGAGATGAAAAACTACACGAATTGTGGCAGAGCTCTCCTTCCAAGTCTTTTTATTTTAGACAGATTTGGATCTCCTAGATGTGAAATCCAGACTGTGATGAACTATTGACATTCTAGTACAAAAAATGCCAGCTCTATGGGTACCAGATAAATTATGGTTTCACTTTCTTGCTAAAATTCCTGCTGTGTTGGAAGCAGACATGAAGGTGGTAATCCTTTCCCTTCCCCTGTCTATGCCAGAAGGAAACAATATTTTCACCAACATGTTTGCTTCAGGGGAACTAAAGAGAGCACAATGCTGTATGTTGAAAACTTGTGAAAAGTCTGCAGGGAATCCACTAAACTTGCACAGAAACCCATTCTAATATTCTTCATTGACATAAAATTACCTATCTGACATCAATACAAGATTTGATAAGGGGAACACACACAAGAAGATGACTAGTAATAAGCAAGTTCCCAGACATCCAGAGAGTGTTGTTCAGAGATGAAAACACTACAGAATGCAAACTAAAGATACTGTGGTGACTCACAGAATTAATCAGACGATCAGTTTCTCTGGGATTCAGTTTCTTGTAAACCCAGTTTCTGACTGGATCAATTCTGAAAATTAGCAACAGTTTAAAACACAAAACAAGAAGCTCTTCATAGTCAATTTCATCTTAATAGCAACTACTTAGCAGCATAAAACAAAAGTTAGGACAGTCTCTATTTCTGGTTTTACAGCTCACATAGGTAATACTGAGATTCAGCCAGTCCCCAGGATCTCCATTAAGTCCATCTGTGTAATTACACTGACACAAGCTCAGATTTGGAGGTTTTATTTTCTTGGATTGCTTACAGGCAAGGATGACTCAAGCCAGTGAGTACACAGGGTTAAAGGTTGCATATGCTACACACATTTAGGTCCTGTGGATTTGTATTACTGATTCAAGGCTCGACCCAGGAACAAGTCACAGGAGGGTGAGGCAGAGTTTGTGTGAGCTTACAGTGGACATCAGCTGCTCTGCAGTAACTGCTCTACACACAAGCTAGCAAGGCTCCAAGATATCCCTCAAACAAAATCGCATCACTATGTATTTATTATCTCTCAGACAGCTACCACATCTTAACTTGCACATGGCGCCCTGGTAACAGGATCTGATCTGCAAGCAGGGCTACAAGGGGGACTCTGAAGCATTACCACACTCTCTCGCCTGTTTTTAAACTGTCGGCCCCATTTCACATACAAGGAGGAATTACTGTTCACTTACTTCATAAAAAGGCGCCCGACGATCAGGACAGCAAGGATCCCCATGTAAACCAGGAAAGCAAAGAGAATAGCTACATGGAAAGAGAACACAACTCTATAAATGATTTCACAAAACCATTCAGCAACCTGGGCTTGGCCAAGTGTGACACAAACATGACAAAAATCCCAACCCATCAATCATCACACCACCTTCTCCATGCAATATACACCCCCAGCCTGAGTGCCAGAGGGAAAAAAAAAGCACAACAAAATCTCAAAACAACCCAACATAGAAGCAGAATAGCTTCAAAGTGCAGCTCAGTGACTACACATCAGCATAAAAAAGGCAAAAATAAAACTGCACTGCATGACAAGGCAATAGCAAGAGAAAAGCTGAAGTGCTACATGCTCTGAAGAATAAAACTAGAGATTTTTAAATGGCCTCAACATGAAGGAGACAGGGGAGAAGGCAATGCACCAAGCTTGGAGGCATGGAGAAATTTTCTTTACAGTTGGGAAGACTGAAGAATAAGGTAATGTAAAGGAAAAAATGGAAGTCGTAGTCCAGAGTTTGAAACAGTCCAGGAAAAAAGACGAACCAAATCACAGAATCACAGAATATTCTGAGTTGGAAGGGACAAAACCCAAAAAACAAAGTCAGGCTTAAAATTAAAAGCGTAAAACCAAATAAAAATCCAAACACTGTGGAAATTGTTTCCAATTTTGTGAGAGAAGCAAGACAGTGGGAAGAGGCAGGATTCTGTGTACATACATAAACATGTAGGGAAACAGAACCTAGCTATGAAAATATCTCCTTCTGGACACATACCCATGGATTTTTCTGGACTCATCTGTGTTGCAAAAAGGTTGTGGGCATACAGTATATCATGTGAAGAGGCCTGATCCTGGTCAGGGCCTCAAGATGGGTGTATAAAACTTAAGGAGGCAAGATGTTGAGAAAGAAGAGAGGCAAGCTGATGACAACTCTTCAGTACAGCATGAGTGGCTGCACAGGCTTCTTAGGAAGCTGGTTCTGCTGGGAAACATGCAAGTTGTGGAACAAAAGGGAAAAACAGAGCATTACATACGGAGGTAGCTGTTGATAGGGCCTTCATTGATTACTAGGTCACAAGAAACTGTTTCGGTGCTTGCACTTAGGGTCTTTACCACAAGAGAATAATTGCCAAACTCTCCAAAATGGTACCGAATCCTGCAAAGTATAAAGGAAATGAAACTTGCTGAGCCACCAGTGCTATATGCAGATACCACAGCAGCATTTAAAGGGAATGTAAGCCTGAATGCTTTAGGAAAGGCAAGACAAAAACTTGGACTAACGGCGTGATCCAGCAAGGAGCTTGTCATTGCCAAGCATTACCCTCCCAGAGCCCAACACCAACTCTTTACTACACATGCACTGCCATAATTTGTCTTCTCGAACTTCAGACTCCCTGCAAGAGAAACCAGGTGCTTGCACATGCTGCCTCAGTGAACACTGTTCTGGCTCCTGCTTGCACCTAGATCCTTCCAGCACAATGTGCACAACAGTTACTGCAGTGGGGTGAAGACTGAACTGTGGGTCTAAACAGTTGGGGAAAAGGTGGCGTGAGCAGGCAATAAACAAGTACACGGCTCCAAGGAAAAATATAAACCGATACAAAACAAAGGATAGAGTTATCCATGTGTTCCCTGGGGCAGGGCCACATACTTGCAGAGCTCTGTGTCATCCACAGAGCTGTTGAGCAGCAGGGTGAGTGGATGCTGAGTATCAACCATTACCGACGCCGTGCCTGCTTTTCTCAGGCTCCCGTTGCTTGGTGGGACAAACGCCAGGAACTGATATAAGCACTGTGAAAGAAGAGGGTGAAGGGAGCTCATTAGTGTCAAAGGAGAGTGAAAGGAGGTCCTGCCTGGCACAGTGGCAAAGGCACGGGAAGATGCCACGGGGCTGGAGCAGCTCCTGCCGCGGGAATTCCCTGAGTGCTGCTCAAAGGTAAAACCGAAGCGAGGCAGCCCAACGCAGCCGGGACACGCTGGGAAAGCCGAGCGGCCCCGCCAAGGGCCAGGATGTCAGAAGCGGAGGCCAGGGAGTGACCCACGCCCGGCACAGCCCCTCACCTGGTGGCAGGAGCCGGAGCGGGCGGCGAGGCGCAGGCCCGGAGCGGGCAGCTCATTGCGGACGAGCAGCAGAGCCTGGNGCCGCCCCGCACGGCCGGGCTTCCCCGGGTTTTCCGGGGTCAAGCGTCCCTACCCGGCGCGGCCGGCAACTCGGGCCCGCCCGCCTGGAAAACAGGGAGGATGGGCAGCAAGGCGAGCGTCGGGTTCGAAGCCGTGCTTAGCACGCCCCTTCGCCACGCGTGGCCTCTCTCTGTGGGCTGCGGGCTTGGCACGGCCGTGCCTGGGGGGCGGCTGGGCAGCCGGCACTGAAACAGCGCCACAGGCGTTCATCCCCCGGCTGGGGAGAGGGTCCTGCTTAGCCTCCGTCTTTCACGGAGAATACGGCCATGGAAAAGAAACCTCACTTCGTTAGGAGGGCGTTTCTTCCCAGAGAGGTGTCGTCCATCTCGCTGGCGTTGCTGCTTTTGGCCGCCCTGCTCCTTAATGCCCTTCTCTACCTTTACCTCAACAAGTTCTACAACTCCTTGGGACGCACTGAAACGGACCCCAGCCTCTGCCCTTTTGGGCACTTCAGAATGGGAGCAGTGAAAAATTGTTCCCCGTGGCTTTCCTGTGAGGCCATAAATAGAGAAGTCAGGAAACTCAAGTGTGTTGGTGAAGGTGCTGTGAAAAAGGTAAGTTTGGTTTTCCTTTCGTCTTTCCTGTGGATAAAGGGCTTTCACAGTTTGCTGGCTAATTTATACCCACACTGGTACTGACTATCCTCGCAGCAGCTATATTGTAGACATCCAGGAGCATATGTCTGCTGATGAAGTGAACAGAACAGGTAGGAGAGCATGACCTGGGCCACCTCTGTGACACGAAATGACATCCAGCTGCACAAGCAAAATCAAAAAGGTCAGTGAAGTGCTTGTGAAGCATGGTACAGCAGAGTAAGATTGGCTGTTTGGGTGGTATGAAATAACTTATCTACATTGCCCATTCTAAAGAAAACTTAGGAAATCATGATATAATTATGATGTCAGTGAGGGCTTGCTGTGACAGGTACATGGCACTACTTGAGGCTTGACTGTGCCTGGTGACTGCAATTTGCAGTTGTGACTAAGTGTCACAGTCATAAGTCAGCGGCAGATGGTAGCAGTTCACTGAGAAGGCTCTCCATTTGTCTTACATGTCTCTTGTGTGTTCTCAGGTCTTTCTTTCTGAGTGGAAGGAAAACAAAGTGGTCCTTTCACAGCTCACCAACTCAGAGCTGAAGGAGGACTTTCTCCATGGACTGAAGATGCTGAAAGCACTTCAGAGCAAGCATGTTGTCCGGCTGCTTGGCTACTGTGAGCAGCAGTTCACAATCCTCACTGAGTACCATCCTCTTGGCTCCCTGAGGGGCCTGAACGAAACTCTCCGCATTCCCAAATACAAGAGTATGAACACCTGGCATCACAGGTTGATGCTTGCTATAGACTACGTGAGTGTCATTCGTTACTTGCACAGCAGCCCTTTGGGCACCTTAGTGATGTGTGACTCGAATGACCTGGACAAGGTCCTCTCTCAGTATCTCCTAACAAGTGACTTTCACATCTTGGTGAATGATTTGGACGCTTTGCCCCTTGTAAACAGGAGTGCTGGGAGGCTGGTGAAGTGTGGTCATCGGGAGCTCCAGGGTGAGTTTGTAGCTCCTGAGCAACGTTGGCCCTATGGAGATGATGTGCCATTTGAAGATGACCTCATGCCTCCCTATGATGAGAAAACAGACATCTGGAAAATTCCAGATGTCTCCAATTTTTTGTTGGGCCATGTTGAAGGAAGTGACATTGTACGACTGCATTTGTTTGACATCCATGCGGCATGTAAGAAGCAGGACCCATCAGAACGGCCTTCTGCCCAAGAGGTCTTAAACACTTACAGGAAAGTTTTAACTCTGCTTATTCGGGAGGTGGCCATGCCTGGTACTAGGGAAATGTTATAGTGACTCATGAGACAAACAACATACAGAAGTTGATGTTCTTCCTATTTATTTATCTTGCTTGAAGGTTAAAGCCTCTGTCCCCAGAACTGAGAAGGAGGGAGCAACTAAACTTATACCTTTTGATTAAAAAAAATAAATCCACTCAATCCTGGAGCTATGCAGGCTTCCACTGATATGTTTAATCTATCATTGAAAGAGGAGGAGAGAGAGAAATAAAGCTGTGTGAGTGCAAGGTAAATTTGTTCCTTAAGACATAATAAGTACTCTTTTGCAATGTTTACACAAAAATTATCTTTAAAATCACAGAAAAAGAGTTAAAACCCCCAATATTGGTCCCCCTCAACTGGCTGGCAGAGAACTGGAGAGCAGAAACCATGGCATATCCCCCACAAGCTTTGTGCTGACTCCTGTAGCTTTTGACCCATGTTGTATCCACAAAGACCTCATCCACTTGCCCATGGAGTAAAAGCAGTGGTCATGCAGAAAAGAGTATCCCAGTTCACCTCAGATTTTGGCAAGCCCCGGAGCTAGGACCCCAATGGCAGTCTGTCCCTGGTGGATGGGGAATAGGTTGTTTTTGGAGCCATATGGCTATTGCTCTGTGGGCACAGTGTCCCACACCAGCAAGCATGTGGCCCCTTTTGTAAGCAAGCAGATGGTGTAGATCCTGAAGTGTCTGCTTTACAGACACATTCTTGGGTTTTAAGCCTTTGTCCTGTGGTATGCTCAGATGGGCTCTTTAGAGATGAAGCTATAAAATGGGAGTCTTTTGCTCTTTTTTAACCCACAGAAATCCTGAATACTGGAAGAGAGCTGAAATGTATTTTTTTTACATTCCCTTAGCCTTGATGAGTGTCATCATGACTTGATGGAAGGGAGGAGGACAAGAAACTGAAAGAGAATGTGGCTTCCTTTTACAGAAATGAGCATTAAACATGAGCTGTGGAAAAGAAAAGCCCTGTATTCAGAGAATACAACTCTATTTCGTCTGCACTCAAAGCCCACTGAGCATAAAGAACGGCTGCTAAAAGGCAGCTCTCTTTTGGTGTGTTGGGGAAAAGCTTGTGGTACCTACATGGGTGTTACAGTCTTGTAGCAAAAGCTAGAGAGGAAGAATAATGATCCAGCAGTAGGCTCAGTTTAATGGGACTGGGGTCTAGGACGCAATTGTTTTCTTAGTGATAAAACAGGAATAGTGTGAGTGAGAAATATGGACTCTTACCATTGCACACCTGAGGACTTCCTGTGCTGTGGACAAGGTCTCTGAAAGACCTAAAGGCCTGACACAACTTTCACATTTTGATTTGAGAGGTAATTTGTAAGCGGAGAAGTTAATGGTCCTTTCTGCTGAAGAGTTTGATTCTGTTATTTTCTGTGTTGCTATTCCACTTCAACTAAACAAGGTATGTTATGACATCACAGTTTATGTATATGGTTCACAGGTTATCCCGAGTCGGAAGAGACCCACAGGATCATCTAGTCCAACTCGCCACCAACTAGACCATGTCACTGAGCTCCTCATCCAGTCTTCTCTTAAACACCTCCAGGGATGGTGACTCCACCCCCTCCCTGGGCAGACCATTCCAATGAGCGATCACTCTCTCTGTGAAAAACCTCTTCCTAACATTCAGTCTAAACCTCCCCTGGCGTAGCTTGAGGCCATGTCCTCTCGTTCTGGTGTCGTCAGCCTGAGAGAAGAGATCCACACCCACCTGGCTGCAACCTCCCCTCAGGTAGTTGTAAACAGCAATGAGGTCACCTCTGAGCCTCCTCTTCTCCAGACTGAACAACCCCAATTCCTGTAGCCGCTCCCCATAGGGCTTGTCCTCCAGTCCTTTCACCATCCTTGTTGCCCTTCTCTGGACCCTCTCAAGGAGTTCAACACCTTTCTTAAACTGAGGAGACCAGAACTGGACACAGTACTCAAGATGTGGTCTGACCAGCGCCGAGTACAGGGGAAGGACAACCTCCCTAGTC
>WEKX01025389.1:163915-191294 GCA_013390025.1 Pitta sordida | reverse complement strand
CGAGAGGGAGCATCTGTGCGGTTCTCTTAAAGCAAATGTTGAAACGAATCCCATGTTAAACTTTGAAGGAGCCGAATATGTCAGAATGTTGTCAAAGTGTGGATGGTTTTGTAAATGTTGAGAGGACTCTGGGATCATGACTAGTTCAACCACACAGATGGAAAATAAAGGAGAATTTTACTGTACCAGTAAGTTTTGCTGCTCCAGTCTTAATGTTGAAGGTCAGGATGGAGGCAGGAAAGCACACATGCTCCTTATGTGTATTCCAGAAGGCCACTTCAAAGAAACATGTGACCTTGCTTTTACATCTGCCATACATTCATACCTAGAGGGAATATGGAGGAAAATGCTAATGAGCTGTAACCACCATTTAAAGGCAAAGATAGGATGTAAAGATTCTTGTACCAGGACATTGCATTCTGTAAGAACAAAACCGAAGGTTCTTCCTATGGAGGAATACTTGCTGGCATCCATTGATGGAGTTTGTACCACAGCACACAACCCTTTGCCTTGCTCACCAGATTAATCTTTAAGTCAATGCAGTTGTTAGTTTGTGGCCTGTTACATTGTGGAGGAGATTAGCAATGTGGAGATCAACGGTGTGACTAATGAGTCGTTCAGGTTATCTGTAATAGTACTTCTGATGCCATACTCTTTAATTTTACTTACTTTAATGAGAGGACCTGAATGGAATCATAGTTTTCTGCCGTTGATTTACTGACATTTTGCTATGCCCCTACTGTTCAGTGTTTTCAAGGCCAAACACTAAAGGAGAAGTTCCACATTGTGACTGAAACTTGCCCTTGTGTGGCTGTGGTGAAATTACATTCTCTGATATTAAGTCTGTTCCTTGGTTGTTGTCATATTTATATGTATATATTTACAGATATGTATACATGCACACACACATTTATATGTATATAATAAATGGCATAACCGGTGTTGATTGGTGTTTCTTTTTTTCAGCAAGGAAGTATGAACAGCAGCAGCAGCCACCAAAACAGACTGAAAGCATACAGCTCTCAGTGGAATGAAGCCCACAATTGTAGGAACTCAGGATATATATCCAGTGCTGTTTATGAGTCAGTGTGGAGCTCTTTTCAGTGCCTCTTAATTGCTACATCTGAAGGCGGGGGGAAAGGAAGGGACCTTCCCTAAAGCTTTGTTAGTAGCTTTTCTCTGAGCCCTTGTGAGGTAAACTGAGTGCCTACCGAAACATCAGCATGAAAGTGCCTAACACAGGGAAGACTTGCTCAGAGAAACCTCTGAGGGTAGAGAATTGTAGTCTTACCAGTGTTAATTACTTCTCTCTCTGCTAGCACCATGGAAATCTGCTCCTAACTTCTCTGGCAACAGCACCCTAGAGGAAGCAAGATAGTATCTCTCTGCCTGGAAACCCTTGTGTTCCTCAATAATGGATTGTTGAGTTTGCAGAATTCAGTCAGTAAGTGTGAAGACACTGTGGGATTACTGCCTAGTGAAGGTAAACAGCTTGGAGAGCCCTGAGCGTCCTCACTGGCAGCAGTGCAAAAAAGTCTGCCCTCTGTTTATTTGGGGGTTGTCTGCAGTACTGTGAACCTTTCCTGGAGAAACTTAGAGAAGTACACAATGAACTACATGTCTAGAAGACACTTAAAGCCACTTTGTTAATGATAACAGTAAAGGTGGTTAGCTTAACTTAGTCAAATTGCTTTAAACAATGGGTTTGTCTATAAAAATCTGTATACATAGGTCACAGTTTATCCAGAAGAGACTTGACACTGCGAAAACCTTTTCTTTCCAGGTAAATCACCAAATTAGTTAATTTAAAGAATACTGCAGAAATTACTTCTTAATAAAAGCCTCTATAATGAAAACTGCTTGAAAGTGTATCATGCTGTAATTCCTAAGGTTACATGACTTGAGTGATGAATAAACAGCACAGAGCTGGGATTGTACAAAGAGGTTTTTTCCTATTAGTGCAGAAATAAATATTAAGTGTTGGAGCAGTGGTAAGCAGCACTGAGGTTCCGTTTGGCTATGAGGAAACTTGGCTTTGTGCACCAAATCCTACTAGATTGAAATGACCTGTACTTTAGTGTCTGTAGGGACTGTAAAACATGAACCGGCCCGAAGGCTCAGCGGGTTTGCCCCAAGAGAAGGCTCGTTTGGGTGAAGGATGGCTCCCTGCGGGAGCTTCCTCGCGTACAACCAGGGAAAGCAGCAGCGTCTTCCCGCGGGGCTGGGGCTGGTGGGCGGCAGCCGGGGAGAGCTGGGAGCCCCGGGGCTGCCGGGGCCATGTCCTTCTCACGGAACTCTGGCGGCGTGAGGACGCGGCTCCGCACCACCTCCACGTCACTCGGCGCTGTGTACGAGGCACAAAGACCCACGTCCAAGCCCAGCCCCCCGGGCGTGGGGGAGATGCTCCGTCCGCATCTCCATCCTCCCTCCGGAAATCGCGCCGTTTCCCCTGCGCGCGACCTCACTTCCTCCCGCTCTTCCGTCTCCGGGACGCGCCGGNTTCGCCTGGCAGCTGCCGCAGCGCTGTCCCGGCTCCTGGCTGTCCCGAGGGAGAGCTGAGCCGGCCCTGCGCCCCCGGGCTCGGGCAGGCAGGGTACGGAGCCTTGCCAATGGCGCATCTCCGCCGGGGCCGCTGCCCGCCGCTCCCACCCCGTGCGGCTCCAGCCGCTTCAATGGAGCAGCACATAAAAGTGAAGCGGTGCCTTTCAGTTTACCCAACCCAGCCGTCTTTCAGGCTGCAGACAATGATTTCACAGTGTGCCTCTCGGCTGAACTGGAAGCGCCGTGAAACACTGAGAAATCTGGAGCAGCGTGCGGCTTGCGTTTTATTCATGGACCTGAGGTAGTGGCACGAGCATCTCACAGACTTGCTTGTCCAGATGAAAGACTTCTAAGGAGAAACAACAAAAGCAAAACTTCTCCAGGCCCGTGCCTTTTATGTGTGCCAGGGTGTTCAAAGAATGCTGCCTGAGCCATGAGCGAAGGGCAGGTTGTGGTTTGTTTCCCTGGCAAGTGCAGCCACTGAAGTTCTGTCCCAGTGAAACCATACCCGGTTCTACAGGGGGGTTCTATTGCAGTTTTAAGTACAAGTATGCATTGGGAGGGAAGGTGCAGTCAGCTTTTGAAATTTCTCCTCAAATTTCTGCAGTGATTTTTACCCCCTAAGTCATGATCCTGTGTAGAAAATAAGAAAGCAGAAATCAGAAAATCTGCTCTAAAAGCAGAGACACAGATAGGGTAGAGAGACAACTGATCTTTTTTTTTGCTTTCATCCATTCTTAATAGGCAGGCTAGTAGGCATGCACAGGAGCAGATTCTTAAACTCTCATAGAACTGTGTTCATAAGAATTATTAGGTGTCTTAGATGGGGAAGGTTTGTGACCTTTAAAAAAATTGTGCCAAAATTATCTTTAGTTATGTTTATTTTTGAGAATACTTTGCAGGTGGAAATCTTTCTAGCTTACCCAATCCTGTTTGGAAAGCTATTATAGTGTGTAGATTTAATGCATGTGAAGGAAGGCTTTCTAAGCAGTTAAAACTTTACATCCGTAAGGTACATACTGCAAAAAAATGTTAACAAGTTGCTCTCACTTATAACTGGTGTTTTTGAGAATCTGACCTCTGTTGTCTGCATGTAAGCTGCTGAAAAGTCAGATCTTTGTAAGTACAGTCTTCAGATGGAGCTACAACCATGACTCTGTAATCTTACGTGAAAACTATAATCTTCTGTTAAGTGGTGGGAAACTCCTCTCTCTCCTCATAACCAAAATGTGGCTGGCTAGGATTTTTGCTCAGTGCTGCACAGAAGATGAAAGCTTTTCGGATAGAGCTGTTTAAATTCTGTGACAAGTCTCAAGTGGGTCTTAAATATATAAGCTATGAGTGTGTCTGTGTTTAAAGCTGAAGATGTCGTAAACTCTATGGGCCTTGTAGTGGAAATATTTTCCTCCATGCCATGAGCATTTTGAGATTCAGTCCAGTGTTACATACCCGGATAGTGTGAACTGGTATGTGCTGGCTGAGCCCAGATGAGAACGTAGCCTGCAGCAGCCGCCACGATGCGTTATAGGCAGCCATAAGAGTTAGGAATCTCAGCAGTGTGATGCTTGAGTGGTCCTAAACGTGCACTCAAACTTCCCTTCCAAAGGTGCCTGATCCATTGAGAAGACATGCAGAGGAAGCCTTTGCTGTACCACTTGCACTGCTGATGTTAGTAGAAGCTCTGAAAATGGGGAGAAGATTCCAGTGCTTTTGTCTGTGGACAGTTTGCAGGGAACCCCTTTCAGCGCAATGCAAAATTATTCATTGAGCATATTCTAACTTATGGTGAATCTTTCTGTAATTTATGTTTTGCATATATGATTAAGCAGCATTGGCCAAAAGCCTGGTGACAGCACAGGGCTCTGGAATGTCTCCCTGTTGCCTGGGCAGTTTATTCATGTGAGCTTACTTCCGTGAGCATAATCACTCCTTTTAAAGTCCTCCTGAACTCAGGAGTGCCGCTGCTATTGAGCAAGCTGAAATTATACACGCTACAGAGAGAAAGGTGGGTATGTTGCAATTTAACATCTCTTCTGGAGGAATTGAAAAGATTTTGCCACAGCCTTAATTCCTGCATTAAAGAGATTGAAAATTGTTGTCACGTGCCTTCTTCAATGGGAAAGCAGCACCTTGGTAGAAAACGTGTTATTAAATCCATGATGTCTTTGACCTGCTATGCCTAAAGAGCAACAGCACTTGGAGGAGGCTTGCTGACAAAGTGGAGTCAGTTCAGTCTTGGTTGCTTATGCTCCAAATGGGAAGTAGTGATCAAAAGGCATTTCCTTTCCCCTCCAAACACTTAAACCGTATTTTAGTCATGGTAAGGAACCTGGGTGTTGTCCATTAATGTAGTCACTCACACAAAAAGGCAGCTCTTGACCTTGTCCTTGAGATGGAGCTGCCACTGAAGAACAGAAGGTTTCAGTGCCTCAGGCCCCCGCCGATGGAGGTAAGATCCTTTACTTTGCAGCCCCATTTCTGTTGTGGCATAAGAGTTAAGGGCTACAAACCATTTTTTTGTAATCCAACAAGTTCCATCAGAAATTGGCATTGCCTGGGTTGATGGGGCTCCCTGCTGGCTAAGGGACAGACACTGAGTAGGACCAGAGATGATGACTGTACCTGACGGCTGGCAGAACACCCCAAAGCCTGCACAAGTGTCTCATGAGAAATCTGATATCAGGGAGTGGAAATCAGTGCTGCTTCTTCTATAACAGAAGGCAAGAAGAGAGTAGAAAAAAAAGTCATATTGTGTGAAGAGCAAAAGGCTCAAGAGTTTTTTTAGGCACATGACTCTTTTCCCAATTCTCTGATTAAAAAATGGCTGATGAAACTTCTCAGTGCGTAGTTGTCTCTGTGAAATCTATGTTTGCATTGAAAAGACTAAGAACCTTTTTAAGAATGAAGGTACTTTGCCTCATTTTTGCAAGGAATGTCTAAGCTCTGGGTGTTACTTTAATAAAAATAATTCCTGATCTTTTTGCGGAATATCTGAACTCTGGGCGTTACTTTAATAAAAATAGCTTCAAACTCCAAGATTAACAAAATTGCTAAAAGGAGTTAGTTCTCAATAAGAAAAACAATTTGGAATTTCTGAACCAAGCCCTCGAAGGCAATTTGTGGCAAAACTCCAGACGGAAAAAAAAATCTCACTTTTATAAAATAGCTATATCTCTTCTTTCTCAATTAGAGCTAGACACTGCTTTGAAAAGTGTTTCTCCCCTTGCAGAGGCCTAGGAATCAGATTTTTGGGGAGGGGGGAATTTGATTTAATTTTAATCTAGCTGTAAAATGAATTCTAAAAGGAGGTTGTTCAAATTTGGGATTTATTGAAATTAGAGTCTGAGCAAAAAAATTTGCATATCTGAAGAAGAACTTAGATCTGCAAAGGGGTAGCCCCCTTCAGTTTTTGCCAGGCTGTCAGACTTGCTGAAACTGGGTTTGGACATGCATGGCGTCTGCAGCTTGCTCTTGAGAAAGACCATGATTTTGAGAAGGTTATAGAAATATTTGTCTTTCGTGTAATGGAGTAGAAGGAGTATTTTGAAAAAACTTGGCCAATAGGAGGGCTGTATTACTTTCCAAAGTATCCTCTGGGTCATCTTGGAAACATAGTTTGTAACATGCTCTTGACTGACAGGGAAGGGTGTGAGGCGTAAATTCTTGAGCAGGGAAGATGTATGTGGGTTGTGCAATGGGAGACTCCATGTGATGTCGTTATTTATGGTGCTTCTCTCAGATGTCTTTCTGGGACTCAAACAGCTGCTGTGAACTTTACCCAGCACAGAGTGCTAGGTATTCTTGAACGACTATTTTGCTGTTGCTTGGATCGTGGTGTACACTCCAGTAAGCAATATAGAGACAACTTCTGTGACATTGATCATAAAAACAAGGCAGAACTGGGGGAATCCTTTTACTGATTCATGGAAAGCTTGCAGGGGAAAAAAAAGTAAGATACGTACTGTCTTCCATAGCTTTGGTTGGTGGACATCAGGGAGTAATAGTTGAAGACAACCTATTTCTTTATGCTATAATACGGAAGGAAGAGTGGACTGATAGAAGAGGAAAGCTTGCTTTTTCTTTTCAGAGAGAAGATCTGAAGGGTAGAGGCAGTGGTGCAGGTTTTTCAATCTTACCTTTTCCTGACTATCTTGTTAAATGACAGCAACCATTGTTTGCAGGAACTTTGCTTTGGTAAATGGCTGTGGCTTGTCATGCGTTTTAATATGTGGCAGTGCCCGTGTGAAACATATCAAAATCTACAGTCAGATAAGCCTTGGAATAATTGATGCTTTTAGCTCAACTGAATAACCGAGTTCACATGATCTGTGAGTGGCCAGTGAATTTTTTTCTTAGGCAAAGTATGTGCTGCTTTTATTGCACCTTTATTTAAAGCTAATTTCATCACAACAGACTGAGTATTCTAGCAACCAAAAATACCTTAGTTGGGTCAGTGAAAAAAAATTTCCTTACCCAAAGTGTTTCTGTGTGTGACAAACAGAAAATATCACATCTTTTTTACTTCCTAGTCACTAACAACCCAAAAGCACTGAAAGCATTGCACTGCATGCCTCCAAGATTACTTTTGCCACTGCTCATGGGAGAATTGTTCTATATCATTACTGCCTTCTCTTTCAACCTCAGCACATTCTGAAATGCCAAAGGAAAACCACTTAATGGCTGATCGGAGGTACCAGAGATGCTGGTATGGCAGTGCTCTGAAAGTTGTGGTTTGGACCACTGTTTGAGCATTGCCTAAGAGCATTGTACAAGTACCCAGCTCAGTATTTTGTCTTTACACATGTAAAGCAGAAGAACAGGAAAGTGTTTATGGCCTCTTAGAAAGAGTCAAGATCACTGCTCTGTAACAGAGTTTCTAAGACTGCTATAAATATTAAAAAGCATGGGGAGACCCTTGAGAAGTATGTAATGGGACAATTTAAGTGCCCTTATGAGACTTGTCATTTTACGGACTGATCAGTCTGTGATACTCAAATGGAGAAAAAAGTGGCATGTGTTTGTATTACTTAATGAAGTAGCTGTTGTCAAAGTGGTGCCTGTTACCAGTTAAGTTAGTGTTATTTTGGTTATTAAAGAGCTCCATTTGTGTATGGACTGTAAGCTGGAACAGGCATTTTCTCTCAACTTCTTGCTTCTCTGAAGATCATTCTAAAGAGGGATGAAATGCTCTGATTTTCATTTTGGTCAAGGCAAAGAAATATTCTCTTGCCATAATTCACCAGTTCCAAGCTTGTAATCACAGCATTTTTGGTAAAATAGTGATGGCTGTGTGGTATTTTCCACAGATGCTGTTAAAAATATGTCATCTCTTTGGGGGGCCATCTTCCCATGAGATACCAGCCTTTCTGTCTTTCCTAAAGACTTTGAGATTTAAGAACCTGTGGCCTCGTGTCCAAAGTTTTTGCTGTATACACTGGGAGAAGAAAATGCAGCCCAAGTAATGACTGAAAGCAGGACTGTGTTTTAGGGAGATGAAAGGATCCAGAACTTCAAGTTTGCTTTAAGAGTCTTCCCTTCTTGTCTGATACTTGCATACATAACTTCTTGTGGTTTTAAACCAAACATTGAATTAAGATGTGGCTTTATACCTTGATTCATCTTGTATAAGTTGTAGGAGCAGAAACAGCAGTGATTAATCACACTGGAGCTTTAGTAAGTGCTTGGCATAATAATCATGATAAATATGCCATGAGCTCATCAATAAGGAAAAAGAGTGACAACATAGGGTAAAGTTGTTGCACAAGGGAACCTGCAGCCCACAGAACATCAGCCAAGAGCAAAATGGGTTTGGTGATGTGTGGTTGGACCCTGTTGTTCTTTATTCAAGCATGGAGATGAGAGGACAATTCTTTGCTCAGAGGGAAAGAGGTTCTTGTACAGACCTTGAAAAGTGCAGCATGGTAGGCTTCTTGGCTGTTCTTTTATAAATGAATTTATAAGAATCTTGGGTGGGGTTCAAAGAGCACAACGCAGGGCAAAACAATTTGCTTGTGGGTGTGGCGGTTCTGGAGTGGAAAACCTGAGGGAAGTGAGCTTGCTAGATCTAGAAGAAGGTAGGACCTGCTGAAATCCTGGTGGAACTGCCAACTTCCCTGCAGATTCCAGAAATTGAGCTGAAAAAAATGTTGCTGGATATCTGATAGAAATTGCTCAGGTTTTTGCCTTAAAGGCCCTTGGTTTATGTTTCTGCTCTGTAACACAGTATAGCATGGCATGGAAATTTATGGTGCAAGCCAGACTGGAGCTCTTGGAAGGGGAACAGAGGTGGTTAATAGTTGTGCTAGTTCCCACAGTGCAAGAACAAAGGGATATTTAAAAGAAATTGAAAATCAGTACATTTGAAACGACATAATTACACTACACGATATTATCAAGGGCAAAAGTTTAGTCGGATTCCAAGCAGACCTGGGTATTTATATATATAATGACAATGTCCAGAGTTGCAGTAAATAGGATTAAAAATAAATTAAGCATATAAACCTTCATGCTAATTGATGAGGTCAGGAAGGAATTTCCCTTTTGGGTGAATTACATCCTTGTTCACTACCTGAGCTGTTCCACCTTCTGAAGCATCTGGTCCTGATCACAGGAGGCAGGATTCTCAAACAGATGGACCAGGAAGCCAACCTGTGGTGGCAGTCCTTGAGTTACCCTGGCTGGGTAGGATCGTGTTGAAAGGGCTTGAGAAGCCTGTAACTTTTTAGGGTTTTCGGAGGCTACCTGTGCTGCAGTATATGTCTCCTTCTCCGGTTTCTCGCTGGTGAAACAGTACAACTGTTGTCTGAGTACCTCTAATGAATCTTGAGAAGTGTCTGCTGACATGTCAGCAGCAGCGCACTTAGAGGTGGAAGGTGTAATGGGCACATAAGGCATTGCTGTTTTGCTCCACAGATTCAAAAGTAGCTCTGTGAACAGCTGCACTAGTGCAGATGAGACTTTCCTGTAGCATTCTCAGTTTTGATGGCACCATGGTACCTTAAACATCTTTCCATCTTTCAGTCTTACCTTCCATTACACAGCAGTACTATTAACATCCCTGGNAAAGGGAGGTGTAGCCAGCTGGGTGTTGGTCTCTTCACTCTGGCTACAAGTGATAGAACAAGAGGACACAGTCTTAAACTGCGTCAGGGGAGATTTAGACTGGACATTAGAAGGAACTTTTTCACAGAGAGGGTGATCTCACAGTGGAATGGGCTGCCCAAGGAGGTGGTGGAGTCACCGTCCCTAGAGGTTTTTAAGAAAAGGTTGGATGATGTACTTGGTGGCATGACCTAGATATTAGGGTAGTGTGTTATAGATAGGATGGTGTGTTGGTAGCAGGATGGCAACAGGTTAGGTAATTAGGTAATAGGTTAGGTAACAGGTTTGGCTAGGTTAGGTAATAGGTGATAGGTTGGACTTGATGATCTCTAAGGTCTTTTCCAACCTTACTGATTCTGTGATTCTGTGATTCTGTGATTCACTGCCTTGTAGTTCTTGGGTTTATTTAATCGAAGCGTGCTGTCTCCCTGACTTTTGTGAACCAGACATGTTGCTCAAGGGATGCCTTGGTTATTTGTTTTGCAACTCTTGCAGCTATTGAGCACCTGTGAAATGTCTATCCTTTTGCATGAGATGAGGTTGAATTTAGCCTTAAAATTTACATTTCTGTGCATGGGACAGTCGGTGTGGTTCCTTGGGAAACCAGGAACAATTTCAGTCTTGGAAGCAAGTTGCCCTAGAATATTTTTTCTCTCAAAGCAATTAGGTGCAGAAAACAGTTACACCAAATAATTGAGGCATGTGTGCCTTTAAAACATGCACTGTTTAATCCCTTAAGACTTTCCCCAAGGTATAAGGGGAAGGCTTCCTTGCCAAAATACTATAATTGAGTTAACATTCTGGGAAGTTTCTGTGTTTTGTTACTGAGCTACAAAGCTTCAGAGCTCCTGTTAACTGAGCTTTGGCTGGTGTTGGTTGCTAGGAAGATCAAAGTTAGAAGTACCAGCCTGACAGTAAATTGTCTCTTCAAAAGAAAACTGAAAATTCCTTGGTTGTTTCAGGTGGCAGCCAGCATCAGATCTTTTTGACAATTATTAATCTTTTTCTGCAGTTCACTTTCTGCATGCAACAGTGAGCAGACTGGATGTCTTGTAATCTGTATGGTGTGTATGCTGACTGTAGACATGTGATTAGTGAGTGAGGACGTCAATAATAAATTGAATTACTTATCCTCAGTTAATTTCTACTGCACAGGGAGAATATGGAGTTATGATGACTATGGAACAGTAAAGTTATGGTTTCTCTTTCATGTACACAGTGATCTTCATGACAAAATATTAAGAATCACTTCATGATAAAAGACTAAGAATCAATTAAGAATTGGATGGTATATGGACACATTCTGGATGTCTTGACAGCGGCACATGTGTGGCTTTTGTACTTTTGAAAGCTTGTAAGCTGTGAAGTTACCTTTCCCGAATAGGCAGTAACAGGTCTACATAACAGGCATGATCACTGAGGCACATGTTTTCGGGACTGTTTTCCTTTTAAGCACTTTTGAGGGTAAGGACTTCTTTAAGAGTTCAGAATTGAGGGAGTATGTATTTTTCTTTGACATGTAACACCAGCACAGCAAATACATTTCTCTCCACTTGCTTAAAAGCTATTGTTTTTGCAATACCCGGAGCACTGTTAGAGGGTTTCTTGCTTTGGCTGTGGAAGGCTCAGTTATCTTCTTGGTTGCAATATATAAGAACAAAAGCCAAGACTTTTTGTGCTCCGCTAGGACTCTGTTCCTACAGCTGTCTCTCATTTCTAGTGAAAGAGAGCCAAAATGACCCGTTGTTTCACAGGGAGGAGTTGATGAAGGACGACGCCGTCTTTCTGATTCATTTCTGATTCATGTGTGTGGAGCATGCTGTTGTCAAGTGCTTTTGCAGAAGAAAGGGGGATTTTAGATGGGAGGTGGAATTCTGATAAGTTTACATGGTAGCTGATAAGATGTAGGGTCTGCTCTGCTTCTGGTATGAGGAGGTTTTGATGCTAATGTTTTTTTAAAGATGGCCTTAACCCTGAAAGAGAGAGATAAAATTACTTTCATGCTTCTGTTTCACGAGGAGCTGGCTGGCAGAATGGTTTTGGTGCCTGCTTATCTGCCCCAAAGGCTGCAGAAATAATTTCTCCTGCACCCCCTCATTCAGCATTAAGGCAAAATTGTAAGGCAGGCAAATGGCTTAGGCTGCTAGTTTGGATGCAAGATGGCTGTGTATCTGTTTTGTGGATGAGTCATCCCTCTGCCTTTTTGTTATTTGAATAGTGCTGCTGTTGGCTTTGGGCCCGCTTTGGGTGGCAGAAACAGGTAGGCAAGTGCCCTCCACCCCAACCCCAAATTTTATGACATGTTGAAAATACCTTAGGCCTTTCTCACCTTGTAATTAAGCTGCTATAGCTGAGAAAGCATCTCCTGTGGCACCTGATAACAGTGCAAAAACACAATTGTACTGTGGAAGTTGTGTAGATTAAGGAGCAATGATAAAAGTGGAAGGCTTACTTACATATTTGTTTTTCATCTCAATTGTGGGCTAGAGCTCTACTTACTTGGACCAGTGGGTCCTGGGTAAAGATAACTGGAATTGTTTTCAGTAGCGGGTAAGTCAGCAGATGGGTCAGCAGTTTCTTTTAGTTGATCTGGCTGCCGCAGACTAATTCTGCAAGCTTGGCACCCGATAATATTTTCCACAGTATGTAAGACTAGCTGGTACAGGATTTCTCCTGCTTGTTGTCAGGATTGGAGGTGAAGATTGAGAGATTCCATTGGTTACCCCAGTTTTGGCATGTGATGTTTTCCAAATCTAGGTTTGTAAACTTTGCACTTGTGAAAGGAGCTCTGATTTCCTAAAAGGAACTTGAATTAAAGTTGGGATTTTATTAAAGACACAGAGGCATATTATTATTCATCTTTCATTGCTTCATCCCTGTGATGTTTCCTGTTTTGCTTCTTGAGATACAGGTGTCATGATGAGGAGCTTCTCAGACAGAAGTGGATGATGAGTGGAGATGAAGAAATCATACATTTAAGAAGTTGGCTCAAGTTTCCGTTGCAGGCATGGAAAGTTTCTGAGACCAAGCCATGCAAGAAGAACATGAGTAAAGAAGAGGGAGATGTAGACGCAGACTTTCTAGAAGGGATTGCAGGATTTGAGAGGACGCTGCACAAACGTCACGTAGTTTTCTTGATTATTCATTTGCCTGCGCCTCTGGATTGTGATACTTTGTTTGCATGTCTGTTTGGAAGTTGGAAAATCCCCTCACATCTGTGTCTTTAATACAATCATGGCTTCAAGCTTGTTTTAGGAAGAGCACAACATCACTGTAGTTTTATTTGTGGATTAGATAGCTGCTACTTTGTACTTGAAATCGGTTTTGGTTTTTTTGTAGAAATGTACCTTGAATATGGAAAAGATCAGATCATGACCGTTACAAAATAGAAAGTTAGAGGTTTTGCTTGCATTTAATAAACAGCCTTTGCAAAAAAAGTGTGACCGGTGCATAGGTAAAAGAAAAAACAATAGTGCTAGCCCTCTAATTTGAGTAACCTTATAATGTATTGTTCTTATGCTGTCCTTAGAGAGATGTCAGAATCAAATATTAATCAGTTCAATCTTTTTGATTTGACTATTGGTCACAAAAATGTTCCAGACAGATACGATTTCTTGTCAGGGCTGTGGGGTTTTAAGTGCAGATTACTTAGTATGGAGTTGGGGAGAGTTTTTTGAGAGGTAGTTTTTAAGCATTTTGTCTGTTATGTGAAATATCTCCAAGGAAATGCTATCCATGCAGTCCAACAACTTAATAATGCTGTGAACAGACTTAATTGTAGTTATTTAAAATTTTAAAATTATACATATTTTCCTGTATTGAACAGTATTGCTTGTAGAGGCAAAGAACATTTTTATTTTTCTTACAAACTCCTATCTGGTGTTTTATCCTTAATAAAAGGCTATGGTTATTTTTATACACTGACTGAATATTTGGCCTTTAATAGTATATAATTAGATGGAAGAGTAAAAGCAGTTGTTAAAAGACTGTTTTTCTAATGAAAATGGTTTGAAATCATATAATTTTAGTTTCTTCCGAATAGATGTGATTAGTGTGCTGGAAAGAATTTTATAGTGGATATAAAGGGAACAGTTGAGAGACGGTGGCCGAGAATGTGTCCAGCTATTTTTGTAGTTATATTTTTTCAGCCTTTTTACTTAGATATTTCCATATAATTGAATAGCTGAATCACAATGGGATACAAGAAGTATTTGCAGTTAGTAATATTTATATTTTAAAATAAGTTTTATTTACTAATTGATAAGTAAATTGCAATGACTGTGAGAAAACCCTAGCCTATATTATTACTTTGACAGAAATTTGAATATGGGATAGTATTGTCTGTATCATATAAAAATGTTTTCATGGATTTTTAGCTGCTGAAACTGAAATCAATAAACTCTAGCTACTGTTGTTGACTGGAACAAGCAAATCTGCACATTTCTGTTTTCTTTGTGTCACCTCTGCCTCTGTGTTCACTTAGTGTTTCCTCTAGCATTACTCCTTTCACATTATTTGCCCACGAGGCACACTCGGTGTGGGTTTTCGCATGTTCTTGTGGAAGACTTTCTTGACGGACAGCTGTGCCTTCCAAGTTTGTGCAGTTACTCTTATTTTCTGAATAAACCCTAGAGAATCTCAGGCAAGGTAGAATCCCTGGATTAGAGTAGCCAGTGGATCAGTTTGTAATTAATTTAAGATTTTAAATGTATTTGTCAGTAACAATTGCATTTAAATTAGATACAGAATGGTCTTCTGCTCCCCTGAATTTCACATTAGGTTAATATGCCAGCATAACCCAGTTTGGATGTAGTGAACAGTATGGTCTGTGTTCTGCATTACTTTAGAAAATAGAAAGTACTTTTTGCTTGGTTGAGAATTTTTTAAAACTAGAAAGGAATATTTTTCTTTCAAAATCATAAAACTTGAGACTTGAAAGAAACAAACTTGTAATATAGTCCAAATTTATTCTAATCTGTTTAGTTATTTGTATTAAATGAAGTGATTAAAAGGTGTTCATATCTGCTGAAGTTTTAAAGAAAAAATCAAATTGTGGGAGGTAACTGGTGAAACACTTGGAGACAGTGTTGATTGAAATACTAAGCCCATTTTGAGCAATGCATTCCACTATTTCAGATCAACTTTTCCTCACATAATTTTATTAATTTGATTTAATTAAGTACCTGCTTAATTCAAAGCTGAGGAACTGACTTATAGTTGAAGAAATGACATAATTAATTTTCCCTTTTTTAATTTCTGTGTAGAGGAAATGACTTCTATGACTTCTGAAGGTCTTGGTGACCAGAAACAACCAGGTGTTTATTAATTATGGATTCCTTGATTACTTCTTTAGAAGAAAAAGTATTTTATATACTTTTTCTCTGAGTATTCAGTGTTCTTTATTTACATGATGATCCACTTGTTCATTTATTTTATGGATAACTGAGTCAATTTTCCTTATTAGTATGACAGAGATAGACCTTAGTTCCTTTCAGGTCTTGCAAGAAGTGTGCTCTGTATTGATCCCGTATTCCAGAGGACTCACTTCATGTGGTGTGGTTGTCATGTATGGCTACCATATATTATTTTTTAATTTTTTAAGGTAGTTTTCTCCTTCTTTGCATATTTTTTTTTGGATACTTCTGAAATTTGCACCCTTCCTTGGAGTGGTGCGGCTCTTCTCTCAGTGCTTATGTGGAGTGGAGATGTCTGTGCCAGCAGCACTGTGCCATTCCCGTTGTTGGGTTGGTCATTTTCTGCAAGGGAAATGCATAGGTCTAGATAAGTCCCAGTGGTGCACGTGGCAGGATCCTGGCATGAGTCACTGTGATTCTCACACCACAAGGCAGGAAAGAGGGGAGGGCTCCTCATGGAATCCTCTTTGCTATACGTGTCCTCTCAGAAGTGTCCATTCTATCTTTTCTCCTCTGGCCAGTCATCAGGCTGCTGTAATGTGTCACTGTCATTGTTACAGCTTAAACATGTTTTTCAGAGGATGGGGTACACCAGCCACTGACACTGTTTGCTGGTGTTGTGTTCCCACATATATTCTGCTGCCTTGCCTTACTCTATAGCCTCTGTGTCAAGCACAGGAGTCCCAGCTGTTCAAGCTCCTTCTGCAGATGAATATGCTTCTCAGTCCACATGTCCCGTTATGCTGCCCGTACCTTCAGGAAGTCTCTTTGTGCTCCACTGGACATTGACATTGGACCACTGGGTTTGCTTCCTGAATAGGAAAAACCCAAATAAAACACAGAGCGATCCCTCCATGAGAGATAAACCTAACTTTGCTTGGCCTGCTTCACAAGACCACATGCATGGCCTTAGTAAGTCATCTTGGATGTGTTCTCTAGGCCAAGTACCCAACTATGGGACATTCTTTGGCATGTTGCATTCACAGTGATTTAATTCCAAGCCAGTGTGACAAGTCTGTTGGCCACTTGTTTGCTTCAGGAATATTGTCAACCAATGGAGAAGCAACCAGCATGTCAATGCTGCCTTGTAGGTGGAACTCAAGGTTTTTGCTTCAGCATCATTTTCCTTATGTCTCCAGCAGCAAAGGCTCCAGAAGATAGATGTGGACTATTACATGGACTTAGGAGACAGGAGATCAGCAGCTATTGGAATTTGTGGGGGAAACCGGCCTATTAGCTGACTGATGCCATTCTTTTCATGGTCTCCAGGCAGCATTAGGCATGGTCACAAGCTTCCTGGTGTCATATTTGGCGACTNCTGATTCTGTGATTCTGTGATTCCTATTCCTATAAGATGAAGCCAAGGTCACAGTTTGATTGCTGTTTCCCCCTTTATACCTTTATTACTGTAATGCTCACAGGAAAAAAAAAAGGCAGAATTTCCATTGCCACAGTGTATTGGCGTCATCAGCTTCCACTTACTCCCATACCCATGCTTGACACCTTGCAGTGCCATCATCCTTCCTCTCTTTGGTTATACCCCTGGTCCTTTCCTCCTTTTGACATTTAGCTTGCTCATTTTAGCAGTGCTTGGTCTTCTGTCCTGCTGGTTCTGTCCTGGGGGTTGCTGCACCCAGGGGACCTCCAACCATCTCTTCTGACTCAAACAGAAGACTCCTCGGTGGTTATTCTCTGAAACCCAAACTGAAATGGAAATGGCAGGCAGTTTGGGGCTGGAGGTGCCAGGTTTCCTTTATCTGAAAAATTTGCGTTGTTGACTTTTGGCAACCGCAATGGCTTTTTACCAAGTGCATCTCTGCATAAGCCTCTGAATTTGCAGAATGCATATTTTTACATTGCCACAGGAGTGTTTCATGGACAATTTATATGTTCTGTGTAAAGCCAGTATAGGTCCATTAGTATTTCAGGATAGTGGTCCCTTGAGTTGTCAGCAGTAGCCAGGGCTTTTATGGTACAGTGCCCATGCTCATTGCTTTCTTTTGGTAGGGTGCTGGGGTAGAGAAGTGACAGATTAATCACAGAGCTGGTCAGAGCAGCAGTTCACCCCTTTCCTTGGGCTTAGTGTAGTCTCGTAGGTATGCTCAGTCTCTAGTCAGTCAGTCACAGGCCATACAAGTCCAGTTCCCTGCATTAACTGGGGCAGCACTTGAATCAGCACTGGCCAAAGCCTTGCTCCTTCAGAATTGGTTTGCTGCCTTCGAACTCCTGGCTTGTGCTGTGGCAGGGTTTGGAGTCAGCATGGCTCTCCCAGGCCACACAACACCCGGAGCCTGTGTCATCCTCTGTGCCAGCTTTGGCCTTCAGCAATTCCAATTGTGGGTTCCTCCTTTTCATTTTCCCAGGGCTCGCTCACTCAAGTGTGATCTCAAGCAGAGTCACATGCTGTAACATGGCAGCTCTCCCTGCATGCCTGTGCAAGCACAGTTAATTTACCTCGACCTTTGGGAATGGAAGTCCCTGAGTTGTGATGGGGCGTCCTCTTTGAGAGCCTGCAGGCTCACTGGAAAAAAAAAGGTATGGATGACAGGGTAACAGTTCCGAGCCATCAGGAAAGCCTACCCAGGTGGTTTGATTCATCAGAGCAGGGTAGTTGCTCCATCCCTGGATGCTAAATTACTTCATTTTTATGTCTGCTGCATTAAACTTTCCTGAAAGTCCCTGAGATGTTTTTTTCTTGCAGTGAAACATGGATGCACCTGTTTTGGAGGTTTTCCTGATAGAATGTGTTGGAGCTTGCTACCCAATATGCAGAGGCAAGTGTCCTTTTATTCATTGGACCTGGCTCTTTCCAACTTGAATTATTTGCAGCTCTCTGCAGAGCAGATACTCAGAGTTTTGTTGGTATTTGTGAACCATAATAGAGTTACTAAAGTGTCCAGAAGAGGTGCTGTGTTTGATAGAGCTGTGTCAAATCTCTGTTAACCTCAAGGACCTCAGGGCTGATTTCCAAGTAATGATTGGCATGTGGTGTCCTGCTTCAAGTGGAGATGGTCACAGGGGCCTTCAATACCAGAAAGAAGAGGGTATTGCAAGGGCTGGATTTCTACAAGATACTATGTGATACCTGTGCAGCCGTCTGGTACACATTTTCATTCCTCCTGTTTAATTTTACTTCCTTTGTAGATTGAGGGTTCTTAGGGAAAGTAAGGGTCCCCAGTTCCAGCTGCCTATGGCTCCCAGTTTTAGAGTACCAGCAGATATGTGAAAGCCCCAGGACTCCTGTGGCTAGTCAGTAACCTTATTTAAGATGGCACTCCATAACTGGAACAACATCCTGTACCTTTTGGATGTTTTTATTGTGTTTCTGTTTCTGACCAAGTCCAGTTTACATGTATTCAGATTCCAATTCTTACAGGTTTTTATGTTAGAAAATTATACTCATCTCCCATTATTTTCTACTCAAAATGTATGTTTTTAAAAATACATATAATCCCTTAAATATATAGTTTACTGACCTGAAGGTCAGAAGACAGTTACATTCATTACAAAAGTTACATCAGATTGCAAATTAGTTTTGTTGTAATGATCACTGGGAACCTGGGCATCTTTCAGAAAACAGCTGATGCAGAAATCTAAAACACATTAATTATTTAAATTGTCACTGTTTAATCCGGAATATAAATCTGCCTAGCACAGATTTTTTTAATCAAAGATCTATCTATTGTGTATTTACCAGGATAAATTGCAATTCAAACCAAATTATGATATCTGATTGAGATTGTAATACATAATATTTATCATTTCTACAATATTTGATTTGATGGGAACTAAACTGGTGCTGCCATTGCCAAAACCTGATCCTGGTAATTTATATTGTGGTCTTATAAAATTTCCTTTGCTTCCTTCTTTAGTGGTATCCCAAATTACAGCTCTTTTTAATGGTCAACCTATCTTGGCTTGAATTTTCCCATGCCTCAAGTCCACAATGCTGACTTAGCAGAACAAAAACTTTGAAGATATTTCCTTTTCTCTGTGCTGTTTATTATATCTTTTGCTTTGTAGACCGAGCTCTGAAGCTTGGGTCAACAAGAAACCACCGTTGTGGCCAGGCTGGCTCGTGGGAAGCGGCACCCAAATGGTTCCAGTTTGTAGTTCTCGTGGGTCTGAGATGATTCCCACAGGTCAGGCTGGCAGCTTCTGGGGTTTGAGGATGATATAGATACCTCTCAAAAAATGTCTTCTCGACCGTCTTTTTACCTCCATGTGCACATTGGTGGTGGTTGTTCTAATGGTCCTTTAAGGAGAGCAGGATGGGTTTAGCGCTTACTTGGACTGTTTGGATTTGAGGCAGACATCAACAACTTGTCAACCATAAGGAGAACATGAAATAATATTTTACAATTTTTTTTTTAATTTTACTTTATAAAGTTAAATAAGTGCTCCAGGAATTTTTTGTTTGTTTATTTATGTCCTTAAAACTATGGAATCCAGATCTGTAAATACAGGCTGGCTTAATGTTTACAATTGAATTGATTGATACTCCATGTGAAAAAAAAAAAAAGTAAAGAAAAAAAGATAGTAAGATATGTTTAGATGTACAGGAAAAGGTTAATGTTTTTGTTGTTAAAATATGTTGCTTTTGTCCATAAGGGAAAGCCAGTGTGAAAGTATCAATCTCTCACTTTTCTAAAACTAGGAGGGCTGTTGCCAGAAATAAATAAATTGCAACCAGACTTAAGAGGTGTAGTTTTTCCCAAAGGTAGCAGCTATATTGCAGACTTAATAGTAGTTGGGTGTTGACCTTAAATAAGGACTCAGCATTTCTTAAAAATAATCATGGCTTGATACTTATAATTCTTTTTTTGAGGAGATGGGCATTTTACTGTGATTTCTGCATTGCAGATTTCTAGCTGGAGTTTTGTCCTAATTCTTTTTAAAAGGTGATGTAGGCTTGCTAATCCATGTGAGTTTTATGAAATGTAAACTGCTTTTCGGTTTTACCAAACTATCCCTGCAGATGTGCAGCTGAATTTAACCAATTCAGAAAATTTTTGATTTCTTGTTAAGAAATATCCTTTATTCAAACTTGAAAAAAAGATGAGGAACACACTATGTTTCCAAGTCTTTGTTTACAAATCTAAGTCAATGATCTGTTTTTTCTCAAATGTCCAGGATGCAGAAAATTTACAGATTTAATTTTATTATGTTAGTGTATCATTCCATGCCTTTGAGTGACTCAGAATGGAATAAAACCTAGCAGATAGATTTAAAACATCATTTATTTATAAGCCAGAAATGTGTCCAAATAAATGTTTGTCTGTCAGATTTTTAATGGTGACAATGCAGTTTTGATTTACATTCCTTTTTGCTGAATATGATAGCTTAACTGCATTATATAGATTTAAACCAAATACTTTATATAAAACTTATCCATGTGGTTTTAGGCAAACATTAGTTTTGCCTTGACTTACATGCAAAAATGTTTCCCACTTAAAGGAAAGCGGTTGAAAGAATCTGGATTGGGTAATTTAGGCTGAACTGTTGAAAGTGAAGTTGCTTACTTAGGCATCGATCCAGTCAAAACTCGTGCACATCTTTAACTTTCTGCAGTCTCTGCATAGCCTGTGAGACCTCTACTGACATGGATAAAGTAGCAAGCATGCAACATCATTCCCAGATTGGATGTATGTACCCTGCTGTCACATGTACTTGAAATAAAAGTGTATTTAAGTGTGCTTGCAAATAGAAGGTCTGGGACTCCTCAGAGAGTACCTGATCTCTCCAAAATGGTCAGCTGATGGTCAAAAATGAGATTTCCTTTCTTGTCTATGCCTATGTTTGGGGGTGGGTGGGGAGGAAAGGGAACGTTTTGTTGCTTTTAATACGAGCTTCATTGGATTGGTTTGTCTCACTAGTGCAGTCGTGACGCAGTGTTGTGTTTTATCAGTGCCCACCCCCAGCAGAATTCTTTGCTTAAGAGGAGGCAGATTTTCACCTACTGAATAAGACTCTGGACTCACATTGATGCTTCTCGGTGTTGTCTTATGTGCTGTCCTGTGCTGGAGTGAATTTTATCCCCGGACTGCCTGGTGTAAGTTATAGCCCTCTTTCTACCCTCTGGAAATGTGCATGTTCCGATGTGACTGTGCTGAATGATAGGATGTCTATTTTAGACTTCAACCTGTATTTACAATCAGGAGGGAAGGTTGCTGGAAGAACTTAGCTCCTTTTTCTTTTGAAACAACTTTTAAATACTGGGTGAGTTCTAAAGACTTCTCTGCATGGTTTTCTTTCTTTCTTATAACATGTTTGCTGTAACCATGAACACTTGTTTTCGCTGAATGGATCTTGAAAATCTATAGTGTTGAGTAATAAAAACTATTTGTTTGTTAGAAAGACTTTCTTCAGTCACTGAAGGATCAAATTGACCTTTAGTTAGAGAAAAAGATATTTATCTGCAAATGCACAAGAACTTGTTGATACTTTTGCTTTCTTACTTGTTTGTAGAGTTGCTCTTTAAAGTGGCTGCTGTGTGTCTTTTTACTGAATGTTTTCAGCAACAAAATGCTAAATATTTTATTTAAATACTTATTTTTATATTTATTTAAATATTTTATATGCATTTTTGGGAACAAAGTGGTGGGAACAAAGGTTGATAGAGACTAAGAAAAGGAAGTATCCTCTGGAAGTTTTGGGAGCTGACAGTGACAGTCCCTCTCTGCAATGTTAAACTGGATGTGAATCCTTGGAAATCTATCAACTTCAGTCTTGTTTCCATATCAAGTAGTAGCATGAAGTATGCTTAAACGTTGTGAATGTGTTAAAATAGGAACTGATTGATACAAAACCTGCTTCTGCTGTTGTGGTAGTTGATTTTTTTATAGTAAGTTGAGAATGCTTTTTGTGTACTGAAGCATTAAACTTGCATAATGCTTGGCCTTGTGACAAGTCCTGTGCATGTAATTTAAAGCCATATAGGGATGTCCTAAGTCTTGAACCACTTGAATTAGTACCACCTTTCATATTGTGAAAGTAGCATTAATAATTTAAAGAAAATTATTTGTGAGCCTTGTGACCTAAGCCTAAACTGGAAATGATAAGGACTATTTATATGAGCGATGTTAGTAGCTTTGGTTATAAATCATGCCTGGTTTCTATGCAGTGCTGTGTTTAATACCAGTAGACTGGAATGCCAGATCTGGTCTGAGTTTATGTACATGGAGGGGAAGCCTGACAGATCGGTTTTATATAAAAAACTACATACAGAAATTAGAGAGGTATGGACTAACCTCCTAGAAGCTGCTGTCTGGTAAGCATTTTAGACAGACTTTTCAGCCACTGGTAACTGGAAGTGAACCTGCCTGTCAGTACAAATTCAGTGCCACTGTCAATCATGAAGCGTCTGCTGTCCTCAACACAGCAGGGGAAAAGAACTAGTCTTCCCCTGTCTACCTTACCATAATGCAAAGTGGAGTAGTTGTAATAGTTACCGTGAGAAATGTTACTAACAGCTTGTGTCATTTGATTTTTCCACATACTTGGGCAACAACCGTTCAGTTAAAACTGGGGACCCTGGGGAGTGTCTGCCCCATCTAGAGCAGAAGAAAATTTTCTGCTGCAGCATGGGGAAACTTTTGAGAGTAGAAGAGCTACATACAGTGTGATTTATATATGGTATGAGCTGCATACCTTTTGATATTTCACAAGTGCAGTAGGTTTCTTCCCTAATTTTCTGTGAAGAGAGGATTAAAAGACATTTATGGGATCTCTGTTTCCTGTATGTCATACAGTTGAGTTGCTGCTGGGTAATGCACTCTGATTGCATCCCGAAACTTTGAATTTAGTCCTGAGCTTTTATTTATCCCTTCATCCCTGCTATTAGATGCTCCTGTGTTCTCTTTATCAGCATTTTGTTTAGTGACCCCTTCCTCCCCCCTCCTCCCAAATTATCTGACTTCTTGGGCTTTCTAATTTTGTATTACTTTTTTTCACAAAAAACTTGCCTAGAATTTGAAGTGTACCATTAATAGTTTCCAGAAGAGCTATCTTAGTAGGTGCCCAAATATAAACATGTCCTAAAATGATCTTGCGATTACCATGAGATCCTAACTATTTCCTGAGGATTCACTTGTCACTGTGCATGAATTAAGGTGCTTCATTTACCTAGGTTTTGTTCTCATCTCTTCCTTAGGGAAGAAATAGCGTTCTGTGTTGACTGAGTTATAAAAAGCTGTTTAGTTAGCAATAAAATGCAGTCCGAGGGGGGTGTCTGGATCATCTGCCAGCAAGGCAGAGGGACGTGCTTAGCGTTTCCAAAAAACAACTTTTTCTCACCGAGATGCAAGTTCTGTAAGTTTCTAAGTCCACTTAAAAAGCTTCAACTCAGAGCTCCTAAGTGTAATACACTGATCATAAGAAAATTCTATTAGCTAAAAATCTTGTCTTAATGCAGAATTAGCTTCTTACGACTTGAAATGTCATCTTCCTTTACATTTCCTTTCACTCTAATGTAAGAGGTGCACACTCCAGCTTCAGGCCCTGTAACTCCACAGTCCTAACACAGTTCCTCTGCCCTGCTAATACCCAAGTCTGAATTTGCACCACGACCTCTGCGGAACAGGCTGGGCTTGTTCAGGAAGAGTTTTCCAAAGCCTAAATGGGAAAATGAATTTTCCACCCAGAGTCTGCTGCAGTAGCGTAGTGCACCTGACTGCAGAAGCAGTATCGGTCCCAGAGGTAAATGGGAGCATTTCCTAGTGTCTGCCGGGTCAGGTTGAATTGTATTTGCACTCCACAGAGGCATGTTGATGAAATATAAATGAGCACAGGAGAGAAAAGTGTCACACACAGAGTAGATCATCTGCGATTCCCTACTACATGGCATTTTTTCCACTGCAGTTTCTTTTTCATCCCAGTAACAACATAAAATACCACAGGCTCTTTGGTTAGATTAGGTGATGAGGGGCATAGCTCAGCTTGTCTGAGCATGCCAGATGTATTCTGGGCTCCAGAAAGAAGCATGCTACAAGATTTAGTCTGTATTTAGTCACTGGCCTATTTTGCAGGATATTTTGCATTTCTGAAAACTTTCTCAGCAGAGATATGCTTTTTTTCCCCCTTCTGTTTCTTTCTTTATAAACATGTTTTTTTAAGGTTGGAAGTAGAACATCTAGTCATTCAAAGGCAGCCTACATGTTAATTTTTAAATATGTGTTAATTCCTCTTTTCATTTTGACTTTCATTATCCTAAAGACATGGCTTGTCTATTGCTGTTTTCTGTTCCTTGTGCCAATGCAATGGACATCAAGTTGAGCCTTCCAAGTTTTGGAGGAAGCTATGGTTTGAACCATCACCTTGCTATAAAATGACAGGAGGAGTGACTTCATACTTGAGACATCCTTTTCTCCCAAGGCCATATATCCCATTTCACAGGGAGGGAATTTATGTAGCTGCCTGTTTGCGCTGTTCACCAGAATCCCTGCTGACAGACTTTTGGAGGCTCTTTGGCTTTCACAAGGCATTTTAGGAGCACACATACACACACTTGAAGTCTTAATTTCTTTGGGACTGTCTGAAGGATTTCTCCCCATCCTCTCCCAGGGAAGCTAATAAAGGCAACCTTGTGACTTTGTGGTTTATTTTGGAAGCTGCAGGAACGTACTGTGGCTGGAGGAGCCAGATTTGGCAAACATTGTCCCATGAACTCTGATGTGGTGGAGAAATGTCACAATCTCCCTGCTCTTCCTTATCCCAGAAATTGGGTCACCACAGTAAATTGGTAGGTTGGTTGTTAAGTGGAAAAAAGACAGATCTCTGTTGGGAATATGGGTGTGCTTTCATCTTGCTCATCCAAGGATATGGGTCTCATATAATCACAGTCTGTGGATGCATGCATGAGTCTCAGTCACCTTTGCCCATTTTCAGGAGAAGAAACTGGGGCACCAAGGCTGATTTGGCAAAGGTGCTGTTTAAATCCATGCAGGATGAGGAATTTAATCATTAATCTCTGGGATCAAGGAAGGACCCTAGTCCAGCAATTCATCTCCTATCAAAAATCCGATATACATAATAGAAATTTTTTAATTAATGCTTTTGATGGGGGTTTGTCTTACTTAACAGACAAACAAGTGCTAACTATAATTGTTTCATCCAAATTTCTTTAGCCTTTTCTGTCTCTGTCAAGTCCTTTTTCACTCAATGAGCTGAGTGCTTATGAATTATAAAAAGGCAACAAGTCTTCAAACAGCAAATGTGCTTTGGTGCTTCGTTTTCTCATGTTGTCTCATAGTATAAAAATCCTTATACAAATGTTTTTAGCTGTTAAGACCTTCTGAAATGTTATTTTAGAGTCTAAGGCATTCAAAGATTTTTATCTGCTCTAAGTCTGGAAAAGACTGGAGCAACAGTTGTTCAGCCAGTTTGGAGCCTGGAGAAAGAAAGAGGGACGTCTTTTCTGCTGAATATGTGTATGTAGAGAAAGTGTCAATCTTGGACATCAGTTTAAGAGTTTTTTAGGAAACACTTACGTATAAATGTTGTATTTTCCTGTCAGTTGTTCTCAAGTATCCAGCATCTCAGGAATATTCTCTTTTAATTTTTAATTTTGCCATTATTTGAGGAGACCCTTTCTCCTTGCTACTGCAAGCTGTATTGAATTTGAATCATCAAAAGAAGTTAAGCATGATCTTGAAATGCCGCATGTGGGAATACTGTATGAAATTGAAGCAGAGTGAGCAGGAGGTGGGCTCAGGGCTTTTAAATCTGATATCCTCTGATCTCTGGAAATGCTTTTTAAAACGTGGAGGTGGCTGATTCATATTTGCTGCTAAGTGTTCATTTAACCCCTTGCCACTGGCCATCTTTGTGGTGTCTGGTGACAGAGGAGAACTAGCCCTTGGACGAAGCAGGTGGTTTGGGAAAATTTGCTTCTAGCTTTTGACCATCTTGATGTCACTGTGGGTTTTATTACTCTGTTTAACAGTCTTCTGGATGGTGAAGGTTTTATTTTTTAAAAAATTCCCTTTTTCTCTGTCAATTTTTTAGTTTGAAAGAACTTACTCTTTGATCAGGTCAGACTAACAAGGAGGTAATTCAAAAGGTGGTCAAAAAACTGAAATTATCAAAAGAAATACTGAAAGGTATCTATAAGAATTGTTTTAATGTAATAGCTGTTAGTAATTGGTAACTATCTATAGAAAAGAGCAGAGAGCTCAGTGTTCTATTAACAATTTTTTTATAGACTTCTCTAAACCAGTAGGGATACATGGGATTATTGAAATCATTGTGCTGTTTCTGTGACTGAAAAGCCATAACAAAATGGTATTCTTACTGCATGGGATGTGATAGCAGCAACAGATCAATATTAATGCTCTTCAGAGTATTTTCAGCAGTTTCCTAGACAGACGTATTTTTCAAAGAAGTACATCCATGGCTGCAGCTCTGCTGAGATCAGTGGAGCCAGGTGATATATATCAGCTGGAAATCAGGCTATATGGTATGGTCTATATTGTACTCTATGTGTCATATTCACTGGACGCAAAAAGCCGAGAAGAATGCTCCTGCGAGAAAGAGGGCTTACTGCTCTGCTTGGTAAATTCAACACAAACAGAACACCCAAACTTTTAAAATCCTTCTAAATTGCTCCAAAGGTTTTCTTGGTCAGTGATATTGTAAGAAACATATTGCTTTGGAGGTGACCTAATTTGAATCTTTTCTGAATTGCTTTATGATTAGAGCAGTCACATGCTGAGGTAGGACCCCATTAGTGGGTTTAAATCATCTGTTTGCTTCTGAAAAAGCGCATTGTTATGGGCTCTGCTGGGTATTCCCCCCCTTTTTTTTAATTTGCTTTTTTTTTCTTTTTTCCTTTTTTTTTTTTTTTCTGTGTTGCAGGACAGAACATCGCAGTTGTACCAGTTTGGGAGCAAAATATGGAATGTGTTTCACTGCTGACCGACGGCAGCCAAATGAACAGTATTTATAGTAGTTTGAAAATCAGCAGTTAGCAGTTTCTTCACATTCTAACACTACCCAGCACTTTCCAGAGAGAACTCATTGTTTACAAGAAATCTGCTTTCCAAATCCGTTGCGGTGCCCTCCAGCCTTGACTATTAACTATTTGCAAAGGGGAAGCTAATCTACAGTTTGGGGAAAGATGGCAATGGATGAGTACCTGTGGATGGTCATTGTGGGTTTTATCATTGCTTTTATTTTAGCTTTTTCGGTTGGTGCAAATGATGTTGCAAATTCTTTTGGCACGGCTGTGGGCTCTGGTGTGGTTACTTTACGCCAGGCTTGCATTTTGGCTTCAGTTTTTGAAACCACTGGCTCAGTATTATTAGGAGCAAAAGTAGGAGAAACAA
>WEKX01025389.1:101050-163538 GCA_013390025.1 Pitta sordida | reverse complement strand
GAAAAAATTCTTTTGGAGATTTTTGTGGTGGTAAATGAAAAATATGAAAGCATAGCATTTGTGTCTGTACAGAAGATCCTACAGAAACAGCAGTTTGCAATGAGTATGCATGAGAAGCAGTTGTTTTTAAAAAATTACAAAAAATCCAAACACATTTGCTTAAAGTGATTGTCTAGCTGAGTGATTACAATTAGGCCGGTACACTTCACCTTTGCACATGGCAAAACTAAGGGAGCAATAAAGATAAATAATCACACATTAAAGGTCTTCTTAATTTTTCTGACCTGAACTAACAGCAGGTCAGCGTGCTTTAGAGGCTGCTCCCCTGCTTTTGGTGGTAGTTAACTAAATCTCCGTTTAGAACAAATATCGTATTCTGAGGTAAGTAACATTAAGCCAGGGTATTTACTCTTTGTTTATATGCAAGAGGCTTTGCGAGCTTTTAGAGAGCTCCCTCAAGGAGCAAACCTGCTTTTAAAGGGCAGGAGACAGCAGGAAGGAAACCCTTTCACAGTGGGAGAGGCAGCCCAGGCAAGGGGCCAGCTCTTCCATCCCAGTACCACTTCCTCAGTCTGGCAGGTTTGTGGTGTACCATGACAGGGTGGTTTGATTTATACAAGCATCCCAGCATCCTCTATTTGAAGCAGATGTTCTATTTAATATTTTCTTCCTTAAACCGATAAAACCTGATCTAAATACGTTGGTTAGTGAGAAATCACTGCTGGCACCACAGCCACTTCCCCAGATGATCCCCATGTGAAGTTGCCACCTTAAACCACATCAAGAGACTTGGGCACCCCTCATCAGTTCCTCTTTCCTGATACATATCTCACAAGGTCCGCTGATCTCTTCCTCAAACTGTAGCATGGTTTTGTGTTACAGAAAAACAGAATATTCTGAGTTGGAAGGGACTCAAAAGGATCATCAAGTCCAACTCTTGAGTGACTTGCCCCATACGGGCATCAAACCCACAGCCTTGGCATTATTAGCACCATTCTCTAACCAACTGAGCGAATCTAAGGGTTCTACTTCCGCAATTTAGCTTTCTGCCTACTGAGATAGTTCCAACTTTTCCCATGGGCACGTGCCCAGGAGCAGAGTACACCGTCTGAAATGTAAGTGACCTGTACATTCTTCATACTCATGATTCCCATTGAAGGAAGTTTCCTTTTTCTTTTCTGTGTCTATTTCTAGCATTCTGATAAAAAATCCACTTTAGTACAGTGGTAAGTGTCCCCACCTGGCGTGTGGGAGACCCGGGTTCGATTCCCTCCAGGGAGACAGTGTTAAGAGTTGGACTCGATGATCCTTGTGGGTCCCTTCCAACTCAGAATATTCTGTGATTCTGTGATCCTGGCAGAGCAAAGTTTTAAGTATCACAAACCCCCTGCAGAGGCAACTGGCCAGGAGCTGGAAGAAAACAAGTTATTTGCATACATATTTACATAAGCCTGTGTGAACTTCATGACCAGTTGCATTCCCTTCTTCCAGTAAGGGCATTAAGAAAAAATTCTGCATTTTAAATCTCAGAATTAATCACAAGTTACAAAATGCTGATTTCAATTTTTTCCCCTCAAATCCATTTCCAGCTTTTCTATCTATGTATGATATTTTTCTGTGTTTTCTCTGAGCCTTCTTGGGTGTTTTCTTTTCCTCTTTCTGTTTTTGCTCTGCATTTTCCCCCAGCTTGTTCTCTCATGCCTCCTGATCATGCTTTTGCAAATAGATTTAGCCTCTGAATTTCAATGTGGCTTAAATGAGTCAACAGTCTGGGAGAGATGAAAAGTCACTGTATCTTCTTTCCAGATGTTGGTGGAAGATCCTTTCATGCTTGCAGCAAACAGCAGATGGTCATTTTCAGGGCAACCTTCCCTCCTAAGAGAAAAGGAAGCAGGGAGCAATTGGATTATGATTTAAAAATGTAGCATTTTCTAATAATTCTTAGCATATTAAAATGTTGTTTATTAGGCAGATGAGCAGTTATGGACTGTTGCTCTTCGGAGTAAATTGTGATACTTCTCTAGCATTAATTAGATGTCAGGTTATTGTCAGGATTTGCCCAAGTGTTATTCTAGTGGTCCTGGTGTGAGCAGAAGTCAGCAGCTGGTGCGAGTAAAGAGATGCCACCAACAGAAAGGACATCCCAGCCAGAATTAGCAAAGCAAAGTACTAATCTGTTTTTGCAGGTGATGTGCCACAGTGTCAGCAGGCCTGGAGAGTCTGAATTTGGGACTCTGTAACAGGTGTAGTTTGCTTCCTAGGTTAGTTTTTCAAAGGTAAAGGTGTAGGTAGTTAAGACACTACAAACACCAGAGGAAAGTCCTTCTCTGACTTGATTTGTATTTTCTAATATCCTTAATAAGCTTTCTTTAACTTTAGTTCATACACTGTCATTCTCAGACCATCCATTTTTTGTCCACCACTTTTCCTCTTGCTCTCCTGTTTGCTTTCCTGGTCTAGTGGAAGGTTCCCTGTCCATGGCAAAGGGGAGGTGGAACTAGATGATCTTTAAAGTTCCTTCCAACTCAAACCATTCTGTGATTCTATGATTCTATTAAGTTGATTAAACAAGAAATACTTCCATACTCCCAAAAAACCCAGCCCTTACTACACACTTGCAGTGCAGCTGTGGGTTGGTTGAATTTCCCCTGTTTTTTAGACTGAGTATTTTGTAATTACATGGCTATGGCTGACCTATCTGTTTACCTGGCTCTTTACAGATGTAACCATCTGATTTCTTTTTCAATTTACTTCCACTTGCTGGTCTCTTAAGTTCATGTCAAAGGTTTCAAAGCTTATTTATTTTTATTTTAGTACTGGGGGAAAGAAGCCAAAAAATTAAAGAGCAGGTGTTCCTTGATTGATCTAGAATTTCCACTAGCAAGAGAAGCAGCAGTTGTTTTGGGATAGTACCCCAGGAGAGATCAGTTTTACAAACTGGTTGGCTTCCAAATGTAGCGATGTATGATACTGGCAAATCACCATTTGAAGATTGCTCTGTTTCAACACCTTCAAACCAGCTTCTCATGTTGGAATTGAGGATGGAGGCTGAGATTTTGGTTGATATCATATGTTCAGTGATCTTGCTTTATCACCTGTGTCTTCTGCAGATCTGTTAAGAGAGATGGCACAAACTGGAAAATTTAAGATCTCTCATGGCAGTCTGAGTGCTGGCATTGGCATGTCTTAATGAAGATTTACCCTTAAGGCCATGAAGTCTTAAGATGAAGAAGAGATCTTTCTAAGAATTCTTTTGTACTAGTTGAAATCCACAGGAAGCTTGTGTCACTGCCAAAATTATTTTGGTGTCCTGAGATTAGTGCCACTAGAGGAAGAGCAGGGAACCTGAGTCATTGCAAAGTGAAAATAAGTCAGAGCATGGAGTTGTGTGCTTAAGGGCTTGATGGCCAACTGTGGTCTGATCCAGCTACTGAAAGTGGTATTTGGGGTATTTTTTTTTTCCCCTGCACTCTTGCCCAGCATCCTTCCTGGATGTGTCTTGGGACATCGCACGTTGTATTTACTTTATAGACCATTGTTCACCATTCTTCAGTTATTTCTTTATGCCAAGGGTATCTGGCTGCTCCATGACTAATACAAGCCCTTTCTGCAGTTCTGAATTTCCCCATTGTAACAATGAGCTGCAAATGAGGGCATTGAGAGAAACCTTATTCCTTATTCCTTCCTCAGTCAGGCATAAAACCTCTCTGCCCGATAATTTGAGCCTTTCTCTGGTTATATCAAAATTTAGGAGCATGGGTAGTTCACTAGTGAAATGGTAAATACCTCCTCACACTGATCACTTGGAAGCTTCCAGGTCCAGCTCTCGAGAATGAGGTTTTCTAAGCTTAATGCAGACTGGGAGCAGTTTGTGTATTTAATCAGACAGGTTGTATATACTGAAATCCTTCAAAAAAACCCAAACAAAAACCCCCCAAACTGTTCTAACTGTTGTGAAGTGTAAAGAGCTGTTAGTCATAAACAGTCATAAGTAAGATGTAACATTCAAAGCTGCTATTAACCTGTCTTCATATTTGCTTTGAGAGAACAGGAACAAAACTCTCTTTAGAAGATCTCTGTTATGCATGTGGAGTGTAGGCAGCACTTGTAAAAGAATGTGGGTAGATGGCAAAGAATTTTCAGTGTTACATTATTGTTGTTGCTGTTATTTATAACATATGGTTGGGGTTTTTCCTAGGTTCTGCTGTTTGGCAGCTAATTGCATCGTTCTTGAAACTCCCGATATCAGGGACCCATTGCATTGTAGGTGCTACAATTGGGTTTTCTCTGGTGGCAATTGGCACGGAGGGTGTCCAGTGGATGCAGCTTGTCAAGATTGGTAAGTGCTGTCTCCTTTTACGTGTGACAGTATGTGAAGTAGTGTGTGCTGCCTGCAAAAAACATACCCAGAAATCTGCTTTGTGCTGACAGGACTCCCTTATTAATTTATTTTCCACCCCAGTTGTGTCATTCATAAGATACATTAGTACCATGTTCATTAAGGGCTGCAGTGTGTCTCCACTGGAATGAGCAGTGGAGAAGGGGGTAAGACAGAAGTTTAGCACTTCCGTAGTGGTAAACTGAGGACACCTTGTCCCTCGGAGACATGCTTCAAGGTGATATTCCTCCTCTTCTAATTCTTTTTGTGGCAGCTCATACTACCCTGTTCTTGCTCTCAACAATGTGAATGCTGTCATGTGAATGCCCACAGTCATGTTTCTCCACCCACCACCTTCATGGAGGCAAAATCTGGGCATTCAGCACGTGTTTAACGCTCAGCCTCCCAGTGGCAAGATCAGTACATCCAAGCAGGGATGTGATGGAGTTTGTTGTTGTTGTTTTGAAGGCCTTGTAGCCCAGGGTACAGCTTAAAGTCTGTATTTGAAGGATTTGATGCTGAAAGCATGGTAATATATTTGAACTTTAGCAATGCATATCTGTTTTTATTTTAAATCTGTTGAAAGTAAAAGTGAGTTTGCAGTGACAGCAGAATCAATTTGTTAACTATGCTGCAAACAATAAATCACTCTGGATGAGATTTCCAGAGTGCTGCCCTAATCCCATTTTATTGGAATCAGTGGGAGTTTTGCCACCTACTTCGGCTAAATCAGCCCTGGACACTTGCAGTGCTGGCTTCCAAAAAATGTAGGCACATAATACATTACAAATGATGATTCTATGGCATTTTGAGAATTGAGACGCAAGCAGCGTGGCATCCTGCTAGATGCAGTTGGTTTCCATTTGCTTGTAGCATTCGTGGTCATGGTGATTAGGAAATTATGGGGGCTTCTTGGTCTACTCTTATTCAAACTATAAGAAACTTTCACGATGAACTTGATTACTAAACTTGCAAAATTATGAGGAAATGCTTTGACCAATGTTTCTAGTGGTGCTAGCATTAATTTGACTTTAACGAGTATCACTGGACACTGAGTTGCGCCAGTTGTAAGTAAACATAAAAACATTCATTCCAGTTGTACAAGAACTGTTGTAAATCCATTGCTCATTAACAACTTACTTAACTGTTGTGCAAGAATACTGTTTATTTCAAGTTTCATTTTTTTCTTTTCTGCAACACAGTTGCCTCTTGGTTTATTTCCCCATTGTTGTCTGGCTTGATGTCTGGAGTCCTCTTTGTGCTGATTAGATTCTTCATTTTAAACAAGGTAAAGAAATCTGTTATAATGAGTGCTTAGTATGAAGGTTGTGTTCTAGCCTCCCATTTGAGCTGAAAGTTTGTGGCTTGCTTTTTGGACAGGTAAGTAAGTAATTTGAGTAACTAATTTGACGAGTATTTTAAGCTTAGAAGGTGCTGTGTGATAATTAATATTGTATATTTTTCTTTGGTCTGAGGATGGTATGTTGAGATTGCTTCTGTATTCATACAAGCTTGCTGGCATTGACTTATCCTCATGATAGCTGTTCTGACTGTTATTTAAACAGAAGAGTCCTCCCTTGGAGATACTCTAATTGGTATTTTATAGTTGTGAAATTTAAAGCTTTGGCCTTCCAGCACATGAGACATTAGAAGATGGACATCTCTATAGTTTATAGATTCTCAAGAAACCTGAATCAACAGGTTTTAGTGACCTGAGGTAACATTAGTCCATGTATCTCCAATGTAAAATATGACTTGCTTGACACCCAGCATGAGCTGGAAATCAGAACACTTTTATCTACTTTTTCCATTTCTCTCACACCATTCAACTTGCTAAAATGGGGAAGTGTAGTGCATGACAATGACCTAAAATAAGGGACACTATATTAGTAGTTACACAGGGAACTTAAATAGATGAGGGATTAATTCTTTTGCTATAAATAGCGCCACCTGTAACCTCAGCTTCATCATTCTTTATTTCTGATCTAAATAAATGTCAGTGATAAAAACAGATGATAAATTTGATCAGACTCAGCTGTGAATGAAAATTGGCTCCAGTTGCATAAAGGATGAGGAAAGCAACTAGCAAAACCTAGCAACTTAAGAAACTAGTCATCAAAATTACATGAACTCTGGTTTTAAAGCCATATATTTAAGCATTCAGCAGGCAGGAACAGTTCAAGGAAATTTCATTCCTACTGCTATCTATCCCATTCACAAAGTAGTAAAAACTGCAGAGCTTCTGCTCTAAAGAAGTAGCCACTCGTGTTGTTTGCATACATTAAAAAGGAGCAGCTTTCTAGCTTGTGAGTCCATGGCCTGTTACAGTGCTGCATGCCCTTGTTGGGGCTGTCTGTGAATAGCAGCTGGCCCTGCAAATACAGCCTATGCTGCATCACGCTTTGGGACAGGGGCATAGCACAAGTCAGCTGCAGCCTTTTCTCAGCTCCCTTTTATAGCTCATGGCAGCAAGAAACAAAACCACATTAGCCAGCTCTCAGCTTGGCCAGGCTCTTTGCAAACATGCAGAGCCCCTCAGAAGGCCAAAGCAGTCTCCTCACAAAGGCTTTGTCCATGGCTCACACGGTGCATTTCCGCTGGGCCGTCAGCTGAGCCTTTCCCTGTGAGTGCTGAGGGCGCGAGACTGCAGCGGGCAGCAGGCACGGCACCATGCTGAACACTGGTGCTCACTTCAGGTATGCTATGTGTTTAATACAGACAGACACTTCATGGTTCAGAGATTTGTGTTAGTTGCTAGAAAGTGCCAGGCTGTCTCAGTCAAAACGGAGAGGTTCGGAGTAAGGTTCTTGAGATGAATGCATTGCACTAATGCTTGTAGCCTTGCCCCAAAGCATCAAAGCCCTCTCCTGCTTGGCACTCTTCAGTTATCTTGAGTTAAAGGGACTCCTTGTGTTAGAGACCAAACTAAATAAGAACATGCTTGCAGAAAGAAACCTGCCACCAGGTCACTCAGCAGGTCTGCAGTTGACTTGAAAGTGCAGCCTGTCTACCTGGTTCCCTTTAACAGGGTCAAGCTTCCCCTGAAGCAATGACTTAAGAGCCTCATGGTGGTTCATGCTGACATTAATCTTGTGTGAAGTCCAACTAATGATTCCTTTTTCTCGTGATTTCTGTACAGGAAGACCCCGTGCCCAACGGTCTCCGCGCACTTCCAGTGTTTTATGCTGCTACCATAGCTATTAATGTGTTTTCCATCATGTACACAGGGGCACCAGGTGAGTGTGCTGTCCATGGGGCAGGCATGGGAGGGAGGCTTCCTGCAGTGTGTAAAAATGCTCTGCCAGAGTGCTGTCAGGTAACCATCGACACCATGGGGTTCTCTCCTGGGTTAAAGTTAAGGAGGGCCCTGTTCAAGAGTTAAGAAAGCAGACTTGGAAGGCGAACTTTTTCAGTGGAAATTTGTTTTCTTTAAAACCTGGCACATTAGCTGTACTAGATAAGTGTAGTTGGTAGACTCTAGTGCATAGCACAGCACAACTGAAATGAATAAAAAGACACCCAATTTGAGGGTATTCATTTTTCGTAAGTCTAATTGGCTAATATGCTATCCAAGATGTTTCACAGTAAATCAACCGTATATCCAGTTGGGATAAGGATGAGTAAGTCATGTTGATTTATGATTTGCTTGGGTTTTATTTCTTTGTCTTCACAGTACTGGGACTGATACTGCCAATGTGGGGCATTGCTCTAATATCAGTTGGTGTGTCCTTAGTATTTGCTGTCTTAGTCTGGATTTTTGTATGTCCCTGGATGAAGAGAAAAATAGAAAGTAAGTAATTGTTTGATGAATTGGGAGTGATGTAAAATAACGGAAATTACATTTCAGGGGTGGAAGTGCCCTTGAGAGGTCTAGTCCAGTCCCCACCCACTGGCAGAATGTGCTTGAACTATTCCTCATGCATTTGTGTCATCTACTTAAAAATCTGAAGTGCTCGAAATTCAAAACCTTGTTAGGCAATACATTGCAGTGCTGACTACTAGAGTCTAAGCAGAAATAGGACAATAAAACCTGGAATATAATCTGGTTTATATTTTATTAAGGAAATATTAAAGAGGAAAAACCAGGCAGAGTCATCATCTTTAAGTGACTTCTTTCACTTTACAATAAGTTGAGCTGATCACAGCTTTTAGCTTACAGTCTTTTGCTTGTTCGCTTTGCTATTTTCAACAAATACAGCAGTTAAAATGCAGAGAAGTTTCAGATTTCATTAATAGATGAGCAGCTCAGTGTTTTACTTTAGTTGCCCACTTTGGCAAATTTTATAGGAAGAAACAAGGATGCTCTTGAATTTTCTCACGTGAATCTGTATAAGCTTATACGTAAATAAATAAAGAACCTGTGTATGAAATTGAGCCACATTATTGTACCCGTGTTAAACGATGCTGTTGATGCAAACAGTGCAAACTTAAGTAACAAGTCATATAGGTTGGGTTTAAAATTACGGTGCTGTTATTTCCTTAGGCCGGTTAAAGAAAGATGCTGCACTGTCAAGGATATCAGATGAAAGTCTTGATAAAATTCGAGATGAAGAAGCACCCGTCTTTAAAGAGCTTCCTGGTGCCAAAGTATCTGATGAGAGCACGATTCCTCTTACTGGCTCAGTAACAGAAGCTGCTGGGGCATCAGATACTATTGCAAATGGAAACCATCCACGTGTGCCGTATGGTAAGAAACTAAGACAACATAGAGGGTTTGTCTTTTTCCTGTTTCAATGAGGTGTCTTAACTGCAAGTAGGTCACAGTTGTAAATACAGCCGGCCCTCTTCAACTTCACACACCCCATATTGCAGCTTCATATCTTAGCGGCATGATTTTTCAGTGATTAAGGAGGCCCTTTTCGCAACTGCGCATGCGCAACCTGACACACATGAATATTCAAATTAGGCAGTCATGAATACGCAGATCAACCCTCATGCCGTGCCGCACGGACCAGGGGTGCACTGCTCAGCCCACCCCGCGCCCGCCCCGCAGCACCCACCCTGGCTCTGCTCCCGTCCCGTGACACCCACCCCGGCTCAGCTCGGCTCCCATCCGGTGGTCCCTGGCTCGGCTCAGCTCGGCTTGGCTCCCGTCCTGTAGTGCCCGCCCCGCCCCAGCTCAGCTCAGCTCCCGTCCCGTGGTCCCCACCCTGGCTAGGCTCAGCTCCCGTCCTGTGGTGCTTGTCACCCTGGCTTGGCTCTGCTCCAGCTCGGCAGCGCTGAAACAGCGCCAGAGTGCCGGGGGGCTGTGTGAGGGTGTGGGGCAAACTTGTGTATTAATGACCTGCCATTCTATGCAGAAGGAGGGCTTTGTGAGGGGGAGGGGCAAGACCTGTGGTACCGTGGTATAGGAGACCCGACTGTAGTAAGTTAGTGTTTGGGATTTCCAGCTCTAATCTCTTTTCAGCACTTGTTTGCAAAGATGCTCATTTATAAGTGACATTTTCTAGAGAGTACTCAAAATCAATTACATTTTGTTTGGCTGTATTTCAGTTTTAGAAACAGCAGAAAAAAATTACTTGCCTTATTACTTTGCTTTACTTCATATCCTTAATGGTGTTTCCATCCTTTGAAGCAGTGGAAAAATACAGAGAACACAGATTGCTGATGTATGAAGGTTAAAGTCAGCATAAAGATGATTAGTGTACTACAACAGGAGATGAAAAGATTTGGACTTTAGTTGACAAATGTATGACCATTTGGAGCATGTCCACTAGAAGAATCTCATGCATTTTTTTCTGGATATATATTTATAAGAAGTGGACTTGTGTGCATAAAGCTCTTTTTGGTTTCCCCTGTGGTGGGATCACCCCCTCCTCTTAGTGGTCTGCTGACTTTGATGCCACTTTGTTAACATCTACACAGCCCTGTAATTTGGTTAATAAATGCCTAATATAGTCAACTGAGTCTTACAAAATCAAGTAAGTCATGATGTGGAGCCCTTTGAGTGTGTGCCTCAAGTTTACTTAAAAGTAAGTAAGCCCAATTCCGAATGTTGCATGGTGAAATCCAGGAAGTCAAGAAATGAAAAAGATAGTGTCTTCAGAAATATTGCCTGTGATACATTTTGATGTGTCCTACAGTGTATGCTAACATTAAATGTCTGTAGTGGGAATAATTATCATCATGTTCGTAGAAATAAGATTTAGAAAATGTTGCAATAGCTGAGGAAAGATGTCTGCAGAACATGAGCTTTTTTGCTTTATGGGTTTTAAAAAAAATTTTAAAAGCCATGACCTCATATTCAGTATGAAATAGCAGCAAACCACATTCAGAAATCCTATTTATTCCTATTCAGTGTAAACAAAACCTCAGAAGAAGCAGAGCATTATTTACAAGCAAGGAATTTTATGAAAATTATTTTTTCAAAGAACCTGAGGATTTAACCATCAAATAACATGTTCAAATAGCTGATCCCAAGTGACTTGCTTCAGGTCATATAGCATGTCTGGGGAGACACAACAAACCTCTTTTTGCGCAGAAGACAAGAGAGTTTATTTTGAAGTGAATTGAATCTTGGCTTATTCACTGCATTTAGTGCAAATTGATCTTCTTTGTACTATATTCTCAGATGATGGCTGCATAATTGTCTTGTGAAGCTGGAGGGAGGGGGCTTTTGCATTACATTTTGTATAAAAAGCCCTGTGAATCTCTGCCGTTTTAGGAAGGGCATTTTCGGTGACGCACACCTCAGTGAAATCACCTGTTTCCAATGGCACCTTCAATTTCGATGGCCACGTGAGGAGTGATGGCCATGTTTATCACACTGTGCACAAGGACTCAGGTTTATACAAAGACTTGCTCCACAAAATACATCTGGACAGGGCCAATGACGAGAGGCCCACTCCAGAAAACAACTACAAACTGTTACGACGCAACAACAGTTATACTTGTTACACTGCTGCTATTTGTGGCATGCCTGTGCATTCCTCCTTTAAGGCAGCAGACATGTCAACTCCAGAGGACAGTGAGAAGTTAGTGGGAGACACTGTTTCCTACTCCAAGAAGCGAGTCCGCTATGACAGCTACTCCAGCTATTGCAACGCAGTGGCTGAGGCAGAGATCGAGGCGGAGGAAGGTGGAGTGGAAATGAAGTTGGCCTCTGAACTCGCGGATCCTAACCGGCCCCCGGTTGATCCTGTGGAAGAGGATAAGGAAGAGAAAGACACGTCTCAGGTCCATCTACTTTTCCACTTCCTCCAGATCTTAACAGCCTGCTTCGGATCCTTTGCCCATGGAGGTAATGATGTCAGGTAAGATCTCAGCAATTTTAAGGTTTAAATACTTGGTACAAGGTTTGCCAGCTTGGCTGGTTCAAAAGCTTATTCATTCTGTGTTTTGCAAAGTGTGTGACATCAATGTCCCAGGTACTTTCCAGGAGTTAGACTGCTTAGCCCATGGTTTATTTTCTTCTCAAGGGTAAAATCTTTTTTTTATTTGCTGCTAAATAATTGTTTAGTAATTATTTAATATAGGTTTAATTTTGGCAATCTTTGAGACATTGAGTCTTCCCCCAACTACTGTAAAAAAAAATCCATGACAGTCCCAGATTTTGCAGTCTATTTTAACTGGAAAATTGGAAACCTTCAACAAATAAGAAGTTTTAGACTATTTTTGTCATGAGATGAATTTCATCTCTTGTCACACTGTGAAAAGAGGTGTGTAAAGAATGTCTTCATTTTGATTGTTACGTCCTTTATAGACTTCCCCTTGCTGAATCTTTTGCTTGGAGTTTTCCAAATCCACTTTAGTACAGTGGTGAGTGTACCCGCCTGTCACACTGGAGTTTGATTCCCTGCCGAGGAGGCAGTGGTGCTGTTTAAGAGTTGTACTCAATGATCCTTGTTGGTCCCTTCCAACTCAGAATATTCTGTGATTCTGTGATGCAATGTATTACTAGATAGATCATAGAATCCAAAAAGTCTTAACACTGAAGTTCTATTGAAGTTGATAAATTGTACATACAACTTCTCCAGCTGCCACGATTCTTTTACCAAAGGGAGCTACTGCTGAGGAGCCCTGGGCACATTTCTGTGCCCCATGCAGAGAGGAGACATGAGCATGGCTCATCCCTTAACACTCATTTAATAAGCTTTACATCTCCCAACATAGTGCAGGTATGCAGTGTTCCCTGGCAGGAGTTCTATCCAGAACGATTACCACCACTGAGCTGCTCCTTGAGTTTGGAAGAGGCCAGTGAATTCATCCTTGAGTCATTTGGCTTAATTGTATCTGCCCTTGAATCTCACATTGTTACCGTCATTTCACAGGAATAAAGGAAAAACATCATCCTTCAGGAGTCTTTTCCTCCTGTTCGTATTGACTCGGGCAGCTTACAATCTCGAAGTTGGTCTCAGAAATGTTTATCTACGCCTCTTTGCACTCCATCATCTGATCAAACCCCTGCAAAATAGCGTCTCTTCACTCACTCATTTGCCAACCTCTTTCCTTTTGAAGGTTTGACTCTGTTTTATTCCACAAAGTACTAGACTTTTGGCTGTAGGATGTAGGCTCAGGCTGGAGCATTTTATACCTTCCTCCTCTGCACTCACATTGTCCGTCTGCTTACAACATTGCTTAATCTGCAGGGCCCTGTTGCACTTCACCATCTTGATGTCATGTGACTGAAGAGCAATTCGTGTGGTTTTGCTCTGTCCCTGGGAATATTGCATATTTTTCCTTTAAGATTTGGCTGGGCGCCTCTTCCCTAGCCCTGGAGTGATCCATTTGGTATTTAATAGGAACTTTTTCCAGTATCATGATAAGGTCCCCTGAGAAATTCACTCAAGCTGCTTGTTGAAGTAGCTGTCCTTGTTTGAGTTGTAGCTGGGGCAGCACTGAGGCCCCTTCCCACTGGACCCTTGCAGTGTTATCTGTGTCCTGATGGTGTTGGTTTCAGCATTTGCAGCAGGGCTTTACAGCATTTCTGAGCAAATGCTGTCCCACTCAGTAAGGAGAACAGTTATTGCTCCATGCTCTTGTCAGCTACCCAATTTAACTTGCAGCTCATCTTGAAAACACTTAAAAACATATTCCGTCCCCATCTGTCCAGCGTCCTGGGAATTCAGGACAGGGCTTTCTGAAGAGCTTTCTTGTACTCCCTTCATATCCTCAGGGATCTGGCTCCAGGAAGGAGTCCAAGGTCCTCCGATCCTCTGGATCAGAGGTTCAGCTTGCCTCTGGGATGGTCTCCGTTGTTAAGGTCCTCTCCTCTGAGCGTGCTGGCCAAAAACAGACCTGTGGGAGCCAGTACCCAGGCTCTGGAAGTGGCCAACAGCAAGTGCTGAAGGGAACATAGGAATAAGGACAAGCACCACTGGTATTTCTTGCAATGTACCCCGGGAAATACCATCGCAGAAAGTTCACAGCCTACCTCTGTTGGTATGCCAGCTCCTTTATTCCTGGAGGTGATGCTTACCCCTCAAGGACTCACATATTTATGCAAGCATCACTTGCCTGTTCTATAGGAGGCAGGGGTAGTAGAGTTTGTTAGAAGTGATTTGTAAGGATGCAGTCCAGAAATCAAATTTGGTATTGATGGGGTGAAATACAAAGTTCAGATTCTGTACAAAATGCTTTGTTGCATCTTTCAGCCTAATTCCCCTAGAATGTTGTATTTGGGCTTTAGCTACCTTGGCAATATCCTTTTTTTTAGTATTTTTCTGATCTCTACTTCTGTCGGTGATCCTACTGAATTTGTCAAGAAACATGCATTTTTATTAAGTGCTGTTTATTCAGAAATCTCTTCGTAAGCTGATTTTGTATGATTGCAAAACTGAAGAACAATTTGGCTTCATTTTGTCTAAGCTAGTAGAAAAGCAAGATGGTCATGCGTGTAGGACTGGATAGAAACCTATCCTTGTAATGGTACTGAGTTCCAGCTAAACAATAAAACTCCTTTTTATGCCTAAAGGATTTAGTAGATAAAATACACAGAGGATGCAGGTATCTGTCCTGTGGATTGTGCAGCAGGGACATTTTTCCAGTCTTTATCCAGCAGAGCAGAACACTTACGGCTCTTGGCTCCTCCACATGTTGCATGAAGATCCGCAGAGCTCAAAAAGCAACACATTGTTTTAAAAATCATGCAGTAGAACCAAGCTAGTAGCACAGCTTTCTTTTCACACTTCTGTAAGAAAGTAAGCCCCAGCAGTCCATCTTCCTTTGATGGCTGCTATCTTCTTGTCTCCTTCCTTTGTTCACTTTCCTTCTGCTCATTCTAGATGCTGCTTTTGAGCTACTTCTCTATTTTTTTTCCTCAGCCTTGAATCCTGTTATTAAAATCCTGCTTTTCCCTGCATTTGGTCTTAAGGTCCTCAATTGTATTTAGGGCAGCATCTCCATTGTCAACATATTGTTCTTTGGACTTGTTTCCTGCATTTTCTTTCCCTATCTTGGAACTCACCCTTGTGCCATGTTTTCCTTTTATTTTCTATCAGGCTGGTTTTGGTATTCCTTGATGGGACAGGAGCAGATAAGAGGAGCAAAGAAACAAAAATCAAAAGCTAATATGAAACTTAAAATCTACAGGTAGTTGAGAGGCAAATAATTAACCTGTTTTAGAACATATTTAAACATGAAGCATGCAGTACAGACTGAACCATGATGCAGCTCAGAAAAACTTCATTGATCAGAAGTGCCCCATATAGTTTGGACAGTACTTTAGTGGACAAAACATTGTAGGGACATCTCTCGTTTCATTGTCCAAGATTGCCCATGGACCTGGAAGAGTTAAATCAGTATTTTTCTCTCGACTGCAGAACTAACTCATAACTAACTCCTGGGGTAGTTAGACCCCAGTTTGTTCTAAGGTTATGCTTTTTAGCATCATGACGATACCAGCCGTCTTTGGTGTAGAAGCTGATGTTTGTAGCAGTCAGGGCTCATGTTTAGGCTGACATCAGCAGGGATCCTGGCTGGGGAGCTGTGTGTTAAAAGAAACAGGGGGTCATGGTAACTGCTTATTTGGGTGATTGTTTTGTTCAGGCCATCCCCTCCTGCCCCCCTGCTTGCCAAGCTTATATGCGCTGTGTCAAGGAAGCTGGAGCTCTTCCAGGGCTGGGACTAGCTGAGCTGAGCTGAGAGCCTTGTGACACCATCCTGCACATGGACTGAATGAAATCCAAAGAATTTAAAATCCTGAGTAAATGTGTTGAGACAGAACCACTGAAAAAAATGTTGTTGTTGAATTTAATTAGTGGCACCAAGTGAGCAGGTCCCACTGGCTCAGCACCCAAGCATAAAGGGAGCACGTCAGGTCATTGCAAGGGCAATGAGAGAATAAAAAGGGCAGGATGGAAAAAAGACTTGGGCCAGGAGCGTGACAGGAGGAGAAGTGCCAGCTTCCTAAATGCTTGTTCGGAGCCAGCTTTCCAGAGAGGCCAGGAGGCTGGGCTTTATTGGCCAGCAGGGATTATACGCACCTATGGTTGAGCTGGGCTGAGCTTATTTTTCTGTAAATATAGGCTGGTTCAGCAGGAACTGTGATAGCTCGGGGCTTAGCACTGCAGCCAGAGCAGCCTATCTGCAAGTAACAGGAGAATTGATGAAGCTGTAGGGTTTATGCTGCATTTCAAAGTCTGGAAGTATGTCTGAATTAACTAATTCTCAAAAACAAGGACAGTTGGGCAGGCTATTTTGGACATGGCTAGAGAGGACTGCTAACCCCATAGCTATCTCCAGTGCTCAGCACAATGGTGACTGTGTCTGCTGTGCTACTGGCTTTGGAATGAGAAAGCTATGAACAAACAGTGTGTTGCCTCCACAGCCCCATCCTAGGAAATGGGAAGATGCTTTTGTTGACTCATGCAATCTCTGTAGCTTGTTATTCCTTAAATTCTTGCAATCAAAGCAGAAAGATGCTATAGGTCAATGTGAGGTCTGCTGATTAAAATCTGCTGTTTATGCTATGAAAAAAGCCTCAGCCTTCTGCTCCTACACACCTGTCTGTGCATGTGTTTAATCTTTTCTCACACAGATGCCTTCCCCCATAAATAAGTAGTCTCTTCTGTCTCTTCCTACCACAATTTCTCCACCTCGGGCCATCATTCCCATTGTCACAGGAGAAACCTTGGGGTTGTCAGGAGCTGTGTGCCCTGACTTGTCTGTGCTCACGGATTCTGGCCGTCGAGGAAGGCTGATTTATTATCGTGACAGTGACAGGAGGTGTGATGCTCCAGATGAACAGGATGTCCGTGGACCATGCCACCCACCCATGTCTGTGCGTGCCAAGGTGCAGACGGTACTGAGGTTTGGCTGATACCTGCTGTAGGGAGGAGAAACCTGCCTGCAGACATTTCACACAGGATCTCAGTTTTCCTGAGTTCCTGCCGTATAAATGGTTTGAATATGTCTGCCCTAATTAAATTTCTTCTGGAGGACTTCAGGACTACCCTTACATATTGATCCTAAGATACTAGGAAAAAGGTCATTTGTGTTAGAGTCTGCAGGTAATGTCATATAGATTTATGACATGTTTGACAAAGAATGGCTCTCATTATCCAAATGATATAGACTACATTCCTACAACAGCGTTTTAGACCATTTCAGAACTATAGTAAAAATGTTTAGTATTTTTTATATATCTCTACATTCTCTCAGTAGTTTTAGGGAATCTGAACTGCTACTAGACAGGAAATTAATTGTTTAAGTAAAGCAGTTCAAGTGAAACTAGGAAATACCTGTGTAGTTGAAGTTTGGCGAGAAGAAACTTCTCTCACCTCCATACAGATTTCACAGGAGTTTTAGGTCAGAGCACATGAACAGCAGTAGGATTCACCTTTTTCCCCTCTTCCTGAAGTAAATGCAATGTGATTAAAGGAAAGAAGGGCTGGAACATTGCCAATATCTCACTGCACAGAGGAAGCTTAATGGGATTCAGCCCCCCTGGCTAAATAAGGAGTCTAAAGCAGCTATAATAAGGTTGGATTACAAAACGAGTATTTCTTATTTCCTCCTTGAGAGCTGTGGTCAAGATTTAGGAAGCTACTCTTCCTATTATGGCTAGTGAGAGCAATCTGATGTCTGATTTTTTTCCATTTTTAATAGAAGCCCATCCTGTGAGTCCAGGCTGTGTCCCAAGTAGGTATGAGTCTTTGCTTGTGTCCTTAATTGTGCAGCTACATGACACTTTTTTTGTGCCATGCTGGCAAGCCAGATGAGAGCAGGAAGTAAAGGGGCTCCAGTAGGCACAGAAATTCCTCCCCATCCTACTGTGAGCAGGGCCCATGACTGGGTTTGCCAGAGAAAATCTGATGCTGGTGGGTGTGAGGGAGGATGGATCCACAACCCTCCAACCAGGGTTTGAGGTTTCAGGGGCAGTATTTGCAGTACACAGGGATGAGCTGCAGGAATAAAAACATATCCTCCCTGACTCATTAACACACACAAAGTTTGCCCTTTATGCACTTGCACAGGGCACAGCTGTGACACACTTTTATTCCGCCATGGTATATGCACTATTTCAAAACTGTCTGATTATTGGAACTAGGATAAAACTCTCTTGATAATCTGTGATCTCTGAAGATTAGGGCATATTTTTTTCCTGTTGCCACATACAGGCATATCTTCCTTGCACCCTTACTCAACTGGGTGATGTCTCAAGGCATAATTACTGCCTATTCCGAATTATCTCACTGATTTTCCCAGTGAAAAGTTTGTGAAATCCTAGTTGGGGAAGTAGTCAAAAAGCCGGGAATTTTGCAATTATATTTGTAATATAGGATGCCTAATGCAGATTTCTTAGATGGCTGTTCTGCTTGTCATTCCCTTTTAGTTGGTGATACTGCACGTTTCAAGGTTCTTTCACTCCACTAGAAAAAAATGATTAAAGCTCAATCTCCTCTTTCAGGTGGCAGAACATCAAAGCATGGTCATCAAAGAGTCTGTAAATTACTCACAAAGCATATTCAGAACATAGCTTTCAAATACAGTTAGATTTTCTTTTTCGGGCAACTCACTACTCCCCTCAAATAACAGCGAGGTAGCAGCAATGTTGCTATTTCATAAAATGTTATGACAAGTTTGATGGGATTTGGCTATAGATCATTCAGCTGATGGCATCCTTCCATTGCTGGGAAAAAAACCCTTATTTTTTGCTAAAAATAAAATTAAAAAAAAGTTTTAATCCTTGTTCCTCCAGAGAAGGTCTTGGACTTGTGACCCAAAGGTACCTAAAAATTTCTGCTTTTGTGAGTGCACGCATGGGAAACTGTCATTTCTAAGCCTGTCTCATGATAGTTGAATGTGGGGTGGGTTTTTTTGTTGGTAACACTATCTGTCTCACAGGGGAGAGGAGAAGCCAACTCTATTTATAGTTCAGATTCACTGTCAAATTCTGTCTTTCACAACAGTTTTATAAATGGTGTGTGACAGATTCTCAACTGGCACAAGCGAGCAGAAAAAGAGAAGTTGTGCCAATTCATGTTAGTTGAGAGCAAAATCATCATGAGGGTCAAGCAGCACTTCAGAGGCACTGAGCAGCACTTTGCTGAACCACTGTGACATACATCTGCAAGTACAAGTATGACTTTAGATGGCACTTAATCCTGTATTGCACCTCTGGGGGAGGCAAACAGCCACTACACACCAACCCAGCTGCAAAGCCCGGTGCCCTGGTGAATAACTGCTGCTGGTGGAGCCCAGCAGACATAGTGAAAAGTACTGGATGTGGAGAATACACTTTGAAACTGTAGACTCAAGAGGTAGAAATGTCTCTCTGGTGTAGATAACCAGTGATGTGCATAACCACAGATACAAATGCAGTTAATTATCTTTTGGGCTTTCCAAACATATATGGATCCAGGGCTCTTCTGCTTTCATTTTTTACAGGGAAGGTATCAGAAATGCTGCTTCTGTGGGTGTCGGTGTCATGTCTTCTGATCTGTTGGGCAGAATCAGCCACTCAGATTCTCTGAGGCTGAGTAGAAGTCAGCAGAATTTTGCCTTGTCTTCCATTGCCACAAATAAGAAAATAACCTTTTCTTCAAGGATTAAGCTTAGTTGATTCACAGAGGTGTAGCATTTGCAAATAATTAAAACTGGATTTTGATACTGAAGAGCAGGGTTTGCTGCTGCAGTTTTTGAAGCCTTGTCTGTCTTTCCATTTACATTGAGACTGACAAATATCCGTCCATAATCTCTTTAGAACAGGCAAGAATCCGTGCCTGTGCTCACTCCAAATGTGTCTGTTATTTTCAACAGGGAGCTTGTTTCTGTCTTATACAGCACTGTAAAAAGGGATGATCAGTCTTGCCTTTATTCATCTGATCAATGTTTTGTTTACCTTTATCCATCCTTCTGCGCCCGTCAGATGAAGGTACATTGAATTACCTTTCTTTTTTTGTGCACAAGTAGGAATTTAAGTGTACAAGTAATTTAATACACACCTGAAAATTTGGAAAAGAAGTTGCAGGTCGACTTAAAAATATTAGAAATACTTCAATCAAGAATCTCTTCTTCCTTGGAGGAAAACTAATTCTTATGTTTTGTCCCTAAGGACTTTTCACATACTCTCCTTCCATTCATGTAAAAACTCAGCAAATCAAAAGCTTACTCAGGCACAGTGTCAATTTTAAAGTATTTTCACTAGTGGAAATCACTCTTTCTTTAGTGTGTTTGGCTCTTCACTGTACTACCCAGTGTCTTCAAACCCACTGGATTTTATTATCCATGTTGGCTCACTGATTTATTTTCAGTGACTTTCTCAAAGTCCATCAGAATTAGTATTTCTTTTTTATATCAAAGAGCATTTTAAAATATTTTCATTTGCCTTACAGCTTGAATGTTGTTATGCATGTTTACAAGGGAAAAATTCTTCCTAGTTACTTTGCTCCAGGACCACTTGTTAGGGTTCAGAGCTTGATTTCTCGAGGACCAGATGAAAGAAAGAGGGTCTCGTGTTCCTTATATGCACTGAGCTTTGCAATGCTGAGGACCCTTGTCTCTTGGCAATTGCCATTCAGCCCCTGGCGCCTTGTATCTGGTAAAGATGGTATTCAAGTAAATCATTAACTGGCGGATACGGTAGCTTGGTTTGCCCAACATTTGACATTAACACTGGTCCTCACTCCATCTGTGTATTTTGGAGCAGAACCAGGAGCTAAATTTAACTGGTCTTGGCTCCAGGGTGAGCATGGCTATCGGTCCCACCTGCAGCACTTGCCATGACCTGCTTTCCTTGTCAGTTTACCAAGACGAGCACTTCCTGGTTGTTTTCAAATTTCTAGAATTACATTGGTTAGGTTTGCTCTGCTCTTTTCATGATTATTTAGACATACATGTAGTGCTGCTTCACAAAGTGTGCCTTTTTGAGGGGTTGAAAAAAGTTCTCATCCAGGCAAGCGGCTACTTAGTTTAGTAAAAAGGCTGGAAAAAAGTAAGGGATGTTGAATTACTTATCTGCTTTTTAGTACTTAAGCCTCTACAGTAACTGAATACCAGCTTTCTTCTAACTTTCTTCTAACTCTCATGACTAGAAACTTGAAGCTTTTTTAGAATAAACAGTCAGAAGTCTGATTCTAAGCACTCGAGACTCCAGCCACCAATATCAGATGACCTGCATTAGGAGTTGCAACTTCAGTGTTACTGACACTCAGTCAGTAACTGATAGCAACATCAGGGTAGCAAAAAGGGCTTACTCCAGCTCTGTCACCAAAGGATCCTCTCTGATCCAGTCCAACTAGTTCTACAGCATGTTTGTCACCTAAGTCACCTTCCTGGCTGTACTCTGATCATATCCCAAACTTTACAGGCTGTCAAACCCGATTATATTTCTGTATTTGCATCTGCAATGGTAATTTTCTTCCTTACTTTCTCTCTTTGACAAAAAGGACTAATTTGATACTTGAATTTTACAGATGCAGAGCTCTTGAATTGGTAAGTTTTGAGGTAGTTTCAGTGCCATACTGAAAATACTGATTTTTGTCACAAAACAGGTATAATGGGGTACTACCAACTGACATTTTGGGAAACAATTTCTAGAGGAGAAATTCCCTTCAGGATTCCCTCTAGTTATCAGGATTGAAGTGGAAAAGCAATATGATAAGACTCACATGCTGCAGCTTTTCCAAGCAAGAAAGGGTGTTGCCTATAGGGTCAAGTCAGAGCAGTGCTGCACGCACAATGAATTAAAATCACACAGAAAATTAGAGACTTCTTTCAAGGGAATGATCTGCATTTTTATAACTCAGGTGATATATTTCTGTTTCTCCAGCAATGCAATCGGTCCCCTTGTTGCGCTCTGGCTTATCTATGAGCAAGGTGGCGTAATGCAAGAAGCATCGACTCCCGTCTGGCTGCTGTTTTATGGAGGTGTTGGGATCTGTGTGGGTCTCTGGGTCTGGGGTAGAAGAGTTATCCAGACCATGGGTAAAGACCTCACTCCAATCACACCATCAAGGTAGGTCCACAGGTGTCATTACGATTGTGTGAACTTTGTGTGTGAAGCAATCTGAGAAATTGTTGCTCTGGTATTTTGTTTGTAATGCAGTTTGCTGGATTTGCTGTGCTTTGATTTTAATGAAAACCTGGATCTGACTTCTCCATCTTTCTAAAAAAATGAAAACAATAAAAGGAAAAGGAGAGAAAGAAGGAATGAGAAAAAGAGAAAGGAAAAAAGACAACCCTGTAAACGTGTTTGAGGCACAGAGGTCTGCGTGGACAGTCTTCTGCTGTTAACCTAATTAACGTGGCAGGAAGTGCATTTGGAAATAGCAATATTACAGTGGCTTTCCCAGTGCACTTCAGATGTCTAAAACCATATATATTTATTACATTAATTTTGGTCCTTGATACATACTCAACCTCTGCTAGTTCTTAGCCAAATTACTAATTAGGCATGATTCACCACAGCATTGAGTAGTAAAAGTCCCTGATGCAATGAACCGTGCAGCCGAGTTACTACAGATGTCTAGCCTATGCTGTTTCCATTATTCAACCCTTCCTTGTTCTCTTAACTTCTTTGTATGACAAAAATCACTCGGAGATGAAACAGTCAAAAGAAGAAACGGGTAAGACTTTGGCACGCTGCATGGTATCAGTCCCAGCTGATGCAAAGAGTGATTGTGAAGTGTTTTCTTATGCTTCCTGCAGTGGATTCACTATTGAGTTGGCTTCGGCGTTCACAGTTGTGGTAGCTTCCAATGTTGGACTTCCTGTCAGTACTACACACTGCAAGGTATGCCTTTGCCCAGCGACTGCAGTCAAGGCAGTCTGGACTATTCATCTTAAAACTGTGCCGCTCGAGCCAGGGATAATGGCATGGCAAGGGGAAAACAGCTGCTGATGGAGGACAGTTAGGCACAGGTGCATCAAGGCATCTCAGTAGTGCCAGCAACATTGGAAAATAATCCGGCTTCCAAAAAATGCTTTGGGGTTCGCAGTAAAGTCACTAGAATTGGACACAGTGTGAACTCCATAGCTGTTGGTAAAGATAAACAGCACTTACAAAAACATTACTTCAATTTTAAAGCAAACCATTACAAAGAAGAACCTGGTTTCCTCTGATGGTGCCATTTGAACCTGGTCGGGTAACATTTCTCCCTTGTTCAGAGGCTGCGCACCATTCATCATTTATACTTCACTGTCTTGATAAGTGCATGGCATGGGATTTCCTGCATATAACTCTTTTACTACAGTTTTTCCATATGTCTTTTTTTTTTATTTCTTCACAGTGGATTTTGCATTGAAGTAATGTGTGCGCTAACGGTACTTGTAGCCTCAAATGTGGGTATTCCAATAAGCTCCACCCATTGCAAGGTATTGGAGTTTGCAGTGATCCTATCAGTAAATCACATCTCTAGGGTAAATTATAACAAAATACAAGAGATACCAAATGTTGCAGATTGCCTTCACTATGTGATGCACTGTGCAGACTGTGACTGCAAAACAGCAAGGCCCACTCCTAAAGCTGGTACGGCTAAGCAAAGTCAGCATTGTGAAACTAATTGCACAAAAGTCTGGACCATCTTTCACCCTTACATGATTGTATGGAACTAATATAGACATACCGAAATAATGTAGATTCATAGTTTGTGTGAACCTGGTTACATGTATTTTAGAACCATCTGTATGGAAAACACTGTTACATCATTAAGCTAATATTTTAATGTCTCTTCTTTTAAACCAACTTGTCCTCATTTTTGTGCATTGTAATAGAGAATCTGGCCCTTGTAATTAGTTCTGTGAACGAGATTGTTGACTTTCTTTTTTTTCTAAAAAAGACTACATTGGATTATAGATACAGGTTGAATAGTGAGCAGAATTTAATTGTGTCATATGATACACTGTGTGAAAAGGCTTATATTGCTTGTAGACATCAAGGAGCATGTGGACACTGACACTGCTGGAAAAACATAATGGGAATTTGAAATTTTGGTTCCTGGAAAATTCTGGAGTCAAATATCCCATCTTTTCTTTGCTTTCCCATGGATTCCCAAGCTCTTGGACATGCAGAGCTCTTTGTTTCTTTCACCCTTTGACAGTATGTGGGGAAGCCCCTCCAAAATCAGAGACACCAGAATGGCAAAGTCCCTCTGCAGCCTGACATGCCACCGAGACCAAGCCCTGAAAAAAAGACACATCCTGTGGGATTCACTACTGCACCCTGGAGACCTTGGAGCCCTTCCAGCCCTGGCTGGGGCTGGGTCAAGCAGGTTTCCGGGGCTAACTGCTCCATGGCCTGGCAGGCGTGCTGGCAAGAAGCCTGGCATCCTTGCCTGTGACATTGACCTGGTTTCCAGTGAAAGAGTCAATGAAATCCACACATCCTGCAAAATGCCCTAAGTTGGTTCAATTGGCCTTTTTCTAGTGAAAACCATTTCTTCAGAAAGCCTTCTTCTACTGCAAAATAATTTCTTTCTTCTGTCCTGTTGCTCTTTGAGAAGTAGCCAAGACTGAGCTGCTCTGAAAGGCTGTTCAGATTTCCGGGCATTGACAGAACCCTAGTTCCTCTGAATCAAGCAGGGAGGGGAAAAATAATAACAATGTGATCCACGTCTAAAAATGCTACCCTGAAACCACCTCCCTTTAAGCTGATTGGTATATCAAATGTGTGATGAAGAATTTGCCAGGGAGAATAATACAGCTTTGATTATCCCAGTTGCATGCCTGAAGCACTTCTAGCCAACTGTAAAAGAGAAAGCACACTGTGGTGGAGACAAATAGACCGAATTTAAAAAGAAAATATCTTGAAAGCGATAAGCTAATGAGAGGATGGCAGGAGGAAGTATTAATTCACTGAACGCAGTTGAAAGCTTGGTCTTTTCTAACTGCAGAGCAAAACAGTTATTTTTTAAAAATACTTCCATAAAAGCAGTTAATGTGGTTAGTCTGTGTCTGCTCCCTGTAGTTTGCTGTATCTCATTTGATGGATCATTCTTAATGGGAAGATCCACTTTGCAGTAGGATTAGACTGGTCCAGGATGTCACATTATTATAATTGACTCAGTATCTCAGCAAACTGAGATCCCGAGTTGAAAGATCCTAAGTGATCAACACAAGATAAAGTAAACACTTGTAACAGATGTATTCCTGTATCTCTTGTTTTCTTGGAAGGCCCAGGGAAGGAGTAAGAGAACTTGCTCCACGTGAAAATACCTCTCTGAAAGTGCTGTCAGTCATTGAGTCAAAAATTTTGCCCTAGAAATAAAAAAAAAATCAAGAGAAGTTCAAGTTTAGCCTAATCCTGAGAACCAGGGAGTGGAAATTATTCATTTCCCCAATATGTGCTCCACGGCAAAATAGGATTTCCTAAAGTGGGAGCCCTACCAAAGGAGCATCTGTCAACTGAATGTACAGTAACTAGCTAAACTAATGGCAAAGAAGGAGCAGCATGGAACACTTGGGGTGGCTTGGAACCTTCTTGAGGTGAAACAAGAGTCTGTAATGAAAAATGTAGACCAAATATGAAGGAAAGCTCTGAGCAGCAGTCTTAAGGTCTTGGAGTAGATGTAGCAGCAAACTGGATGTTGGTAGCAGGAAGAAAATCATTAGTTTCTGAGGCAGATTCATCAATCCCTCTCAGATCAGTAGCTGTGTTTGGTCCTAAATTAGAGGCTTTGGTCTGCATGAGGTAGTCACTGCCCAATGTGCCTATCCTAAATCTACAGCCAAGCAGCTTTTTCCTACTCGGTGCCTGAACTGCACCTTCATGTTTGTCACAAGTCAAAGGGGAGAGGAAAATCCCTCTGGAAGCCACCAAGTCAAAGAGGCCTAAAGGAAAGGCTTAATCTTTTGAGCCTCTAAAGGAATTTGTGAGTCTGAATGCGGTAGCCACATTGTGTTCCCTGCAGAAGTTCAACTCCCTTGGGATTCAGCACCAAAAAGCCAGTGTGGTATGGATGCATACCTTGCCTTTCTGCTGCCCACATGGGCAAATGATCATATTGAATCTCACACATAGCACCTGTTATTTATTCTAAGAAATGAGATGTAGAAATAAACAGGCATTTCTCATCTGTAACAGGTTGAGTGTGTTCACATACAGATAAAATTACAGTGCAGGAGTTAAATGCTTTTTCTCATCAAAAGTGACTTTGTTGAGGTCATACCGTCAGCTCTGCTTTGCCATTATGGTTTTAGGGTATTGAAAATACTCTTTGTGCTGCTATGCTTGAATTACCGTGTTTTGCGTGTTCTTAAGATACACCATTGCACAGGAATGGGAGCCAAAAGCATTTCTGTAATGCTTTAAGCAGAGCATACTGAAGGCAAACTGCACTGGTTTCAAACCAATCTCAAAGTAGATATTATCTGAAATTCTCCAGGTGGTGTAGTATGCCTACACCCAAGTTTTAGCTACTTTCCTAACCTTTAGTCCATCAAAATCACTATTAATAAACTAAACATTAATAATGTTTAAAACAGATTGCCAATGCCATCATTGCTGATACCTTTTAAATTTCAGGAAGGACTTGAAGACTCGTGTACGTAGACTGCAGGCTTGCTCAATAAGCAATGCTTCTTCTTGCAAGCATGGCAAGCAGATGCTAAGGACGTATAAAATGGAAAGTTGAGCCTAACAGCTGACCTGCTGGAAAACCAAAAATTGTTTCATCCAATTAGCACTTTGATACAGTCAGAAGTGGGGTTCCTTTTCACTGAGCACCTCCTAAACACAGAATAGCATATTTTCCATTTGTGGGTATTCAGATGAAATATTATTCAAGAGATTGCCTTATTGGATCAAGCTTTAGACAGAGGCCTTATTGGTCATACAATATCAAATTTAGTTTTCCCTTTTTCTGTCACAGGCACTCTAGAATCACAGCGTCTTCCCTGTATATGTAACAAATATCTCTTCTTCAGAAAGAAACATGAAACATAAAGTGATATTTAGAAGCTAAATAGATGTTAACAAAAGATGTGGATTTGATATCTTCATCCTATCTTTCTCTGTTTTCCTCTCTTCCTAGCATTTATCATTTTCCTGGCTCTGTACATGGGGAGCGACCCATCCTTTGATCTACAGGCAGGGACTGATGCTCTCATTAAGAAAATAAGCAGAGAGGCAGGGATGACACTTCAGGGAGTGCATGCCCAGCTGTGTCTTGGTGTTTCCTTACCTTCAAAACAGGATATTCCTTTCACATTTCTTGCTGCTTTACCACACATTTTGAATAGATTTGCACTGATTTACGTGGTTTTGCTAACTGCATGAAAAGCTGCTTCCGGGCCAGAAAAAAATGCACAGTTTCTGAAGTTTTTATATAATTTTTCACTGAAAATGTTTTTTTCAACTGAATTTTTTTCTTAAGAACTAATATGCTGGATTTATACCCAAGCTTATCAACTGAAAATACATTCCAAGGAAGAAAAGGTTGGAGTTTTGCCCATGCTACAGTGTGTTTTGTCTACAAAACCACTGACCTACCCAGCTGCCCTAGTAGCAGTGCATTTGAAGGATATTCTGATAATTTATTAATTCTGCACCATCCTCTTGTTACCCATGCAGTTTGCATGCCCAATAGCATCAAGCTGATGTCTTTGTCTGCCAGGAGGATTTTAGCTCTGTATGCTTTGCTTGAGTAGCTGGTCCTAAAGGGCTGGTCTTCCTCAGAGGGCATGGAGTGATGAGTTTGATGTACTAGGCCTAACCTTGCAGTGTCTATCTGCCCCCTGCCAAGTCACCATCACTGTCACAGGGTGGGCTCAGCTGCTTTCCTTGCTGTTGCCATCCTGTTCATAGCCCTCAGTACTGAAATACAGATGTGCTGTTTTGAGTCAGCTCTGTATGCTGGGCTGTAAGCTGCAGAGGTTCAGCAGCTGCTGGATGAACAGGAGGGACATCCCAAACCAGCAAGAGAACAGGCAGGTGGGACAGAAACCATACTAGTTCTCCTGCCCTGCTCCATGCGACAGTCTCCAGCAGAGCCTTAAAAACAACTTTCCTGATATTTTCATGATTTAGACTGCAGTCTGGTCAGACTCCTTGGACAATCTGCTCTATGGACTGAGTCAAGTGGAGAGCTGCCTCAGTTGCACTGATGGCTGATGCAGGAGTTAGCAGGGCAGAGAAAAACCTGCAAACATTTATTTGCCTTTGGCTGATGCCAAGACACATGAAAAACAGGTCATTGAAAAATAAAGGTTAAAGTACCCTGGAAGTGTCATCCTCCTGCCATCATACCTGAAAAGAGCCATCATCATCCTCAGGGCTCCTTTATCTTAGAGCATTGCTTGGTATCAGCTGACTGGCATTGGTGTGGCCATGGCATGTTACAAGCACTCAGATCTATGCCTCACATCTTATCTTCCTATCTCTTCCACACGCTCCCAAGGTTGGCTCCGTGGTGGCTGTTGGCTGGATCCGCTCCAAGAAAGCTGTTGACTGGCGCCTTTTCCGCAACATCTTCCTGGCATGGTTTGTGACCGTGCCAGTGGCTGGCTTGTTCAGCGCTGGGGTGATGGCACTGATGATGTACGGGATTTTGCCTTACATCTGAAGAGCCTGCTCTGCTGGGAAAAGCGGAAATGGCCAACGTGGGAAGGAGCATTCCCGTGAAAGAAGCAGTCGCACAGGATCCATCTTCCATATCTAACTTCTTATCTACTGTACATAACAATGTGTCATATTGGTGACATGGTGATGTGGTGCCATTTCTTATATATTAAAGAAATATATATGCATATAGTAGGTAACAATACCTAAGTTATATTATCAGTGGGGTGAAAATAATTGCCTAGAATTTAATATTTAGTTAAATTTGTACATAGTGTATCATTTTGGTGGCTATTTTTTAATCTTTTGAAGAAGAGTATGGATTAGGAAATGTTTCTTGTCCATTTGACATAAGAAGCGAGGTACAGGACTGCATAACACATGAATTTTTTAAAGCTATTAAGATACTGGAACAAAATAAAATGTGCAGAAGTGCTTTTCATAAAATAACTTTGTTCATATCATATCGATCTTTGTGTATCATAGAGTGATGGTTACGGCTGTGTAAATACTTACAAACAGTAACTTTGAAATGGTGCATTTCCCTTATATATTTTGGATAAGAAAGTTTAGGAAGTACCAAAGAAGCAGGGGAATAGCTTGCCGATATTATGTTGTTATCTACACGTGTGGGCGTGTGTTGTGTTTCCCCACCTCTAATTCAACGTTTTCACCAAGCTCTGGCCAGCGAGGCTGGAATAGTACTGTTCATGTCTTAATGTAAGTTTAAAAAAAAGAAGCGCACACAAAAAAGTTAGCTCTTGTGACTTAGTAGGCAGACCATGGTTCTCCACGTTAGCTCATAGTAGACCGACTTCATTTTGTGGGTTGATACTTCAGTATCTCACTGCTCACCTTCTACCCTTCCTCTTCAAGTTTCAACCTCCTGGTTGCTATCAATTCCTGCAGGAGAACAGACCATCAGTCTCCCCTTTTTCTGTCCATCCAGCCACAAGCACGCACTCTCAGGTTCAGGAGTGGGACTGTGGGGTGCATGGCACCCCCACGTACAGAAGGGAAGGGCAGCAGCGAGTAGGAAAAGGGCTTAGCCTCGGTTTTGTGGTTGAAGGTTATGGGCACCTGAGGGAGTGCTGATCTATGCAGGGACTGGTGTGAGGAACATAGGGAGGATGTGAGCAGATGCTGCCTCCCCCCTAGCGTGTCCCATCCCATGCCACACCCAGCCAGCCTCCTGCTGTGCTGACAGCAAGGAGGGGATTGGAGCCTGGCCCTGCATGAGTGGAGTTGTATGGTAACCAGCTTTTGGGATGAGATTTTTTTCATGGCAGCTCAGGGGAAAATGGCTAGCTACATCCCCTGCATGCCTTTGGAAAGCACATTTGAGTGAAGCTTACTGTTTTGTGGATGGGAGGCAAAGGGCAAGGGGTGCCCGGAGGAGGCTGGATATCTATTACTGTTTAAATGCTGCTAAAATTTTGATAAAATGTTCTGGTACTCCATTGTGACTTTTCCATTGGTCATTCGTACTAAATTTATAATAAAAGATAAACAGCCCCTATAATTGCCTCTTGCGTTTTTTGAGCATTACTCAGCTGTAATGGGAAGGCTCCATGGGCAGTTAAAACCTACTCCTTGGCATCTGCTGCCTTTTGTTCTTTGTCTGCTGTGGTCAGTGGAGATGAAACCGTGCTCTGTGTGGTGCTGACAAAACCTCCCTTTTCTTCCTGCTGTCCGGGTGGCCCCAGTGCCCAGCCCTCAGTCTGCCCAGGCTCGGCTCACAGTCGTCTCCCCGTCAAAGTTTGGGAGCTTGGAGGCTGCTTCAGATGCATTCCCTGGGCACGCAATGCCTCCAACTGCCTCCCTAGCTCCACCCCTCCTTTCTGGGCCTCTGTAAGTATCCCTGTTGCTGTTGCACTGTGGTGCTTGGTTTCTAACCCCTCTGAAACCCTAGAGCTGTGGTATTAAATAGTGGTAGCAAATGGGTGAGCAGAGTAGCTGGTAGATGTACAAAGACAATTTGGGACCTGTGGAAAAGTGTGGAAAGAATCATCCTATCTCAATACTTGCATAAAAAAATGCCTGCCCAATGGCCCAGCAGGTTGTCACCTTGTTTTATCTACAGAGACAAACCAGACTTCTCTTACTGCAGTGGCAGGGACCCAGCTGCAGCCCTGCCAGACACAGGCAGCATGTGGAGAGTTGTGCCAGCTCTGGGGGTATGTGATAATCTCCCAGCACATGCAACTGGGTGTCTGTCAACACACGCACATTTATAAATAAAACTGTTGTGAGGAAAATGGCAGCAAGGAAGCATCTCCAAAATATCCCTGCCTGCCCCAGATACAATAACCTTTAATCTGGAGGGAGATGGAAAACCTGGAGTGACTTTCTCCACATCGCAGAGGTGTCCTTTGCCAACCACTGCAAGGAAAACACAATTGATGAAAAAACCTGCAAATATGAGCACAGTTAAAATGCCCTTCACTCAGGCAGCAACCAAAATAAGTACAAGTCTATTTTCAGCTCAAGAAACGGTATGTGTTTTGCCTTTTTTTTTTTTTTCAGCAGCGTGGGAACTCAATGGGGCCCAAGAGCTGAGCCTCGTTTAACCAAAGCACATTCAGAAAGCAGAGGCTGATGCACCTTAACAAAGACGTGGGGTACTTTGCACCCCGCAGGGCTGTCCCATTCCCTGACAGAGGTCTTCCCACGGGGGTCATGGCCATCAGGGCACAGGACTTCATGGTTGTCATCTGGCATGTCAACCTTGCTGCCAACATTGCTGTGTGGTGGGGAGAGGTATGCACAGGCTGCTGAGGGCTGCAGGAAAGGTAAGTGCAAGAAACAGGTCAGGAGGCAAGAGAGACAGAAGCCTGATGAAAATATTTATGGCAAGTAAAAAACTTACAGCTGAGGAAAAGCTGCTTGAATTTCAGAAAACCAAGTATCCACTATGGTTCATGGACAAGTGGTAAAATGGTTGCCTCAAATCAGCCTGAGGAGACGCACTTGGCAGTCTGTGAAGGTGCTAATAGACTCTAATTACCCTCATCAAACTCTCCTGATGCCTCCAGCCTTCACCCCACTGGCACCCCACTGCCAGTCTTAGCTTGCCCTGGGACTTGCTTTGCCTTGCATGTCTGATGATTGCTGTGCTGGCTCTGGGACTTACTGCCACCGTATCTGCTCTGCTTGTGCTGCTTGGCAGTGTGCCCTTTGCTGGTGAAGTTGCTGTGGCATGGTAGCCTGTGCATCCTGGTTTGTCCTCCCCAACAGAGCACCCCTGTTCTTCCAGCGCCCTACTGCTGGTGTCCCACTTCCAAGGTAAGTGCCCTGTGAGCAAGAGACTGGCTGAGCACCCCTTGGAGCAGGAGGTCTGCCTGCGCCACAGGTACTAAGGCTTGTTCTGGTGTTGATCACTGAATACTCCTTGCAGGGCCATGTGTGGTGTGAGAGCCCAGAAGGTGCAACTGGGAAACATGTGGGGCTGGGCAATATGAAGGCATAGAGTCCTTAATTTGGTTGTTGTAGAGAAACCTGGGCTGTTTTGTGAGAGCTCATGGCCCAAATTTAGGGACCTGGGTGTCCCTGGACTGCAAGATGATGCTGAAAAAGACTTGGACAGATGCATATTTTTGGAAGGCAAAATACCATTTGTATGAATGTCTTGTGCTGTTACTTCTCTGGAGAAGGCAACAGATAGGAAAAATGCGGTTGGTTGGGTTCTTTTTTTTAAAGTTAAAGGACCTCTGCTTTTGTATTCCTCCTTTTGAGGAGCTTGCTTTACTTACATTAATGATATAGTCTGATGGAGCATTGTTTCCACCTCCTGGTTACCAAAAAGAAGTCTGAATTGGAATAAGATTTTATTGCCACTATAAGGGTTTGGAAGCCTCTGTTTTCTAAGCAGTAAAGAGAACAGAAAGGAATCGCACATCACAAAAATATGAACTTTCCAGATGAAGTTCTGCAAATAACTGAATACTGCATCGCATATACACCCTCATTTTTGATTTCTTAGATCCAAGTATAAAAATTTATTACTGTTGCACTGCATTTTCATACATTTTACATTTTACATTTCCATATAGATTGATACAAGCAATCTGTGCTTCCTTTTTTCTTGCAAAAGTAACTATTATTTGACATGTGTTATTAAAACTAGGCTACTGAACTTCTGCAGTGATGCTATTTTAGCACTGCATTGATGAGCACACACTTCATCCAGGGTTCATTGGTCTGATAGATTTTATGTGCGTATTGTGTCACTTGTTCAACTAACTGCAATTTTCAAGAAGGCATTATTCTTATGTGAAACAGTATTTTTAACTTGTTCAAGTTTTAGCAGCTCTAAGGTGCAAAAGCTTTTTGTGTGAGAGGGTGAATGCAAATAACAAATGCTTATCTCCTTCCTTAACTGTAATCAGCTTTAAAACAAAGTTGGTGCCTGGAAACCAAGCACAAACAGTGCCTGAGTTGCTTGGCTCTTTGCATCTGTCCCAGCTGACACCAAACATCCAACTTCAGAAAGTTGGTTTCTCATCTGACAAACCCTAAATTCAAGGGTGTGGCATGTGCTGCTGCTTGGAAACGGTGCTGCAGTGCATGTATTTAATTATTCATGTGCACGTAGATAATTATTCATTGTTGAAGAGGAACAGGAGAGATAGGTGTCCAGCTTCTTCATTGCAGTTGCAGTCAGCCCCTGGATGGGATGTTTCCATAGGTCAGCATGGTTCGTGCCTGTTCCTTTGCTGTAAGCGGCTCATGCATCTTACAGAATTTCTGATCTCTCATTATAATCTGGAGTTCTCTGCTCCTCGAAGCTGACTCTACTAATTCTACTAACTAGGGATACTCCACTAGTCTGTATTCCTGCTCTGCACAAAGGGAGAGGGTGCTTGTTACCTGAAGATGGAGTTGCCAGTGTCAGGGAAAGGCAATGAAGATGTAGTACACTGTTCTTAGGTGGAACAGAAATATGATCCTAACTAAGCGAAAAAGCACTAAAATATTTTTGTATGATACTAAAACTGCTTTCCTACCATGAGAGAATTTATCACCTTTTTTGCTTAAGGGGGAAAAGTATAGGAAAATTAATCTGCAAATGTTACCTTGCTGTCTTGATGTACTTTGTAATGGATGATCTTTTCTTGATCTTATAAGACAATTTTGAGAATCCCTTTGATTCCTCTGGAAAGCAGACTCACCTGAAACTGCCCAAGGTTTCTGTTCTGAATAATTTTCTGCATGCCTGACTCTTCCACTCATTCTTGCTTCTTGTGGAATCCTGGTGATCTCTGTAATGGAAATTGCATGTGACATGTCTTTCACACTCATGGGCTTATCAAAGTAAAGCTGACAAGTTCGCTCTTCTCAACCTCTGACTTTGCATGACAACCTGTAGTAAGTCTTGGCTTCTTCCTGTGTCTGTTTCCCACAAGACCAGAGATGCTTCGTTATACTGATAAAGTGCCTGTCAGAGTGCTGGGGTCAAGTGCTGCTCAAAATACACCGAAAGCAATGGGGAACTGGCACAAGAAATTAAAAGGACAAAGGAGACTTGAGGTTTAGACCCAAGGACGATGAAGAGCTTGGTCACTTCATGGGAGAATGGCACAAATTCAATTGTGTGGAAGAGCTTTGGGCGGCAGACAAATGTGAATGCACCCAGATTTCTTAGGTCGCAGCCGTGTGCTGTGTTTCCCTGCTTTCCAAAATGTTAAATAGTTTTTTTCCCTAAACACTGTGAAAAATTTGAATACAGAAGTTTGTGTCCAGTGTCTTTGAGACAGCAATTCAAGAACTATATTATGGAAAAGTTGGCTAAAACCTTTCCTACTTGTTTGGGTTATTGTTTCTAAGCACTACAGAAAGAGGTTGAAAGGCTTTATCAACTTGCAGGCTGTTTTCTTCCATAAAAACCTGTTCTTCCTATCCCATCTTTATCCCAAATAATATTCATTTAAGGCAGAGTTCCCCTTACTTTGTAAAGGCTGAAGTAAACGCTCTTAATAAATCTCCTGGATTCACTGAGTATTTTGACCAAGACTTCTTACTTATTTTCTTCATTCTTTCATCTTTTCATCGTGCGTATTTTACATCAAATGAGTGTAAAGATATTTCCTTTCTTACCAAAAATTATTCCAGTTCCCCTTCACACAGGAATGTACAGAGACAAAAAGTTCTAATTTGTAAGACCTATTAAAAATGTGAGATGTTTACAGATGGTGTTAATAAAAAGCACAAGTACCAGGATAAACAGAAAGGGTAGAAATAAATGAAGTGGAAAGGACATACTAACAATACCAAAATAGCCCTCAGAGATCAAGAGGTTGTGGCTGAGACGAAAAAACAATGGGGGAAGCACAAACTGCTGATGCAAAATCAGAAGAGAAAGGATGGCTACAGACATGCTAACAGGCCTTCCTCAAAATTCACCAGCTTAGGTGGCCTCCTAGAGTAGATTCAACTTGCAATCTGTGGCTTTTATTCTCATGCTAGCATTAGCTCTAGGGTAGAGATGTCCTCTGACTTTTCTTAGGGGCACATGGAGATGGTGGTAACAGAGCCAAGCAAGCAGTCTTTCTCCTGCCTTCCCTGTCCTCCAACCCACCAGGGCGGCGGCTCTTACTCTGCTCAGCCAGTTTCAGAAGTAGTACTTAAGGACCAAATTTCCATTTGATTTAACTGAGAAAAAGGCTGTAGGGCTTTACTGCTGTCATTGTTTAGCAGCTATTTTTCCTGAAGCTACAGTTATCACTTAACAGAGCAATTCAGTGAGTAATGGAGGAGGTCAGAACTGTGTAAGCTTCAAAATCTCTCAGATGCTGCCTACCCATGACACATATTTGAGAGGCCCCCACTCTGAAACGTTTAAGTTCAGATCCTGGTTGTCTACATTTTCCATTCAGATTCTGCATATAAAGAGTTAATAAATGTTTTAATGCATTCTTCATGAAGTTGTAAAATCCAGCAGACTAGCAAGTTGTTTGTACCTGTGATCTGTAACCATCTGCAGCATTCACTGATGTATTTATAACCAATAATAAGTAATAATAATAATAAAAATAATAAATAAAAATAAACAAAAAAAAAGCAAAAGTGGCAAATGTGATAATTTAGATGATCTTTAGGGCCCCTTCCAACCCAAAATTTCTATGATAACACTTTATACTCTTATAGCTGTAGCAAGGAGAATGTTCCTTTGTTATGAAATTGGATCATGGTTATGTTACTTAGAGGACATAAATGAATTTCCATTTACAGTTTCGTAACACATGCGATAGACAAATCTGCTACAAACATTCTGAGTGGGAAAATACCTTGCATGGAAAATTTGTCATCTTTGGAAGAAAGTTTCAGTAAGGCAACGGCAAGTTTCTTACCAAACTTACTGAAAAAATGAAAAAGTAATGAATTATCCAGGTACTTATCTGGGATAAAAATTGCAAAATACAGAGCTTTCTTGGTGTAATTATTTTGTATGCCCTGCTTATTCCTACTCAATATTGCATATTAGATCCCTGTAATCAATTAAGCAGGTACGTTCATGATGCAGAACAAACTTAAGTGAAACAACCTTGAGAGGATCCGCTTGTTGATTTGTCCCCTTCAGCCTGTAGTGTGCTGATGCAAGTCTGCCATCAGGCGGTACAGAATGAAAGAACTTGACAAAAAAATGATCCTCTAGCTTAGGCCTATTAAATAGTGGAGACTGAGTGTCCCCTAAAATGCCACCTTTTTATCTGTCAATAACAAGTGACAACTACTGATATGCCACCATAAAACTAGGTGGGAAAAAGCTCTATGGCTGGCATTCCTGGGCAAATGCCTATGAATTCAGCAGACTTTGTGGCTCTTAGGACAAACTTATATATAAGTTTAACCTTTTCAAAGGTTCTAATTACCACAGAGTGAGGTGTATGTCCCATCTAACCGAACCAAACAGCTCCCAAGTGACCCTTCTGAGGAGCTGATGAGCAGCATGACTTGTTCAGACATGACAGTGATTTCAATGCAGCTCAGTTCAGCCCAGAAGGGAAACTGCTGCTGCCACTGGGACCTGCTGGTAGTGCCTGGTTGGTGGAAATGTGTGCCCCCATGTGAGACACCAAGGACCCTCTTGCGTTGCTTCCAGCCATGCTGGAGCAGGTGAGTTTGGCTCAGAAATGTCTGATTGGAGTCAGGGGTATAAAAGGATGAATTTACGTACATGAAGAATCCTTGTTGAGGATTTCTGAGGGATTTATACTCCTTCTATCACCAACCTCCTTCAGTATCTCAAGCCTGAATGCATCAATCCCTATGTTACTATGAGGAAATGCTTGACTGCTACATCCAGGTAACATGTACAAGGGAAACGTGCTATGAGAGCTGCTAAGGCACCCATGGTGAGCAGCACAGAGCTGTTTGAATCAGGATCAGAATTGTTTCTTTCCTAAACTCCTCCCCAAAGCAGCTTTTCCTGTCAGAAATTCTATGAAACATCCGACTTTCCTCTTCTTCACTAATTGTGAAGACTTGCACTCAGTGCAGCTGTCGGTGGTTAGCTGAGCTGGGATATGTGTCCATATTTGTGCTCTTGCCAACAGCCCGCCTGCCCTGGCAAAAAAGTCACAGGAGGATAAACGGGTCCCTCATTTACTCCCTGTGGAGTATCTGTAATTCTGATATGCTGAAAAAGCCAATGATGTATTCTCTCTCATCAGAATTTACATGGAATGAGAGAGGAAAGGAGGGGTAGGGAGGACATGACAATACAGTCTATCAAATAGAGGAACATTGCTTCCACTAGTTAAATGGCTAGAGGAAAAATGAGACTTTGCAAAGATTGTGAGTGACCATATTTATATGGTGTATAGTATGTAGTATTTTCCCAGGAAAAATGGGATGGAGGGGGAAACCAAGGGCAATTTGGTATTACTAGTGTCATAAAACAAAGTAAAACATATTGCATTCTGGCAGGCTTTCTAAATTGCCATAAAAGTGTGAGTGTCAGGGAAAAGTTCATTTGAAGGCAAGGGCAAAGAATGAAAGGTGATTTAGTAGGAGATGTATACCCAATTACCTGGGAAATCAGGGCAAGGAGGGAGGAAAGGAGCACTCTGCTCACTAAAAATAAATTGCACATCTGAAAATGTTTGCTATTAAAATTGCTGTCATTCTCTCCTCACTTCCAATGTTATTGGAGAAGGAAACCTGCTGATATGTGAAGGCATGATTTGGAGGCTTAGAAAAAAGTAACAAATGAAAAGCAGAGGCTGTGCTTTTAAGTGCTCACTTCTGTTTCCTCTTCAAAAAGCAAACCTTACATGGGCTTTTCTGTTACCCCCAGCGTGGGTAATGTGATGCTGCAACCTGTACAACCAGTCTGTGCAAGTGACTCTGAAGTTTGCTGCTGACAGAACTGTGTCAAAGAAGGGTCATAAAAGCTGAAGGCAGTGTTGAATACAGAAAACAGAAACCTCAGTGGCAGAGCAGCAGTAGGATGGGCAATGCCCACCTTTCTTCACTGCCATAAAAATTATGAAGTTGGTTTAGATGAGGTTTTAATTAAATTTACAATTTCCTTTCATCTGCCTTTAAGGCTCTTTATTGCAATTTGTAAGGCTTCTCCAGCTTCCAAACTGAACAAGTTTGGGGCTCAGAAACAGTAAGTCCTGCATTTTTGGGGTGCCTGAAAACCAAAATGAAGTCTTCTGTTTTGGGAATTTGAAACCAGGCCCATCTGGGCAGTTTAAGGTTTAGAAAACTGAGATGTAGTCCTGTGTTTCACTGGTTGAAAACCAGTGGTGAAGTCCCACTTTGTTGGGGCTTGGAAACAGGCTCATTTGGGCAGTTTTAGGGCTTGCAAATTGGTGTCTGTTTCCAAGCCAAACAATGCAGGACTTGGCCTCTAAATCATGTGGGGTTTTGGGGCTTGGAACTAGGCTCATTTAGCCAAATCAAAGGCCAAGAAACAGAAGCTAAATCCTGTGGTTTGAGAATGTAGAAACATGGAGGAAATAGTGTATTTTGGGGGCTTGAAACAAAGTTCATTTGTTCAAATACAGGGCTTGGAACATAGGACACCAAGTCATGTGGGGTTGTGCTCAGAAACATAGACAAAACCCAGTACCTGGAGAAGAGGAGGCTCAGAGGTGACCTCATTGCTGTTTACAATTACCTGAAGGGAGGTTGCAGTCGGGGAGGTGTGCAACTTTTCTCTCAGGCTGCCAGCACCAGAACAAGAGGACATGGCCTCAAGCTACGCCAGGAGAGGTTTAGGCTGGATGTTAGGAGGAGCTTCCTCACAGAGAGAGTGATCCCTCAGTAGAATGGTCTGCCCAGGGAGGTGGTGGAGTCGCCATCCCTGGAGGTGTTTAAAAAAAGACTGGATGAGGAGCTCAGTGTCATTGCCTAGATAATGGGAGGCTTGGATAGATGGAGTGTGGTGCCCGTGGTTCCACGCTTGTGGGTTTGATCCCTGGGTGGACGTTCGCTTGGGAGTTGGACTAGATGATCCTGTGGGTGCCTTCCAAATCGCAATAACCTGTGAGCTTTGGGGCCTGGAACCAGGACCATGGTACTGACAGCAGAGCCCCAACCCCACACATTTGGGCTCAGCCCAGAAGCCCCCCGGCTTTTCCCAGAAAGTGTCCAGGGGCAAAAAGCGCTTCCTGATGTTACCAAACAAGTTATATTTCTTTAAAAAGGAGTTTATGCAGCAGTGGGGGAAGATGTTGGAAAATTCTTTTAACCTTAGGACAATACTGTTTGGTCCCTGTCTCTGACTAATGCTTAATTTTGTATTATATAGTGCTTTAATTAAACCTTCTAATTAATTGTTTTAATTAATCATAAACAGTGTAATTTTTCACTCTGTCATATGCCACTCTAACCAGCATTTAACAAGGTTTGTCATAAGCCGCTGTTGTAGGAACACGGAAAATTACTGAAACTTTGAAGCTCTGCTAAAACAACTGTAATCAGCCCAGTTATACTTCAATGATCTTGGTCTCAGAAGGAAGTTAACAGAGCCTGTGTGAGAGATACGTTGCTGAAACTAGACACAAGGAATGCAGAATTTATGGACCACGAGGGCATTTTGCAGAACCCTGAAATAAAAAAGAACCTAATGAAGACAATCCAGCAGTTGTACTGAAACCTTCCCTACTGGGGAAAAACATAATAAAAATTCTGAAGATGTGGACTAATTGGCATGAGAAGCAAGAAATCAATAACCAACAGAAGATAGAATTCTAATTAATGAGGAGAATTATGTGATTTATAACCAGTGAACATTAATCTCTTTGTTTGCTAAGATGTATAAATAGTGGTAAGTTGTGAAGGTGAATGTGCGTGCTAGGTGGAGCTATCCCCGTGCACTCAGTGTGCTGAGTAAGGTCGTTTATCTAGCCTAACAAACTGGTTGGAGAGTTTATTTCCCCTTTTTTCGTGGCACTGAGTCTCCATACAGCCTGGTGTTATCGCTGTTCCTGGTGGTAGGAAGAGCAGGGGCTCAGGACAGGCCTCAGCAGATCTGAGCCCCAGTGGCTGCCGTCCTCCTCATGGTTTTTGTCATCACGATGGTCCCCCACACCGGGGGCATGTGGAGCCGTACTGGGGAGTAAAAACCATGTGGGAGGAGGAAGCCTGGTAGCTGGAGAGGTTATTGGCCCAAAATATTCTGGTGGCCCCAAAATATCCCAGAAGGTTATTAAACTGTTAACAAGAGCAGTTGGGTGAAGAGATCAGCCGGACAATTGTCTGTGATGTGGTACTCTGGGGACTCCCATGCGCTGCTCTGATTCCCTGTTGGTGTTCAGGAAGTAGTGGTGGTTGGGAATCCTTGTGCATGTCTGTGTCAGGCTCATGGGGCTGTAGGGCACTTTCTTCTTTCTTTTGGCCCCTCCACTGCAGGTTGGATTGGAATCACAGAGGCTGATGGTTAAGTGCATCACTGCCATGTCAGGGGCCTTGCTCTCTCCCACTGGGAGTCTCTGGCATCAAGCAGTCATGCTTCCCTCCCCTTAGCGCAGAGATACCACAAAGACAGGTCACTGGGCAGCAGAGCCCTGCCAGAGAAGAGTATTTAAAAAACCCAAACCAAACCAAAAAACAACCTCTCTCCCCAAAAAAACCTCCAAGCAACCTCCCCCAGCTGTTACGAAATTCGGGCTAGAAAAAATAACTTGTTTTTTATGCCTGGGATTTTTATGAACAACTTTAAATGAGGTAAAGATTTTTTTGAGTGGAAGAGGAAGTCACTTGTCTTAACACCTTTTCTAGTTAGTAAATAGCAAACACTAGGAAACAAGTATTTTGTTAGAAATGGCTTGGCAACATGTCTCATTTCATTTTTGTCCTGCCTGATTCACTTTGAAGGCAAAACGAAATATTCCCAGCCATACTCATTACTCAGTTGTCTCTCTTGTAGCATTTGCTGGGAGGCAGTGGTGATGGCAGATGTTATTTACAAAGGTGGTGTTGAATAGCTTCACCTCTGTATGAACAAATGGTCAAATTAGTTGAAGGCCACAAGCTCCTAGAAAGGTCTCTCTGCTGTTTCCGTCTCAGCATCTGAACTTCCCTGTAAAGGTTACACAGCACAGTTCACAGTGCTGCACTCACAGTTGTGATGACTTTTCAACAAAGCACAAGGCTATGACAAATGAACTTCTGCTGTATTTTATCTGGTAGTAAAGAGTATGTTTCTTTAGTCAGTTGTGACAGACTTCTTTTTATTTCGTGTCATATTGCCCACCACCATTGCTTCATTTCAGTCACATCCCACTGGATGATGGTTTGAGGGTGTATAGCTTTACATAGTAGTAGACCTTGAAATTCAAGCTTGGTTTTTTGAGCAAGAACTGTGTCTTTGAATGAGGCTGCCATGTGAAATATACTGACTTTTTCATTAGTGCACTAAAACACTTGAATATGATTTCTAGATGTTCCCACTGGATGACCTGAAACAGACAACTGCATGGGATGCAAGTGCTGTTGGATGCTAGCAACCACCTCTCTGCAGACCTCCCAGCATCCTGCCAACAGTTGCCCAAGCAGGCAGAGTTCAGGCTGTGTATGCCCAGCAGGCTCAGCAGCCAAGTGAGTGTTTCTAGTGGGATTGTTGAGGAAAATCCACACCAGTAGAAAAATTTGCTTTTCTTACTGGAACTGAGACAAGTAATTTGTTGCTGAGTTGAGTTCAGACTGGTTACTGATATTTTCACAGATTCTGAAATGAATGCCTGAAGTGTGAGCCTCTGGCAAAAGTGAGAGTGGGAAACTAACATGGGGAAGAGTGAGGCTGGGACTCCACAGGGCCATATTCTCGGCAGACTCCCTGATCTGAGACAGGTGTTAGCTACTAAATACAATCACTCCATATCTCCCTAAGAAATTTGCTGTTTTCAACCCTCTGCCCTTTTTCATTTCCTTAGATGTAAACCCTTAGAAACAAATACATACCACTTCTTACAACAGAATTTTTCATTGCAGGTACTAATAGAAACTAAGTACATAACACCATATGCTGCCTTTGTGGTAATGAACTCTGGCATATGATAGATTGCTGATCCTATGTTGACAAGTTATTTGGATGTAAATTTCTTAAATTACATCTTTTCAGTGTGTTATTTTCAGCCACAAAGAAGGTATGCACATGTTTTTAAAGACAGCACGAACACAACTTTTTAACCACACCTACCAGCAGGCTTGGAACATAGTTCTGCATTGCTGTGGTATGTTTTCCAGGGAATTCTGCACTCTGAAGAGGCAATGTCATCCCACTTGGCTTTGATGTTCCCTTGAATGACCTGTTTTATTTATAACCTACCTCCTTTCACCTTTACAAAAGAGGAGATAGTCTCTTTAAACAGAGTTAAGGAGAAATTAATTCAAGTTATATGAATAATTTAACTAAAGTTGTAGTCTTTGAGCTACTCCTTTAAAGCTGAATTCAGGCTCTGTTTCCCTAAGCCTCTATTTTTCGGCTCACTGGACGATGACAAACACCAAATAATGCCACCTGGGATAGTTGCTTTGTGGGTTACAGCTTTACTGACTGGATTCGAATCGTTTAGTCCAAATGCAGAAGCCCTACAGTAGTCCCCGAAGTGACAGTGGCTGTGGTTTTCCTGGGGTTAGCTCTGAATTCTTAGCCAGAGCTGAAAAGGTTTCCGTCATGCCGTGACTCTTGTGAAAGGCATCCCTGTGCTGCTGAACTGCACATGGAAGGAGAGGAAGGTGCTGTAACTGTTGAGCAATTTCTGTTAAAGTGGAAAGGGAAGTGTTGCTCGCATTGACCGTGAGATTATCAGCATTTATGGTCACACGTAATTGAACATCCAGCCCAGGCTGCTGGGGGCACATTGCTACAATGTACAGTTTATTGAGCAAACCAAATGCAAGAGGACAGAATTTGGTAATAATTTCAGAGCCTAATCAGTTAACTCCTTTCTTTCTTCCCCTGCTAGCACAGATCATATCAGCTTGGTTGTTTAATAGTAAATAATACCACTCCGGCCCCCCAAACTGGATAAATCAGATATTTGGAAACAGAGAACAGTATTAAGCAAATATAAACTGTGTTATCTCAGAAATTAATCTCAGTAAACCAGACAAACTTGGAGCAAAGATATGGTTAGATAATCTCTGTGAGTGATGCACCGTACTGTAACATGCTGACAACCAAAACAGGGGAAATGAGCAAAATGGCAATCTCTGCAGACTACTTAAAAGTGGACTCCTTGCACTGATGTCTCTGGAAGAGCACGAGAGAAACTCAGCTCAGCTTTTAGCTGTACTAGAAAACTGGAAGAAATCAGTTTCAGAGCCAGTGTCTGGTCTTTCCCTCTTGCAGGCAACTATCATGTAGCCTCTCGTTTGGAAACAACCAAGCTTGATCCTAAAAGCTCTTTCCAATTCTTGTTGTCACTGATGTTATTCCATCAGAAGCTTTCTCAAAAGGCTTGAGGGTTTGAAATTTTGCCTCTTTCATCTCTGTGGTCTTTTCCAACCTTACTAATTCTGTGATTCTGTGATTCTGTTAAGTTACTAACCATTTTTACCTAAATAACCTGCAGCCAACATCAACTTTCATTTACTTTTCCCCTCTGTGCTGTGTCCCATGATTTCATTTTATATTTGCAAAGAAGCCAGCTTCCGTAAGATTTTCATGGAAATGTTTGAAAAGTTCTTTACTATATTATATTAAAAAAGACTTGAAAAGTTCAGTGCAATGCTGTAACTTGTTACATGTCTAATGAAAATATATTGTTCAAACCATCCATTTTTTGGCAGCCACATCTTATTCTTGGCTCCTATTTATCCACTGTGCAGCTAAAATTGTAGCTATCCTCCTTTGTCACTTTCAAAAGATGAGCTCTTAAGAGTGCCTTTTTATGAGTTCAGATCTATATGATACTGCACATCATACTATTAAATTTAATTCCCCCATAACTCCAGGCCTTAATGCTGAGGCAATTTGCATAATCCTTCCTATTGCTTCTGTTAGTTTATTACATGCCTAATTCTTGTGCTGCCATTGCTACTACAAATGCAAACAAGGTAGGTGTACAGACCCTGCTGTGAAGAATTCTCCTGTAAAACTTCTTCCAGTGTGACAGCTTTTCTTCATTTCCCTTGTCTCAGTTGGAGTTTTGTTACACTTTTCTTGCTGTATTGTATAAATACTAGTTTACAGGTAGGGTAGGTCTGCTACATTTATCCTGGCTCTGAAATTAGTTATCAAAAGCATAGGGCTCTGGGAAATAAAATCACATTTTATTTTACTTTATCTAGTTATCTGCACACAGATAAGTTTTCTCTTATGGAAATAACATGTAGAGTGTTCATGTGGGAAGCCTCAAGGAAGCAAATTTTGAAAAGTGCATCAGTTTCTTGCTAACTCTAAGGTGTCTGGACTTCATGTGCTCCGTTCAACAATACCACTGTTCAAAAGACAAAATAGGAAGCACAAGCAAAAGATATAAATGTACTAAACTTCCTGGAAAAGCCAAATACAGGAAAAGGCTTAAAGGTATTTTTATTTCATTTCTTAAAGGAGAAGGGACACTCATGAAAATATCAAAGGCTCAAAAAACCGCTGAGCTTGCTGAAGATCAGCTCAAAAGTAAGCCATGAGGCACATAAATAATTTATATTCCTTTTTTCCTCTCTGCATAAGTTAATGCTACTGCAGAACTCAGTTCCTGCTTTGCACTTAACCACAAACAAGCAGGAAGCCCCAGTGAAGAACAGAAATCACATGCTAAAGCAGGAACATACTTTAGCATTGTAAAATTCCAAAAGTATTACACCCCTCCCTCCCTCCCTCTCCCTCCCTCTGAAGTAGTTAATTTTTGGAGAAAACAATTACAGAACTCATGCAGAGATGGCACTGTAATAGACTGCTACAAAAGGTTCTCTCTCTACCAGGATAGATTTGCAGTTTGGCTTGTGTATGTCCAAGGTGTACATTGCCAAGAAGAGCTGGAGATCTTTTGAGTGACTAAACACAAACCAAATAAAAGCTCAATTTACTAACAGAACCAGTAGCTCTTCAGGCCACCCAAAACTCAGTAAGTAGTCAGTTCAGTTCTATCTTAAATTGTCTACAGCTGGTTCTGTTGTAAACTAGCAACTAACATGCTCATATAAGTTGTACCTAGTGACTTTCCGATGTTGATGCCTTTCATTGCTGGACACCTTTCTCTGTGATCCTTAAAGTAATTTAATAATTCCTTCCCATCTTCATGTGAGTTTTAGTTTTGTGTCTGTGAGATGTTTTACAAGAACAGTATATTATGGAACTGATAAGAGAGAAGTGCACAACTTACAGTGTGGCTGTGGACCGAATGGGAGTCAAGGAAAGGCCAGGTACAGCTCAAGGAAGGAGGAGGCTCCTTCACAGGTGCTTAAGACCAAACACCTATGTTTCAAAAAATAAGATCCTACATAAATTAGATATCGTGTGCAGTATCTTTCAAGCTGGTTAGCACCAACCTTCTAAGTAATGCAGTAGTTTCCATTTGTGTCCAGATGACAAGGTAACAGATATTACTTATCTGTGAACTGCAATGCTAAAATGGTTTTGTAAATTTCTGCTGTTAATAAAGTCATTGAAGCGGGAAGCAATGAACAAAGATAATCATCCCAAGGTATGGCACGGTGAAATTTTTCCATGGAGTACTTCAGTACATTTTTACAGTAATAATGGCATTGACCCTTGTGCCTGTGTACATATTTGATACTGTAAGCTCCATTTTTCCCCCTCAAGATAAAGCAGGTTTGAGTTCAGCAACAAAATAATGTTGATTCAGGAACACAGAAAAGACACCCACACGCATTCAACTCGCATCACATGGTAGCTGCTGAAACACAGCCACCACAAAGAAATAGCCCGTGCCACAGCTCTTCAGTCAATAGCTACGACATATGGAAACCCCAGGCTCTCCTGGGAAGTGAAATGAGAAGTGTTATATTTAAAGACTCACTGTGGTTTTCATTTTACAAAAGAATAGCTTAAATACCATTTCTTTATTTGAGAAAGAACCTATTTTATATATTCCTTATAAAAAACTCCAAAGGAGAAAATCAGAAACCTAGGCTTAGCTTGTTTTTAAAGTTCAGAAGTTGTTCTATTTTAGTCCATGCAACTACACACCTGGCAAAGCATTCTACCTAAACAAACCATCAGCCAGAAATCTAGGCAAAGGCTTTACAATCTCATAAAGAACCAGAATATTCCTTGCCTCTGCACCAGCACAGACACAGAGGAGAGGCAGCATGCACCTGCTCTGTTTAAGGTCACTGGAGATGCAGGTGACTTCTGTTATGAAACACATTAGCCTTCAGAACATGCTGTCAGGAAACAGTCCTGATGGCTTTCCTTCCTGGAGTGCCAAAGACGCCAGGATCCAGGTTTGCTTGAAACCCACCTGATCATAAGCCTTGCTGGATCCCAGGCTGACACAAGGTGGCCTATTGACATTTTCCTGGGAAGGACCACTGCCCTCTATCCGGTGTTAACAGCAGCATCTAATGAGCTTTCAGCTCCTTATGAATGATAGTGGAATGAATAACAATGGAGTGAACAAAAACATGTCAAGATGGAAAATATTAGAGCTCAACACTACTCAGGAGATAAAAAATTAACTATAATGTTAATTGACTACTAATGTGAAAAAACATAAACAACCCATCAGGCATGTAGCAAATAAATCATTAACAGGGCTGAAAGTGAAGAGAATGAAAGATTTCACTACTTCAGTGTTTTACAGGAAACTCCAAAAAACCTCTTCACATCTTACCAGATCCCATGATAGTTAAACATCTTATTTCTGACATGCTTCACAACCCTGTGTTACAGGGAAGGTTACTGAAGGCTGAAAACTCCCTTTGAGTCTTCACAATGATTTTGTGGCTTTCAGATAAAGTCCCCAGGGTCAGTGTAAGTTCTAATGGAAAGCCCATGTCCCACCCCCAACACTGCTCTTGGTCCTCTTCTAACTGGTCTTGTCCTCTTCTTTAACAGTTCCTCCAAACTTCTCTGCAAAATCACCGTGAAGATTCAAAGAGAATTTCCAGCAGCAGGCTCAAATAACCTCAGTCAGAAACCTGCTTTTAAGTGCTACTCCTCAAAACAAGCTAGAAGAAACAACGTGTATAATGACACAGAAGAAGAGCTGATTCTGAGTTAAAGTTTGTGAGTTTTCCCAGGAGAACTCTGAAGCACTTAGGGAGGAAAAATCAGCCTGCATTACCACTGCAGTGGAAGTAAGTGCATTCCATTAGGAAATAACTACATTTTTTCCCCCTGTCTGTATTACACAGGAATTTGGAGTGCTAAAATAAAGATGGCAATCAGAAAGCTATCAAAAAAGATGGGAGAAGGGTAACACCAAAAAGAATCTGTGCTACCAGTCTCAAAAATTAAATGCAGGATATAAAACTCCATCGATTTTTTTTCTTTAGCTCAGTTTCTAGGTTTCCTTGCAAAACACTGTCCTTATATGACAACTGTTTCCTGGGAAACTGCAGCGAAGCTACCACTGCACAAGTAATTATTTTTTTTTAAANTCAATAAAGATATTGAACAGGACAGGTCCCAACACTGAGCCCTGAGGCACCCCACTAGTGACCGGCCTCCAACCGGACACAGCACCATTAACCACCACTCTCTGAGCTCTGTTATCCAACCAATTCCTAATCCAATACACTCTAAACCTATCCAAGCCACAAGCCTCCAGCTACATCAGGAGTTTGTTACGGGGGACAGTGTCTAGTACCTGGGGAAGTATGTTCCAGAAATGTAGCTTGAGGAAGATCACTAGATTAAAAAACCAGATAGTTGATTAGTAAACTAGGACAGAAAAATGGTCACTTTCCACCACCCATTCTGGACAGTATGCAAACCCACATCTCCTGTACATTCATCACCCACACATCAGTTAGCAGATTTTTCCTCTAAAAGGAAGTCCTCAGCAGTGTGTCAGTGACTAATTTGGCTCCCTTCTCACATATATTAATCAAACCCTCATCCAAATGAGGACTTGAAGATGAGTGCTTCTCCCTTGTAATGCCTTAAAATGTGATTAACAGTAAATGTACATCTAAAATATGCCTACAGACACAGATGAGGTCCAGAAACAGAACCATTTGCTGCAAGCAACATGCATTTCAAACACAAGGTGATGCACTAGAACAAGACTAGAAACAATGGGCTTAATTAAACTTCATTTAATGAACATGAAATCTAGACACCACACTCTCTAAGAGCTTTGTCTCAAACACTGTCTGACCAGATCCCTTGGACTGTGGTGAATCAGTCCTTTCCCTTCCATGCCACTTGGACTCCAGGGGTTTCAACAGCAAGAGGTTTCCCCAGCACACTGGCAGCTTGCTGTACCCTGAGAAGGAGATGGTTCCACTGAGACTGCACCAAGGGCAGCTGCTGTCATCAGAAGGGCTTTATCCAGTCACATCCTTCCTGTCACTTGAGGGGGGAAGAGGGGATGTTCAACTGAGTTTTCAATAAATTGCTGGGAAAAACCCAAATATTATCACAGCTGTTTCACTTCGGTATTAATTGGAAAATACATATATAGGCTGAGGAAGATAAAAGACTTGTGACAACTGCATACGAGACAGAAACATTATCTGGAATGTACAGACTAAAATCTGAAAGACCACAAGCTTGCATGCAAGTTAAAAAACAGTATTTTTGGTCCAATTCCTCTTGCCAGTTCTAATTCCCTTTGGTTCCTCTGTGTTAAACAGAGCTGATGAAAGCTCAGTTTTCTTCAGAGTGACTGTAGAAGGAATAGTGATGATTTGACATGCATTTGGAGGCATTCTCAGAAGCAACTGAGGTGTTGGCAGGCGTTAAGGGAAGTTAGAAGTCTACCTGCCTGTTCAAGCTTGAAACAACCATAAGACATGCTCCTTGACCCATGTATTCTCCAAGTTCTGGTATCAACCTACCAAATGCTCCTTACACATCTGCAATGCTCTCTCAGACTTTTGGTGGCTGCAAATCAGAGTTTGGTAACCATCATCTGAACCAGCAGATAAGCACTGCAAAAAGGAAGTGACTAACCAGCATATGGATAGTTTAAAAAAAAAAAAATCCTCCCTCTAATTTCCTCCCCTCTGTTTTTAAGATAGCACACAGTAAAACAAGCAAAATACCCACCTGAAAATAGATTTTCTGCCCAGGTAGCTTCTAAGAAGACTGAATGATGAAAAAGCTTGAACTCCTGGCACAGAGGGATACTGCTCTAGAGAAAGCAAAGCTACACAGTAAAAGGAGAAACATATGAAGAGGATAAAGCTGTCAGTTCTGCCAGAGGGGAGAGGCTAAGAAAAAAAGTAAAGCCCAGTATGGAAAGAGTCAAACAGAGTCAAAGCCANCACTGCGACTGCACCAAGGGCAGCTGCTGTCATCAGAAGGGCTTTATCCAGTCACATCCTTCCTGTCACTTGAGGGGGGAAGAGGGGATGTTCAACTGAGTTTTCAATAAATTGCTGGGGAAAACCCAAATATTATCACAGCTGTTTCACTTCGGTATTAATTGGAAAATACATATATAGGCTGAGGAAGATAAAAGACTTGTGACAACTGCATACGAGACAGAAACATTATCTGGAATGTACAGACTAAAATCTGAAAGACCACAAGCTTGCATGCAAGTTAAAAACCAGTATTTTTGGTCCAATTCCTCTTGCCAGTTCTAATTCCCTTTGGTTCCTCTGTGTTAAACAGAGCTGATGAAAGCTCAGTTTTCTTCAGAGTGACTGTAGAAGGAATAGTGATGATTTGACATGCATTTGGAGGCATTCTCAGAAGCAACTGAGGTGTTGGCAGGCGTTAAGGGAAGTTAGAAGTCTACCTGCCTGTTCAAGCTTGAAACAACCATAAGACATGCTCCTTGACCCATGTATTCTCCAAGTTCTGGTATCAACCTACCAAATGCTCCTTACACATCTGCAATGCTCTCTCAGACTTTTGGTGGCTGCAAATCAGAGTTTGGTAACCATCATCTGAACCAGCAGATAAGCACTGCAAAAAGGAAGTGACTAACCAGCATATGGATAGTTTAAAAAAAAAATCCTCCCTCTAATTTCCTCCCCTCTGTTTTTAAGATAGCACACAGTAAAACAAGCAAAATACCCACCTGAAAATAGATTTTCTGCCCAGGTAGCTTCTAAGAAGACTGAATGATGAAAAAGCTTGAACTCCTGGCACAGAGGGATACTGCTCTAGAGAAAGCAAAGCTACACAGTAAAAGGAGAAACATATGAAGAGGATAAAGCTGTCAGTTCTGCCAGAGGGGAGAGGCTAAGAAAAAAAGTAAAGCCCAGTATGGAAAGAGTCAAACAGAGTCAAAGCCAGGTTGTTTTTGAATTTGCATGCACCTTATAAAAGGCCTGAAATAGAACTTTAACTGAAATAGAACCTGAAGGCTTGAATTTATTCAGGAATAAGCCTTACTTCTTTTGTGCACATCCACCAATCAGAGCCTGAAGGACCAAATTCAACTTTGCTACTCAAAAAAAAAAACCCTAAACTGCTTAACTCATTGTGTATTCTGAGCAACACAGATACAACACTTAAGTGTCTGGCAGGATGAACACCTTTCTGACCTGCAGAAAGGACTCAAAACAACAGTTTCAAAATTTGTTTTGAACCATAATCTGTTCTATGCATATTTAAAAAAACAAATGATATGCCCCAAACCTTTATGTGGCACAACAATTGTCATCTCGAAGGACTGTTCACAGCCCTGGCTACATTTGATTCCTTCAGAGTCTGCTCTGGATGCAAAACAGATAAACTGTGAAATAAAATCTACTTTACGGTATAATATGTTGCCATTATTTGTTAACACCTCTAGCTCTACAATTTATTTATTTTTAGTTCAGCATATCTTGCTGCACACAGTCATAGAGACCTGATGCAGCTTATTCAGCTCTTCTATTGCATTTTTTTCTACACTAGCTGCTGATTACAGTGGTTATCTGAACACTGCCCCATTTCATCCAAGCCTACTATGTGATTTTGGAAGGAGCCAAGTAACCTTGAACAAAGGGCCATAAAGAATTCACAGGTCTCATTGACGGCAATACTTTTTTATTAGAAAGAGTAACAAAGTGCTTTCCATAGGATTCATTTAAAACAGGGTTTTTAAGAAATATGATTTTTCCTTTTTATATGGACAGTTTTGATGTGAGGAGTTTTCAGTGCAAACAGGGTGCTCCAAGATTCTCCTGCATGAAGAGTTTCTTCTCTCTACACAGCAGTTCAAACATTTCTGTATTTGGCAGGTGTGAAATAGTACTGAGGAGTCCATCCTTTAAAAAACAGAGGTTATGTAAAACGCTTTCAGTGTCATGTTGACCAACAGGAATCACGTAATTTGTTGTTTAACGCAGATTAAAGGGACATAATTCCTTCATACAGTCCTACACATAGATGCATAAAAGTGCTTTCAGTTCTATCAAGAACAATAGCAATATAGGATAACAATATAAATAACAGTATCGATTTTTACTATATAGACAACAGTGAAATCATCTTCTTTAAATTAACCTGCTGTTTTTAAGCTAGTGACATCCTTTGAACATTTGGTGCTTCCTCTGCCTTGCAATTACATCTGGAATAAAGAACACCAGGCAAGGACTGTTCACCCATTTCCCCTCCACCTTTGGCACACATTTATGATCGGATTTCTTTGGACATATATATGCACCGTTTTACCACATTCCATTTTCCACTCGTTATGTCTGATTCTATACCAGTGCCCCTTTTTCCTTAACTCCTCTTTCCTTTCCTGCAAATTAGAGGGAGATACTATAATAATAGCACAAAATTAGGACAGACAATTCAGTACAAATTCTTATGTATGTGAGAATGTATGAAACCAAACAGGAGAGGGGGATCTTCCGTGCAATGTAATATTTCTCTTTTTCCACTTTCAGTCAACCTAACACTATTAGGAGGACTGCTTTTTCAGGTTTCGAAACATTAAAAACTTCTGTGAAATAGAAGACACAGCAAGTTACCCTTAAGAGAAACCACACAAGACATTCACTTATACACAATCTCAGTCCAAATGCTACTTTTCCCTAGAGTACATGTATACCAATGTGAACACTGAAAGAACAACTGAAATGAATTCATGAGTGCAACAGTCACAGTTATGCACATACTAAAAGGTTACACACATATAAACAAGGTCCTAATTGAAGCTGTCGGTCACACCCGTGATTCACTGTTCCCCGTTCCCTATGTACAAAGCAAAATTACTACCTCAAGTATATACCACATGCCATCTCACAGCACATCATCTTTACACAAGAGTACTACTGCAACAAGGATATCACAGAAACACTTTTTCCTATAGGATGAAAGAAATGAGATGAGAACTGGATTGTGGAAAGAAAGCAAGCCTTTTTTTTTTTAAACTTTTAAGGACAGGATGCTTTTGTAGTACAGCCCTTATATTGGAAAAGAACACACATAAACCTACTACTCTATCTATACAAATATGGAAAGGTGGAAACAGATGTTCTACTTCTAGGGGACTTGAAATAAACACAAAGTTTACCCCCAGGAAATTGTGTGTACAGAGCTTCTGCCTCTGAGTTCAGCCTGTACTTGCTATTTGCTTTGGGACTTCCAGCTGTGAACAACACACCCCTGTATCCAGAAACACCTTCTGTTGTCCAACATTTCCCTGCTGCAAGCCTAACTATTTAATTTGGTGCCAATCAACACGGGTTGCCATCCAACCACACAGCTGGGGCCTCAGTCCCACTGCCTTGTAGTCCTGCCAGTTCAGCAAAGCCTCGCAGATCCACAATCCAGGTCATCTGATGATCCAGGGAGGTGACCTGGCTCCTCAGAAGGCAACTACATGTTCATTAGAAAAGCGGAGAGACGTGTCTGCAGACGGCATTTTAACAACTTTAAAAGAGCTGGGCCATCACCTTCACTGTCCTAAAAAACAATTATTTCCCTAACAGCAAAGTCCATAACTACTGGGGCCCAAGGTTCTATAAATAGAGCCTAGCAGCCAACCTGATCCATGCATGCTTAAAGCCTGCCCTGAGAATCCAGTTGCAGGATTGGGACTATAGAGAAACTTCCCTCTACTTCAAAAGTCTCTGAAAAAGACAGAATTTCCCAATAATTTATTGTTTATCTAATTTATTGTTGTTTAGGAAAATGTCATTGCAAAAGGTAAAGTAATTTTTTGTAAATGTCACATCTCCTATTACATATAAGTAAATCTGTATATAATTTCACTACCATAGATGAAGTCAATTTTGCAATTAAGTCTCTTACTAAAAGTAATGTACAGCAATTATTAAATTATTGGTAGCCTATTTAGTAGTAATAAAGTAAAAGTTGTAAAGATTCTGTTTCATTTTACTTTTTCTTCTAATGAACACATTTAACTTGGAAATATTCAGTACACGCCTGGTGTGGCCCCTGAGGAGTTAGAGTGAACTTTGGACCTACTCCTGAATGTATAAACCCTATTCTCTGATTCGTGTGGCCTATGATATATACCTAGAAATAGGCATTTTTTGTTGCCTCGTGTGCAAATGACTCAGTTAAGACTTCTAAATAAAATGACTACCTGGTCTCAACTACATTCTTGCCTTGCATGAGGAAACACATCTGGTGTGCTTATGTGCAGGAGGCTTTAGGTCATGTGGGCCCACACTGCAGCAAACCAGGGAAGTGTTAAGAAATCTGATCTGATATCTGGTTGTTCAGATACTTCACACCCCACCCAGAGGAAGTAGAAAACATTCAACACTGCCCTCTGGAATGGCAACTGTCCAACACTGCAGCTGTAACTACTTACAAACTCTCTGAATTAGCCAAATATTTATCTTAAGAAGAAGGGCTGGAAGAAAGAGCAAGTAGAAAAAATAAAGAAAAATAGCAGCAGGAGCCAAGTGCATTTCCAAAAAACAAGGCAGAGCTACATGACAACACTTGGCCAATGTAGGACTGCAATTTCTCCTAAATAACACCTGAAGCTTTTCATGAAGTCGTTAATATTAGTATAAGAGCATTTTGCTAGTACAGTGATCCTCCACATAGTCGCGGTCCGTAATTTGTGAGATCCCATACTCACTGTTGATTTTCCAGCAAGTTGCGGGACCTGGCGTGTACGCAGAACCTATCGCAATCTCAGTCTGATTGGCCTGCAGCCCTGCTGCGAGCTGCCCCCTGCTCGCACGGCTCGCACAGCCAGCCCCATCCCTGCTCCCCCCCCGCCACACTCGCACGGCTTGTGGCACCGGCTCCGTCCCTACTCCCGGGCCCGGGCCCCCTCGCTGGCAAGGTAAGCACAGCCAGACATCTGAGACAAGCCCCGCTCTCAGGACCGTCCTCCAGACCTTATATAGGGAGGGGGTGTGGCTATGGGTGTGGCTTACTTGACTACGTAGTGGGTTCGCTATCTTTGCGGATTCCATGATTCGCGTGAGGCAGACCAAACCCAACAGCCCGCGAGTAACAGGAGATCACTGTAGTTTGTTTCCAGGGGGAAAGCTTACTATAAACCATATAAACCAAAGATCTTTTGTATAAGATGGTTATATTCATCTTATGAACGTTTGTCATTGTAGTTTGTTACTAAACCTCCCTTGCGCAGATTTAGCCTTTCAACAGAATAATATGTAGAAACAGATTTATGCAAATTCAGGGAACAAACAGCCCATGAGCCTCCCCCAAACAGTGAGACAGGACACTCACATTAATTGTCCTCTTAAAACTAGATAGGAAAATTTCACTTTACAAAGCAAGAACATGAGGAGAGAGGACAAACAAAAGCTAATCCTTAGGCTAAGGCCCCAAGAGTGCAGAAAACAGTAGATTTGACAATATTACAAACTTCTTTTTTGCCCCCATCAAACATGTAGAAGGGCACTGCTGATTTGGCTTAAAATGCATAATATTAGTCCCCTTCACCTCAAATGTTGCAAGTTCAGCAATTTGAAGGTTTGCAGCTTCTGATATGCCACCCATTTACTTAAAACACATAAATCCACTGACATAGTGACAGTGTTGAAATACATAATCTGAACAGTAGCTATAAAGTTATACTGTTGAAATAGCTAATGTGAACGGTATATATAAAACGTTACTGTTGTACATAAATAATTACAAGGCACAGAACAGCAACCAGTCCAAGAGCTTGTAGGCCAAGAAACCAGAGCATAACCCAGAAGAATATAATTATTACAGGTTCTACTATCCGTTCTCCAAAGTACATCCTTGTGAAGCCTATTCTGATAAGGCTTTTGTTTAGTTCGCCAAAGAGAGTCCCCATCTTTTTATAGTCATCTATTACAGGCTCTGCAGTGTGGTTCCTTTGTTCTTGCTGGACCTGTGGACAGAAGACAAAATGAGGAAATATGTTTTACAATCTTATTACTATGATTCTGAACAAGTCTAATCTGTTTTCATTTGAATGCATAAAACTAAGATACACATGCAATAAATCTACTCCTTAAATCAAAATATTGAAAATGCTACAAAGCTTGTGACTTTAGCACAATGTTAAAGATGGCACTTGTCCAAACTTGGGAGACTGAAGTAGTGCTACAAACATATGATATCCTGTCTCCCCCTCCAGATGCCACTCTAGAGGTGTAAAGCTCTCCTGCAGGTCATATATCTTATCTGTCTGTGCAGTATGTTATACTGAAGAACAGTGAACTGAAGGGCTACTATTGATGCTTCAAGAAGGGCACAGGACTTAGCCAGGGAGGTGACAAACATCTATACCGATATTGGCATAGGAAGCCATGCAAGTCAGGCAAAGGAATACAGACCTAATGACTACACAGATGCAAAATGGTGGTACAAACAAGCAAAGGGGAGGGGAAACAATTCTGGACTTCTTGAAAAATGAAAAATTGTGGAGCAAATCTGTAGGAAAGCAGAAGCTCATCTTTAGATGGAGATGTTACGGTAAATATCACTTCAGAAAACATGAATGTCTCAACAGGTAAATTGAAATTAGATTAGAGCTTGAGATCTCTCCTTTTCCAGTGTCCAGAGATCCTTCACACAAACCTTATCACCTTGTTTTTGGATATGACAGGGCGAACATGCATTAAAGACGGCAAACACGAGTCTCCTAAAGCTTCCATTAGCCAGCAATGAAAACACATGCAGCAGGTACTCATCAATATTTCAGTCAACTAATCAATGGGTCCTAAAAATTGCCTGCAAATTCTATGTGCAATTAGCTTACTCCCAGATTCAAAGCAAACATACTCCATCTTCATGGATGAAAGCTATTCTGCGTCCGTGGTTACATGGTATGGTCTTGTTGGCACAGAAACAGAAATTTGTTTCCACAGCAGTGCCAGGCTCTCCATTAGGGAGCAAATAATAAAGTGAATTCCCATTCCCACAGAAGAACATCCAGCAAAGACCAAAGGAAGACAATATTGGTTTTTGAGGCCATACCTTAGGCCAGGATGCAGAACCTGCTGGGTGAGCAAAAGCTGGGTAAAGTTCCACAGCTGCTACTGAAACCCCCCCAACGAAACCCTAACAGTCCCTCAACTAAGAGTGCTTGGCTAATTTTTTATTTGCTTATCCATAAAGAGTCTGGTTTAAGTTTCAGTACAGAATCTAAGAAACGGAGGAGTGCAAGAAGCCTTAATAGTAATGTGTTCATTACTAATTAATAACTAATATTGTGCTCACTCTTTCTGAGGTTCCACGGAATACTGGAGGTTATGTACAGACAGCCAGGACCTTGCCTCTTTTCAGCTTGCTTTGCAGGGCCAGGTACTTTTCCTCTTACTGGATGTGGAAACCCTAGTTTTCAGTATTTTGGCTTTAACTGTGCTTTAGTTAATTCAAATAAATATTGACTCATTGTTAATTCCAGTGTTCCCAGATTAGACTCTTCCAGAAAGGCAGAGCCTCTTGTGAGCTCCTGCAGATTTGGCAGGGCTGGGAACACAATGTTAATTCAGGAACTCTCATCTCTCCACTCCCGAAGAGCACAGGGAGGCAAACAGACTCGTAGCATAAGTGGTACCGTGATCCTCCGCATAGTCGTGACATGTTATTTGTGAGATCCAACAGTTGCGCCTGATTTTTCAGCGAGATGTGTGACCTCGGTGTGTGCGCAGAACACACTCTGAACCCACCAGCTCGTGACTATATAATGAGGTTATGAATATATAATTGGTCCTCCCTGCTGTCACCACCCACCAAACTTGCCGTACATGCTTCATTCTCACCGTTTAGGAGAAAGGGGAGCTGGTCCCATCTCTGTGAAGCCGGGAGCGCTGCCACGCTACCAGCGCAAAGGGACCAGGGCTATGACAGAACTTCTGGCATGGCGGTGCGGGGCAGCTGCGAATCAGGGGATGGTGGGGTAAGGTTTTCACTGCCAATGCTGACCTTGGGGTGGTGGTGGATGGGAGATTTAAACCCAGGTGGACAGGAGTGGAACCACCGACTCGGCAACGCATTTCAGGTCTGCCANCATTTCAGGTCTGCCGGCACTGGCGGAACACAGAGAGCATAGTCCAGCGTGTCCCGCTGGACTCCTGACGTCAGAGTGGTGGCACTGGAACCCTCCTCACTGCCCAAAATAAAATAAAAAGTTCCCTTGTAGGGAAGGGGAGAGCTGCAGTTGGGCAGCAGGCACAGGGAGAAGCGGGGCTGTAGCTCTCCTGGTGTGGGATGCATCTGTGCTCCGGTGCTGCAGTGGCTCCTGAGTCCATCACCTGCCCTGCACATTATAAGGGCCACTGCAGGAGCAGATCACAGAGCCACCAGCTCTTTTCGCCCTGGCTGCCCACGCTCCTGCAGACAGGCCCAGCGGGAGACAGACCCCAGGGCGGCCGGAGCCAGACTGTTACATTCCCAGAAGAAGAAACCCCAAAGCAGCCCCTTTGAACAGCAGGGACTGTCTCAGCCTGTTCAGCTGCCGCTCCCATTGTACAGCGCCACGGTACCCACGGTGCAGCCCCGGCCAGCACTGAACTGCTCTGGAGAGGCATGCCGCCTCCACCGTGTTTGAACACAAGAGACACACAACGGCAACCAGAAACCTTGATAAAAACCCAAATAAAAAACCCCAGCAGAGACACGGCAGGGAAAGGACAGTGGCAGAAGGCTAGACTCCCCCTCAGTTTTTCGGGGGGTGGGGCGCGGTGCTGGCTTCCCAGCTACCAGCCATGCCGATTTCTGTGCCTGGAAAAGCTCCCTTCCTGGAGCTGGGAGGTGGCAAGGGGTGTTTCCTCCGCTTTAATGAGGCATTACAGAGGGAACCACGGTCTCAGGACTGTCCTCCAGACCTTTTTAGGGGAGGGGGTGTGGCTACGGTGTGGCATACTTGACTACGTAGTGGGGTCACTATCCTCGTGGATTCCACGACTCACTTGAGGAGGACCAGACCCAACAGCCCGTGAGTAACGGGGATCACTGTATATTGATCACAACTAGAGAAAGAGAAAGGATGTGCTTGGAAGGGAAAATATATTTATTTGCTTCCTGCATGCAGAGGGAGCATATGCCTATGGGATGACACAGAGGGGATCAGAGCACAGCTCATGTCAAGTGCTGCAAAGATCACTTCTGGGAGAAACAGTCTGCAGGAGAAATCACTACATTTTCTAGTGAAGTAGCCAGTGGTCAGTGCAACCAGAAGAGGGAAAACAAATGCATCACTTCCTTGCCCCTGGATTGTTAGTGATACCCAGCAACGTCCCGGAAGGCTTTGCAAAGAGCAAGCGCAGTGCAGTGCCAGGCAGGAGGCTGCCAGCAGGAACATGTCTGCAAGTTCCTCTGCAAGATCCATATCATCAGGATAAGCATGATTAACTACAGGTGACCACACTGACAACATCCCTCCTGGTATGAGGCAACTGTAGAACGTGGGATTTTACTTGCAGCCCCATTCTGCTTTGATAAGCTAACAGTAAGGAGTTGCACACAGTCTCTTTCACAGGCTACAGAGTAAATTCACCTCACTTGGGCAGTCCAGGTCTTTTTGATTTTTTATTTACCTCACTCTTGCCTTCTCAAACAAGGGTAGATTTATGAATTCCTAAAGTGATTACGCATAGGGAGCTTCCAGGCAGAGACTGACAAGTGTGTGTTTAATTACAGAACAAGTGTCAATTTTTTCCAAATATTTTCAATATCTTACAAAACCTTTCAAAATGATCATAGAAATTCTCAAGTCTGCTTCAGTTAATTCAGGCTGAGTATATTTTGCTTCAAGAAACTCAGCAAAAAGTAAGCAAAGCTGAAAACAGATGATCAACCATGAAACATTAATGGCATATTTTTCTTTACTATTGCGTAATAGTATGCTGAACAAATATGTTTCTTTGGAGGCACAGTTACAATAGAGCCATTAGGGCAAATGCCAGTAATATTACAATACACCAAACTGCAAAAAAATATTAAATAAGCTTCAACATTGCAGCTAGAATTTATCTCACTAATTTTCAGGGCAACAGTAAAATGGCATGCAATCCCATATATATGTCAGTAGCTCTCAAACCCTCAGAACCAAATACTTTTTTCCCCCAAAAAACTACTTTTAAAAACATTTTTAGAAATCAGCTGTCTTGACCAAACATGCAGTGCCCAGCTGACTCACAATTTTTACGGAGCTATTTTCATACTAAATCTTGCTGAATCAGCCTGAAGCTAGGTAGACACTACTATAAGAGAAAAAATGTAGAGAGAGAAATGTACCCATTCCAAGCACCTGCACCCCTCTCCCCCTACATAACGGAGCTTCTTCTCTTAGACGCAAAAGAAGTTTCTGTTTCAAAGTTGCTAGTTTTAAAAATCAACAACCCAGTCTTGGCTTTGTAACTTTTAAGAATCATTTGTGTGAAGTAATTTCTTTTATTTGCAGCTAACCACAGAAAAAGCATGCCTTCCAAGCCTTCCCAGTAGCTCTTCTTCTCATAGTTAGCGTGCATTTTTCAGGGGACAGCCCTAGACTTCATCTGCCACAATGCAGGAGGAAATATAAGAGAGAGACACTTCATCTGCACTGATTTGTTTGCCTTTTCCAATTCTTTGAAACATAGGAGCAATGAATAAATTCAAAGGGACTAGGGAACAGAAGTGCAGCCAGAGACCTAGATGGATATAGACTAACACACTGAAAGTATCTCATGAAAGAGAGGCAGAGCACTCCCCAGCTTCTCTCTCGTCCCTTCTCCAACTGGCTGACAGACATCAAATACACACACACACTGTATTATCCCTGAAGGATAAAGGAAAATGGGACTTTCCTGAGTGAATAAATCTAAACCAGAATGTATTAGAAATGTTGACTGCATTTGTTTCCTAACATTATGTGTCTTACTAAAAATTGTAATGAATTACTTCTGACTGTAATTTAAATTAATTTTACATCAAAGTGATTTTATTTTAGACTTACTGGGATCACCTAGTCTGATTCTATCCTCTGCCAATTGAAAGTCATTCCACCTTTTCCTATTCCTACACGCCCTTGTGAAAAGTGCCTCTCCAAATATCTTTTAGGCTCCTTTAGGTACTGGAAGGTGCTGCAAGGTCTCCCTGGAGCCTTTTCTTCTCCAGGCTGAACAGCCCCAAGTCTCTCAGCCTGTCTTCACAGGAGAGGTGCTCCAGCACTGGCCCTCCTCTGGACTCACACCAGCAGGTCCATGTCTCTCCTGTGCTGGGGGCGCCAGAGCTGCACACAGTGGTCCATACTTGATTTCATATTTGGTTTCTATTTTTTTACTTAAAGTTAAAAGCAGAGTTATCATATTGAACAGAAGGGGAAGCATCTGATCTTCCCCGTTGCTCAGCATACACAATGTCCTTCACAAGCTCACTGGTACCCAAAGGTTCCCATCAAGCACCCAATTTCCTCTTGTCTTTTTGAATGTTTGGTATTGTAAAATTTCCCTCCCTGTTCAAAATAACACATTTGCACGAACAAAGCCACTGTCTGCTCTCTCTCACTGTTTACTGGCAGAAAGTCAGAACTTGAAGGTTCAAATTCTGAAAAACTTTTATACAGGAACAATGTAACTAAATTTTCCCAGCCGTTATGGCCAAATGGCTTAAGCTCTTTGATGCTTTAAGAATAATGACATGCCCTCTCAGATGTGATATAGGATGCTGTTGAATCTCCTTTTGTCAGAATTAAGCTCTGTGAGGAGATACTAAGCCCAGGTTCTGTCTGGTTCTAGCACAGCTGATGGTCTGACATCCCTGAAGTGCTTCCGAAAAAAATCCCCCATGTAATTTCAATGTTTTCCTCAAGCTTTAAAACAACAGAGAAGGTAAAGTCAATTCATCCTACTGAGCTCAACTAACATCGGATTGTGGCTTTTACCACTTACGTTTGTTATCAACACAACACACAAAAATTCCCTGTGTTCTGACCACTAACGACTCTTGCTTATGGCAAACTTCTACCACATTCACTCAAACTCACTGCTTCCTAAATTCAGGAAAACACATGGTATGTCACGAGCAGAGGCCACTCCACACTAGGCTCACAGGAGGATCTTTTTCTTGCTTACCTCCTTCCTATCAAAGAGGGTTCTGACCATGCAGAGAAACATGAGAATCCACCAGAACATCCTCTCTCCAGAAAGGATCCGTTTTTGCAATGAGTCATATGCTACTCAATAGAAGGATAAAGTTAGCAATGAACTTTTCACAATGGCATAAGACTGATCCCTAAGTGTAATGTAGCCAGTCTTCCTCTCAAAGTGCTGCAAGCACACAGTTCCTGCCCCAGACCATCTGCAGATCACACCAAGACAAGTAATTCTGCCAAGCCCTTAGAGGATTAAGAACACAAATGGATTTGAAGGGGATAAGATCCCAGCCACTTGGGAAGTTATTTTCCTGCTGCTAATCAAAATGAGCATGGCAGCACAGATGTCACATTTATTTTTTTCTGCTGGAAGGACTGAACAGCTGTAAAGTAACCACAATGAGTGGTCTTGTAATCTCACCACTGACCTAGCTGTGGGGAGAACAGGTATAGTTACAGTCTTTTGGACATTTCACCTGCTGAAGCAGTGGATGGTCCACAGTTTTCCACACTTAGCCTAAGTATCTTGTGACAGTATGTTTACTTTGGCATTTTTGTGTGTGTGTGGAAAAAAACCCAAGTAACTGACTGGAGTGAAGTTAGTCAGGTCTCCTACACCACGGTACTGCAGGTCTTGCCCTCTATCTGCAAAGCCCTCTGTACACGTTGATTGGCAGCTCATTAATATGCAAATTTGCTCCGCACCGTCACACCGCCCCCCAGCGCTCCAGCACTGTTTTGGCATTGCCCTGCTGTGTATCGGTGTTTGTATCGGGGTTTTCCAGTGGCCGTGTCCACCGACGCCAGGAAAAAACCCTTTTCCACTCGACCGGGGATACGGGTGCAGGGGAGCTGCCTGCACTGCTGTCCCGGTGTCTCTCTGGGTGGGTAGACCTGGTCTCTCCATACTCAGGGTAGATGTCTACTCTGAGAAAGTCTCAGACACCATGTCTAACCTGAGAGTGTACAAATCTTTCATAGCTGCATGAAGCCTCCTCGCTCAGCTCCAAGCAAGGGGAGTGGGGTGGGCGGCGCTTCAGCAGAGCTGCTACGGGAGCGGCACGTAACCGGCTCAGCTCTGCTGTGGGTGCCTGCCCCAGATCGCTGCCATGGGCGTGG
>WEKX01025389.1:67845-101010 GCA_013390025.1 Pitta sordida | reverse complement strand
ATTTGCATATTCATGATTGCTTTCTTTGCATATTCATGCACGTCAGGTCGCGCATGCGCAGTCCTGAAACAGGCCTCCTTAACTGCTGAGAAATCACGCAGCAAAGATGTGAAGCCACTATGTGGGGGGCGCAAAATGGAAGAGGGCCCACTGTAATTGGGTGAAGTTGAACAGCCGTTGTTCTGTGGGAGGAAGGAGTAGATAAACATGAGGACCCTGCTACATTTGAGGATTCAAGATATTTTGTTAGAAAAAGAAAACAAAAATCCATTCAACTACTCTGAAGGTACAAGATCCAAGAAACCAAATCATATAGCATTCTTCTTTCTATTTGTCATGACTAATGAATTGAAGAAACCTCAACAGTCTTCTCTTGCTCGGATAACTCGAAAAATTCCTGCCCCACACTCAACAATAGCACCAGGCTGAATAAAAGTCTACAGTTTTCTCTTTTCTTGATCAACTATCTGAAAGGGCACTAGAGAAATGAGATCTCCAATAAGGGAGGAGTAAAGTCTGATGGACAGGGAAAACTACTACTCTCCATGTAAAAGCTTGTCATTTTACAGTCCAAAAAGTTCTGCTGGGCAAAGAAGGTAGAGAGTGAGGACACAAAGTATACACAAAGACCATCCCCAACACTGAAAAGCACCAGTGCCTCCAAACTGTTTGATGTGCCTCAGATCACAAATTGTCACATGTACAGTTATGGAAGAAACGAATGGCATATTTAAGAGAATTATTTCCACAGTAGATAGAAAAGAACTCCTTTTTGAGTTTTGTAGGAAACACATGTTTAACACCATCTGAGATGTTAAAAAAAAGTAATAAAGAAAATGCAAGGATATCACATTGACATACCTACCATTTCTTTATTTTCCATGTAAAACTTTTCCTCTGCAGTATTTAACTGCTCACTATCCATTTTACTCCAGTAGTGGTTATTTTTACTCCAGGGAACAGGTGGTGTGTCTGCTAGCTGAAGTCCACAGACAGTTAAACATCAGAAAAGCCAGTGAGATAAGACTTAAAGAATATGCTTAGTTACTGAAAAATACAGTAATACCTCGCTGCATTGTGACCCCTCTGTTGTGACCTTGCTGGTTTGTGAGAAATTTTTCTTGCAAATCTGCCTCAGTGATTTACGGAGCTTCCCGGCTGACGCATTCACAGTGCCTCTGCTTTCCCAAGGGCAGCACCAGTGCTCCCTGTAGGGCGGGACTGGCCCTGGCCCCATGGGGAGGGTGTGCAGTGCCTCTCACTCCTGTGGCATTTAGNTCCACAGTAGATAGAAAAGAACTCCTTTTTGAGTTTTGTAGGAAACACATGTTTAACACCATCTGAGATGTTAAAAAAAAGTAATAAAGAAAATGCAAGGATATCACATTGACATACCTACCATTTCTTTATTTTCCATGTAAAACTTTTCCTCTGCAGTATTTAACTGCTCACTATCCATTTTACTCCAGTAGTGGTTATTTTTACTCCAGGGAACAGGTGGTGTGTCTGCTAGCTGAAGTCCACAGACAGTTAAACATCAGAAAAGCCAGTGAGATAAGACTTAAAGAATATGCTTAGTTACTGAAAAATACAGTAATACCTCGCTGCATTGTGACCCCTCTGTTGTGACCTTGCTGGTTTGTGAGAAATTTTTCTTGCAAATCTGCCTCAGTGATTTACGGAGCTTCCCGGCTGACGCATTCACAGTGCCTCTGCTTTCCCAAGGGCAGCACCAGTGCTCCCTGTAGGGCGGGACTGGCCCTGGCCCCATGGGGAGGGTGTGCAGTGCCTCTCACTCCTGTGGCATTTAGGATCCCGCGACACCATGCCCCGGTCCCTGCCCCGCTCCTGTGCGTCTCCATGCCCAGTCCCTACAGTGGAAGGCTCACACCGCAACATGCTCTGGGCAGACATTGAGACCCAGCGCAGCACCACCACAAGCCACGCCATCCCATTATTCTAAGCCCAGCCAAGGGACTGGCCCCCGTCTGGTGCATTTTACTGTTTCCATGGCTACAGGAGGGGAAGGCAAAGTAGTCTGTGCTCTGCAACTGTGTGCTGGTGCACCTGGTGATGACGTAGCCCTAGGGAAAGTGTCCCATGAAAGTGGGGCTGGGCTGGCGGAAGTGGGGCAAGTGCTGTGTGCTGGGATAGGGCAGTGGTAGGACGCGCCCACGAGTTAAGGTTTCCCAGGCTCCAGGAGCGCCGATCAGAGCCCCGTGACACCCCTTCCTCACTGCGGAGGCAGTGCAAGTATGTGCAGTGGCAGCAGCCCAGCAGTACCTGCGGAAGCAGCAGCATGGCCAAAGAGAAGCCCAAGGATTCTCTGGGGGTCTCCCCAGGCAGAGAGGGCTCAGAAATGCTTCCCTTTGCTTCCCTGTGCTGGGGGAGCCCGTGGGGAGGAGCAGAAAATGCTCTCCAGCACTCCCGATTGGCTGGGGGTGGAGAAATGGGTGTGGTCTGTATGCATATTATTGATCTGTGCGTGTTTGCAAATTAAGACGTTTCATGAGACCCTGACAAGACCCATTCCTCACGAAGGGTGAGGTATTACTGTACTCCTATATTTCTGAAAGCTGGGACATTAATGTTCAGAAGAGAGTATCTTACAGTGTCATCTGTTTTTAAAGAATGCAAACTGAAAATACTTCAGGACTAATCTTAAGGAAAATACAAGAAGAAAGTAAGTAGATGACAGAGACAAGGCTGGAAGAAACCACAAATTCCCTCCCCTCCCAAATAAGAGGCCATGGTCTGCTGGGTGCAGATAGGAACACACACCAGCCAACACATAGCTACAATTATTTGATAGTAAAGCCATGTAAGTCCCAGAGGAACAAATCTTGCAGGTACTCAGCCATCTGACTGCCCAGTGTATTGCCATGGCCAGGCTTTGGAGATTTGCAGTGATCAGCAAGTTCTCAGGCGGCCTCCTCTTTCCCCAGACCACACTCCACCCCATCGCAGGGAACCAGCACAGAACCCTGCCCACGCATGGGTTGGGTGGGTGAAGACTTTCTGCTTCCTACTCCTCCACATATGCAAAAGAGACAGATTCATTACTAGTTACACTTGGCATGTGATCAGAATTTCACCTTGCTTTCCTATTCTTTAAAGGCATCTTATGTTTAATGAAAGAAAGTGAAATTTGCTCAAGAAGGGCAAACAATTTTATTAGAAGTGTTTCTAATTTTCTTCCTCTTCTACTACAGCAGGAAAAGAATTGTATCCCTTTGTATCCTTTGGTAACATAAAACTAACAATTAGTGTTTAACCTTGCGCAGGTAAGCAGTAAAATATCTTGATACTCGGCCAACAGACTATTAAGACAACAAAATTATTTTCAACTGTCCGAAGGGGAAAACCCAACAAATGAGGCTCATTTCTCTCGGCTAATTTTAATCTGATATTTAAGTATAAAAAGATTAATAGATTAGGAAGTGAGAAAAAAAAATCATGCCTCACTTCCAGATGAAAAACAAGACAGAAAACAACTAAGTTTAGTTTTTAAGTCTTTGTCCCTCCGGGAAAAGAAAACTAGAAAAAAAATCTTCATACCAAAAGTACTTTATAGCAGCTACCAATAAAAGTGATATACTTAGAAGAAGTTTAAATAAAAGATTCCAAACCAAAGATTGGGTTAACATTCGTTTTACAGTAAGACTCTAGACATCATTTATAAAATTGAGACAAGATGTTTCTATAGAAACAAGCAACAACATAAGAAAAGCAACAGCACCGCATTCCCTTTAGTCAGCTTTTACAGCAATTCAAGTTGAGAATTACCAGTAGCTGGAACAAACTTAAAATTACCAGGAAAGATTTTGTGTTCAGAAGATGGAAAGGCTTTTCCAGATACTTAACTTGTGCATGGGAGGAGCAGACAAGGCTTCAAGGGGAAGAGAGGTTTCCCTTGATAAACAGAAAAATAAATGTTGGAGTCCCATACTTTCAGGAGTAAATTTCTCCATTAATACATCACCAGATAAGAAAGTTTAAAAGACAGGAACCCAGAACAGGAGGGTCTGTGGGAGAGGAAACCTGCCTGTACACATATTAAGATCTACTGCCTCTCCATACATTTTAGTATGCTGTTTACACTCCTCCTTATGCTCCTACTCCTGTCCCTGTAACAATCTTAGTTTAGACACTACAGTTTTACAGACTAGATCAAATACAATATTTAATCCATCTTTTCCTTACACTGCAACACAATTTCCATAGGGTNCAGGGCTGCGCCGCGGGGCTGGGGTGCCCGGGCGCGAGAGCTGGGGGAGGGGGGAGCGGCGAGGGGGTTTGCGCTGTGAGCACACAGTCGCGGCGGCCCAGAGAGGCCCACAGATTCTCGGGGTGGCGGGGGTCTCCCGAGTCAGAGTGGCCTCAGAAATGGTTCCCTTTGCTTCCCTGTGCTCAGAGAGTCCGAGGGGAGAAGCAAAAAAGTGCCCGGAGCCCTCCGGAGTTCTGGGGGGTGGAGCAATGGGCGTGGCCTGCATGCATATTAACAATCTGCACTTCTTTGCAAGTTTAGGGTTTTGCGAGGGCCGTCGCCTGTCCCTTTCTTCGTGAAGGACGGGGTATAACTGTATTTATCAGCGTTCCTCCACTAAAACTGGTCAGATCAACCCAGTAAAAGGCTTGCAATCTCTGTACGTTCAGTGTGGGATCAATGTACTGGCTTGCTGAAAAGCAACAGCTGTTAACTTTGCCTTTTAAAGAGAGGATATTTCTATTTTCTTCTATCTCCATAATATTTTTTAAAGAAAATGGAATCTTCACATCATTCAAGCAGAGTGTGTTATCCAATCTATTGTAGGTGCTACAATTGTGTTTGAAGGGTTGTTGGGTTTTTTTTCTTTAAATGCTGTCAAGCTTCAGAAAACCCACTAATATTTTTAGAAAGTTATTATCACCTATTATTTTGTAGCTATGAACCCCTGCAGCAGAGTTAAATTATCTGTAGAGCCAGAGCAAATTTGAGATTAAGTCTTCCCTGTCAGGTATGACTATTTTCAGAAATGTCAAGCAGGAGAAACCATCAATTTTCAGATTATCTCAGTGTGGAATAAATTAGAAATAGATTTCTGGCCTTAGGCACCACAGTTTCCACATATACAAGTGCACCTTAAAACATTCTTGGCCTCTACAGACTTATGACTGAAATGATACCATTCCAGGCAACACAGCACACATCCATCTTACAGTCTGTTTCTGCTCATTCTTCCCATGCTGGAGAAACACTAGTGATACTGGAAACTTACACAAAAAGTTCAAGACTTGAACTTAGTTAAGACACCCAAACCTCAACAGAATTCTGAAATGGAAAACACCAATGCCCTTATATAACACCTCTAAAACTGAAGCCATCTATTAGAAGGTAAAATACAGTCAACCCTCAGTACTTTGCAGCTCCTCATGGGTTCACGTCTTCGTAGGATGATTTCTCCGCAATAATGGAAGTCTGTTTTGCGAGGTATTTCTGACTGTGCCTACACTGACACTCACGAATATGCATAGACAGTCATGAATATTCCAATTAACCCTGCCCACCGTGCTGCCACACGGACCACTGGCACACCACTCTGATGGCCTGCGCTGTGCCAGACTCACATGTCGGAGCACTGGGGCACAGCTGTGCCAGCCCACCTGCACTGGCAAAGCTGTTTTTGTTGAGGGTTCTTGGGGCAGTGGTGGAACTCTGCTCTGTTATCAGTCATGTGTCCAGCAGGATTTACTGGTGCCACCGTCTGCACTGTGATTAGCAGCGGTGGCTGCACACACTGCCTGCCCATTGCCACCCAAGAGACACTGGGGCTGGAGGGATACTCCCCCATCCCATCTGCCCTGCCCATCCCCGGGAGCTCACCTGCCTCACTGCCACCCCAGCCTCTGGGATGGAAGCTTGTCCTGCTGCCTCCCCAGTGAATTTAAAGAAAAATGTAAACAAAAATCAGCATCTGGAGAAGCACTGGGCTAGGGATGCTGCTGAAGCCAGAAGGGTTGAGTAGGACCTGCAACAGGTTTTACAATCATAGATTTGAGCCAACACTGATAGTTTTGCACTGCTGAGAGCCAAATCAGCTATGAAAATTCCAGTGCTGCATGACAAACAAACACGTGTTGTTTGTACTGGCCACTACCAGCACCACCCATCCCAGGCACAGCAGTGGTGGCGGGGCAAGGGATGGATACTGCAAGTGTTTCTTTTCATGGTGAGGCCCCCAGCTCCTGCTGGCCACAGAGTGGGGCTTGTCTCCCCAGTCCTAGTGGTGGGATGGCTGGGCTGGTGTTCTGGGGGTGGCCCCAGCATTGCATTGTTTCCATGAAACAGGTGGTGGGTGGGTGGTGGTGGGTGCCCAGGTACTGTCGCAGCTCGTCCCCATTCCTCCCCACTCACAAGTGAAATGAGGCAAGGCAACTGTTTGCAAGCACACCACTAGCTTCGTGCTGGAACGCTAGGCTTGAGTTCCCTGCTGGCTACTGAGCCCAGCATTAGGTGTCTCCTGTGGTGCTGGGGCTGTCAGGCCCATCCTGCTGTGTCCACTGGAGCTGGGAGCTGTGGCCATTGTGCAGGGGCCAGGCTCGTCCTGGTTGCTGGGTTTAAACCCATTTTGCCACCATTGCTAAAAGCCATGTAGTGGCCACGGCCGCCTGGGCATTCTCAGGGAATTTTAGGTGGGACTCTCAGACCTCCTGCTCGGCCACTGACTGTGCCAGCGCTGTTCCCACGGTGATGGGCTGTTGCAAGGACTTGGCCAGGCTCAGCCAAGCACTTGCCCTCACTTCTGCCCTCGTAGGGGAGCCTGGCCAGTAGGGGGTCTGGTGGAACTGAGCATGGTGCAAGCTGTGTTTAAACTTGTGCTCGTGGGGTCCTGGAGGAGTGTAGGACCTCCCTCATCCCCCACCGGGATGATTTACACAGTTACATAACATTTACACACTCTTGGATTAGATGTGGTGTCCAAGACTTTCTTGGGGTAGATGTGGTGTCCGAGACTGGACACCATGTATACCCTGAGAATGGCGAGATCAGGTCTACCCACCTGAAGAGATGCTGGGACAGTGGTGCAGGTCAGTGCCAGTGTCCCTGGCCAAGTGGAAAAGAAAGGTTGTTTCTCGTGTGGGGTAGTCGCGGGTGCTGCGAACCGCTGACACAAACACTGACACACAGCAGGGCGGTGCCAACACAGCGCTGGAACTAATATTAATTAGCTGGCTGTTTTTGCGGCGCGAGGGCTTCCAGGGGGGTGGGGGAGACCTGTGGCCCCATGATAATCAAGGAACGACTGTACTCCACTTAGAGAGATAAACTTCTAAAAACCGTTAGTTCAACACTGCTTAAAAAACCAATAAAACATCCCAAAGGGTTACAAACTCATGTTAATGACAAGGTGATCCTTTAAGCTAATTTAATCTTATTGCAAATACATGCATTACATATTAACTCTGCACTTAGACATTTTCTAGAAGCAGTGTTTTTACACTTTAACAGCACTTTGGATTATATGTATCCAAACCCAGTGTGAGGCGGAGATCCTGGTCTCACCGAACTGGGAATTTTGCCATTGCCTTCAACTTCGATTACAAGAGATTAAACCCCATTATGACCCAGACAGTTCTCAGTACAGAAGGAAGCGACAATTTTCAGGAACTCTACTGTAACACAGTTTGGCTTCAAAGTCCCTATGGGTGGAGCAGGTGCTGTGTCTCTCACTAACACAGCCTCATGCTCTGCTCTATGGCACGTGCAAGATGCAGGACACACAAATGCCGGAGTTTTATGTCACCTTTTATTATTACAAACTTGCACTTTTCTATTCTTATTTCGAGGTTTAATTTATAGGTGTTGATGAGATTTAAACTGCAGTAATGTGACTGTGGCTAACCTATTTTAGAAAGTGGGTTAGGGAAAGAGATTAGATCTTTATCTGTAGTGATGCTGAAAACACAGGACAACTTGTGTGTCTGACTAATAACTAGCAACAGTTAGGAAAAATTGTGAACTTGCAGGGCAAAGCAGCAACCTACTCCCACGGTTTCAGGAACAGTAAATCTTTTGGTGCCTTCATGTACCACTTGTGAACCTCAGCAATGCAATCAAGGAGAGGTTCACATGTTATTTCTGCAGTGTTTTGAAGACTAAGTGTAATTATTTTCATCTTTGCATGCAAACCTACGAAGGATATTAATCAAATTATTATTTAGTTCAGCTTTCAAATCTAGTCACCAAAGTAATTCTAGTCTATTGCAATAATGAATTCCAAAGGCTATGTATAAAATTGAGTTACATGTCTTTCGACTTTTTAAAAAGATGCACCTGTCATTAATTTCATTAAGCATTTCCTTGCTGACACAATAACAAGCTTCAATAAAAAATTAAAGCAAGAGTGTTTGGCATTAAATAAATAAGACTTATTTCTTACAGAGTACTCTCTCTTAAAAATTATTATAGGGTGTGTACATTATTATTTAGGTCCTGCTTGTCACAAAGGTATTCTTTTAGCATTATGTTACAGAATATGATCTTAGACAAATTCAGTTTATTTTGGAGGAAATGGCAAAAACCAAATTATACGCAGGTTGGCAGCTCCAGACCCTCACCTAAAAAATCATCTCAAAAAAGGCCAAAGGATTTCCTGTCACGTAGGCTTTACTTCACATCAACTGAGAGAAGTAAGAATTTACACCATCATCAGAGCAGATTTTGACTCCTTTCTTTAGCACCATGCATATCACTAAGGAGGTGCACACATTTGTACTTCAGGAGGGAATGTGAAACAGGAAAACATAAGCTGAGGATCAGAGTCTGTGTTAACAGTGCAAACACCTTCAGCAAACACAGCGACAGTGTTGGGCCTTGACAAGGGACTCCAGTAAGGACCTAGCCTGGAAATAGGATTTCTGCTGACTAGAATGGCAGTGTTCAGCAACTGCCCCTCCATGAGAGCAAAAAGGACAGGGGGAATTGATTATTTTGGGAGAAATCTGGGCAGCACTCATGAAAGCAAAAAAAGTACAGCACACATCTAGGCTTGCTGAGACAGGAGCCTTTGCAAAGCAACTTACATGTCTGTTCTTCTCTTGAAGAAGAGAACCTGTGACTTTCTGTCAAAGTTTGCAGCAAGCGTATGTACCACCAACTCTTCATCTAGTTTTCATCTTTCTGACAAAGTATTTTATTTTATTTGTGGCCACCCACACAGTACCTTTACCAACTTCATTTTAAAATGTGTTTAGGCAATGCTGGAAGGCAGTTTTTCAGCACACACCACCCCATAGGAACCACAACACACCCATCACTATGAAGCAGTGGTAACCTGGAGGGAGCAACCGCCTTAGTGAGGAGTTACAACGAGCTTGAGAGCAGTAACAGATGAGATGATATGATGCAACTTTTTAGCCTCTCTTTCCAGGGAAGACAGCAACCAGAACCAGCAAGTATCTCTCTTGCGATATCCTTCAGGAGGGCTTATGGACACAGAAAGGGAAGCTGCTTAGGAAGCTCTCTTGTGCATTTGTCCTCCTACTACATTCAGATACGTGCCCTGCTCTGCACCATTTTTCTAGAGAAAGGGACAAGAAGATGCACTGACTTACGTAAATGGTGAGTGAGTACCAGCATCTTTCAGAGGGACATGTTTCTAGAGGTAACGTCTGGAAATACTACTACGAGACACTTTCAAATATTAAGCTCTTTTACCTGTGAAAGGGCTCACTTATGGCTAAGTGCAGAGCATCTTATAAGAAATCTTATAAGAAATTTCAACGTATTAACAAAACCCCCTGGAAATTACTTCGGGATGTGCTCCTGCAGCTCTCTTTGCCCCTGTGCAATCATCAGGGCTAGTGCATTTCCCAGCAGATCGTTACATTTTACTATCGTGTATGAAAAAGGTTGTGTTCTTTTCTTTAAATGAAACATCAACAAAGGTGCATCAAGAGCATTGCCTTTGTCTAAACATCAGGAAGATGCTGTCTGCAAAACAAAGAAAGCCAGTTTACAGTTAACAACAAGGAAACGGGTCCTTTCGTTCCCTAAGTAACAAACCTACTTTCATGTCATAACAACATAAATGCTGAAAAAAGCAGACAAACGCTCCCACTCCCCAAACAAAGCCACAACACAAAAGAGAGTTGGGAGTTTTTCTACGACTACAAAATGCTAAATTTCCTAAGTGATAAAGAGGTTAGAAGCTTAAGATATTAAATTGGACGAACATACGAGCTGAACTACTGGGTAACTCCGGGGATGGCAAGAGCACCCCGGTTATTTCCAGCGAGATACACGTGGATGCCGCGCAGGGACCACCCTTGTACATCTGCTCCCACCTTCTTCCAGCCGGACCAGGCGTCCCGGAGGGAAGAAGGAGGGTGAGACGGGCCCCCACCGGGGGGACACTCCAGCATCACGCGTGGGCAGCCCCGCGCAGCTCGGCTGGGTTGCATAAGCCCCGCCGCAGCGGAGCGTTACCCGAGAGCGGCTCACCCGGGAGGGGAACCGAAAGGCGTTCACGGTTTTCCGCTGCTCGCCGGCGGGGCAGCTCCGAAGCCGCGGGCCGCCCTCCCAGACCCTTCGNCGGTTGCCGCGTCCCGCCTCAGCCCGGAGAGCGTGTTGGTGCTAGCGAAACAACAACAAAAAACCCACGGCACAACAACAAACAATCAACAAACCCTAAACACTCGATTTCCCAAGCTCTTGTTAAAACCAGGAAGCACCAGGTGTTAATAGAGCGTTAATTTTAGCACCGCTCCTTGTTGGCGTGTCCCTGAGGAGGGACGGCTGCCTCTTGGCAGTGTGAGATGTGGCATTTGCTGTTCCTCCCTGGCGAAAGAGGAAGCACTGGCCTCGCTCTTCCAAAGCTGGATCAGGTCCTCAGTTCTTTAAAAGGAGCTAAATACACACCAGGAAGAAGGAAACACAACAGAAAACCCAGAAAATAAGATGTAGTATATGGAGGATTAGATTTTGATTAGGGGGTGTTTAGATTGTATATTAGGAAAAATTTTTTCGCTGAAAGCGTGGTCAGGCATTGGAACAGGCTGGTCAGGGAAGTGGTGGAGTGTCTGTCCCTGGAGGTATTTAAAAGATGTCTAGATGTGGGACCTGAGGACAGGGTTTAGTGGCGCACTTGGCAATACTGGGTTAACAGACTTGATGGTCTTAAAGGTCTTTTTCAAGCTAAGTGATTCTGCGTCAGTGAAGGTGTACCTGGTTCCTGCTCCAAGCACGGCTATACCTCTGTAGAGAGACCTAGCTCCTGCTAACCCTACACACCTTATCCATGCTGTCCACTTCAGCACAGCACAGGAATGATGGAGCCTGAAAGTGCTGCTGGATTTCAGTGCGTAGCATTCCCATGCCGTGGTGGGACCACTGTTGTCACCTTTGTGCACCTCCCCATCCAGAACTCAGTTCACACATTATGTGTGGCACGTCTGCTTGGCTCAGTTTTCTTTCTACGAGCAGTTACTGGACGTGCTAACCAGTTGCATGACAGTAGGATTCTGAGGATACCAGACTTTCAGATTAATATTATATGGTTTTCTGGTGGCTGAGTGTAGGTCCCCACTGTCATTTGGAGTGAATTCTACTGCTCTTCAGTTTTCCTGTCATTTTTGTTGGGCAATGAACAGCAATAGTTGTAGCAAACCTAAAAGCATCACAAAGAACCACTCAGTGTCCTGTGGTGTAGTCACATCTTCAGGCTACAAGCAAGCATTTTTCGTGTGTAATAGTACACAAGCCACAGCACTTACCAGACCCCTCAGTTTGGCTGTGAGGGCTGAGGGTCAGTGTGGGGACAGGTGGGACTGGGCACTTGGGGAAGAGGTCACTGCTCTGCCCACACTGCTCCTCTTGGCTGTGGCTTCTCATCCTAATGAAGCAGCTGGCCCCAGCTGCTCCGGGAGGTGCAGGGTGACCAAAAGCAGTGTTCCCTGAAGACCTAACTAACTGCTTGCCCAGAATTCTCCTCCACGACCCATTTATTTGTTAGTAGTGTTTCTTAGGAACAGGGATAAGCTTGAAGAAATATTAAGCAGTTGAAACGGTGCCCATAAACCACTGCACCGGCATGAAAAATTACTGGACACCAGAAAAATAGCCTATGGACTCCACTACCAAGGGCTGTGGTGATATATGTCTGTGCATGATTTGGCTGCTCACCAGCAATGTTGTAAAACATCCCCAAGGTTTTCTGCTCAGTGGACAATTGTGAAGAAATGAAGTGTCACACATAGTACTGACATGCAGTAAATGCTCTCTGGAGAAAGTCTCAGTTAAAGCACTGATTAGGTGTCCCTTTCAGTGAGCTTTTTAGTACCTCTAAACCCATAAACCTTTTCTGGTTTGTGAATCACAAAAATGTGCTGAGGCCACCACTGCACTTCACAGCACGGCTTCTTATCCCTGCTGCCTCTTGGAGACCAGTAACCACTCTTGCCAGGAGTACTACAATGTGTGCTGGCTGGCTTGGTGCTACAGTTTTGTCTTTGCTTATCACTGGTTTGAAGCTGCTCTCCCTGTAGATGAAGATTCTTCCAGAGCTTTTGTAGTGAAAGAAAGCTCATCTTATTTCTTAATAAGCCACGCTCCCTATTGCAGCTGGCAGCCCTTGCGTCTTCAGACACTGAGCAACTCAGTGCACTGGTACTTCTTCTGGATCCCTGGCACTCTACATGTGGGGAAGCACCCCTGGGGCAAGAGCCCCAGCACCCAGGGGAAGAACGAGTGACTCAGAAACCCTCACTGAGATTTCTTAGGATGCATTTGCCATCATAGCCTGTGCAACTTCAGTAATCTCAAAGAAACCCCTTCCCGTTCATAGCAAACACTCATAGTGCCACAATCACACCAAAACTTCCAACTCTTCTTATGATGGACTTTACAAAGCTTCATGTGCTCTGCACCCTGGTGCCTGGGTCTAAGAATGCAGCTGAGCTGCTGCGAACTGCTCTGTGTGACTGATGTTTCTTCACTGTCTCACTAAAATCAGGATTATTTCCTAACATTCACAAGTGTGTGGTAGCTTCATAAGGATCTAATTACAAGAACATACTGAAAGATCTATGTCACCAAAAAAGATCCCCACAACTTAGCAACTTTCTTTTGAAGATCCCTGTCTGAGTGAATTTTCCCACTCCCCAAACCCTCAGACCATTGCTAACCTTCTGCTGATGGTGACTTCTCCCAGTAGCAATACCCTCAGAAAATGCCAATATAAATCCCAGAATTACTTAAGTGATATAAAAAAAAGGCAGGTGACAAAGAAAAAAAATAAATTTGCAGGGATGCAAGTTAAAGGGCAGATTCTGCACAGTAACTGTTTCACATGTGGCAACTTGTCCATTTGTAGTACATGTACAAACAATGTATCTCCCAAGGAATAAAGAGAGATCACCTTGCACAACTTTGTTATTTGGGAATCATTAAGGAGAGTCAGAAGTTCATGCTAAAAATCTGTAATTAATGGGTTTCTTTGGAAAAAGAGGTACTTGCAGCAGGAGGAAGACTGATCGCTGTAGCTTTTCTCAGAGCCAGGACAGGCTGAGCCCACTGGCCTTGCTGAAACAAACTGATGAGGCAAGGCTGCAAAACAGACACAGCTGGAGTGAGTGAGACTAAACTCTGTCTAGATTGGTATCTGTGCTCCAACCAGTAGTAGGTGCTGGGGAAAGAGTAACAGATGCTGCAGTGAAACTTCTTGAGAGTATTTTTGTGGCTTCCGGTAGTCTGAGGTTCAAAGGCTTCCTGAGCCCAGGCGCCACGATAGTGAGAACAGTATTTCAAAGGCAGCAGAGGAAGGCCTGCCACCACAGGGATCACATGCAGCCATCAGAGTGCAGTGTCTTTGCCCAAGGAAATGTATCCCATTAATCCCATGCTTTTATTTCCATGTCCCTAGCCTTCACTAATGCTTCCTTAGGCTGTTGTCATGGCTGGAGCAGTAAGCCCCATGTCCAGGGATGTCAGCTACTCCTGCCCACAGGACTGCCCCATCTCAGCTACCTGCCTGAGGGTCTGAAGGCAACACTGAAGCCTACCAGAGTGCAGGCTGTGGTATGATGATACGATAAAACTGGGGTTTGGCCACTGAATTCCAGATTAAAAACGCCATTGCCAGGTAGCACACAGACACCTTTTTGGTTCAAACATTTTTGATGTGTCAGCTAGCTTCCTTTAATAAGTACGTGGTTAAGGACTTCAGGAAAAAAAACCCACCCTCTTCTCCTTCCCTCACCCCCGTCTTTATATGCATCTAATATAATACTGACTTCAGTATGAGATTCACTCAGTTTCCTGACTACGCAGTTTAATCTTGAATCTTTTCAAACTCCAAAGTTCATCTAAATATTAAAAGGCAGAGGTTATTTAAACCTTTGTTAATGGAAACTTTTCTCTGGAACTGAAAAGAGGTCAATGTGATTTTGTGCAGTATAATGGATTTACTGATGAACCAAACATTTCAAACTCTCTGATGGGTTTTATGTACTTTAAATTCCAGGTGTTAATATGTATAAGTAAATTCTCTAAATTCTTTGACAATTTGTCCAGTATGACCATGCAGCTTATGATGCTCATTGCAGCTCTTATATGGATTTTCAAAGTAAAGCTGTTAAATTCTGTAATTTCTGTAATATTAAGAAATACACGATATAGCTTTTCCAACACTGGATACAAAGTGAACTGGAAGAAATTGGAATTCAAAACATGAAAATATATTAAAGTACACTGAATAAAAATGAAATTAAACAATTAATTTTGTTCCTTTTTCTTCCATGTATAATGACAAAAGGACATTGAAAATCACCTCACACTAGCAGTATCTATTCTCCAACAGTTGATATGTTTCATGCAATCTGATTTAAGGGTCAAAGCAAAATATATATGGGCTCATATATATGGGCTCAGAAAGGGAGAAAAAAGCCAGTAATGCAGAAATTCTATTACAAAAGGTCACTTGAAGCTCTCCTAGGCATCACGGGGTATGTGTTAGTACCTTTTCTAATCCATTTGCCAGTCTCTTTTTTTTTTTCAATGTTTCAAGTGAATTCTGCCATTTCCCTTGGCCATTATTTCACAGTATAGAAAAACCAGACAGAAGGTTCTTCTCTTTAGATATCAAGTCTAAAATGTTTTATTAGATTCTATTTTTAGGTTTGGTTAATTTACCATCCTTGATGAGAGCCTGATTTTCTGCACAGTCTATTTGCATGATCAATATTTACCTCTAACCCCATTACGATTAGTAGGCTTCCAAAACAAAACCTTAAGTTGTTGCTTACTTCAATTGCTCTTTATTAATCTATGACCTTTCTTCTTGCCTACTATGTGTGAAGTGAGTTTTGATTTTTTTAATTTTGCCATGAGCCTTTTATAAGCACTTACTCCACTGCAGCATAAGTTCAGAGCAGGCAAAAAGTACTCTGAAAATGTACAGACAGTCCAAATTCATAGCAGTGTATTTATTTACAGTCAGCCCTCGAATATTGTGGTACTGCAGGTCTTGCTCCCCGCTCCCGCAAAGCCCTCCCTCTGCATTGATAGGCAGCTCATTAATATGCAAATTCCACTCCGCCCCCCGCCCTTGCCCTGTCCCCTCAGTTCTAGAGTGGCTCAGGGGCATTTCCAGAAGCTCCTTGTGCGATGTGAGCTCCTGGTGGCTGGGGCCAGGGCTCTGAGCAATCCAGTCATGCCTGGTAGAGGCAGCTCTTTTTTGAATCAGACTGTAAAAGGGCCACGAGTGACCACGAAAACCTGGTGCTGTGCAATCCGAGCCCGGGGTTCCCTTCGACTCAGGCTCTGCTCGGTGGCCGAATGTGGGGGCGGGAGGGGATGCCAGTGTCTCCAGGACTCCCCAGCCAGGATCCCATAGGCAGGGAAGGTGAAGGGAGGCTGTGGGCCGCTCCTGTTAACTTTTCATATGTAAAGAGTTGCTTTCTGCAGCTTCTTTTGTAATGCAGGAATGCTTTGCTTCTAATGATGATCTATTATCTTCTCATTTGACAGGCCAGAATTGTATCCATATCAATGAGTTCTGACTTCCAAGAGAGTTAAGATGGATTTCTGCCTTGGTCTGTGACTCCACAACAGCAAAAATGTGAACTTAAAACTAGCCAGTACTTAACCAGTAACCTCTTTTGAGCACACCTGGCTGGCATCCCGTGCTCCGCGGGGCACTGGCTCGTTGGGACTGGCCCTGGGATGCTGGGGAGGTGAGGGTCCTGGGAGCCGGCTCACGCTGAGCTGGCTAGCTTGCTAGCAATGCTAACCCTAGCCCTTCCTTGGCCAGCCCTGCTCTGAACACAGTCCCACCGAGCTCGGCCTGTGACATGGTGCAGGGGGAGGGGTGGGATGAATTGGCAGCAGCAATGGAAGACAGAGTCACAGAGTCACGTTGTGCCTGGAAGGCTTGGCCCTGCTCCTCCCCACCCGCCTCCAAAGCCTGCAGCTTTCTCCCCTTCCCTCTCCTCCTCCTCTCTCTGCACCTACCCCCCCGACCTGCATCCTGGAGGAGAACCTCCTGCCCTGTCCAGTATGACATAAGCAGTCTGTACCACTGGTGCTGGTACACGAGGCTATATCATTGATGTGTTCTTTATTTTTTTTTCCCATGAATGCAACAGCACCGAGATAAGGCTTTTCCCCTCTTTTGATTTCGATTGGCGGAATGGTGCCAGCCGCTGTTCCTAGGCCTGGCGGAGACAACGGGTGGGCATGTGCCTTTTCCGCAGTACACAAGCGACCGGCAAAGGGCTGTGTGCTTTTTTTCAAAAGCAGTGTGCCAGTGGCACGGTGCCAGCCGCTATCCTTGGGCCTGGTGGAGACAGCGGGGCAGCTGGATCCACCCCCCGCAAGCCGGGGAGAGCGGGCCGGGTGGCACGGCCAAAGCAACGATCTGTGTCATGGCCACCCAGGAAGGGGACAGAACATGACAGGAAGGGTTCAGAAAAGCACGTACAGCCCCAGCGTGGACTTGCCATGGTAGCAGTGTGGCGGTCCATGCAGCATGGTGGGGGGGCTAATTTTAATATTAATGACTATCTACTTTAAATATTCATGACTGACAGTTTGCTTAGGCGCAGTTGCGAATGCCTCATGAAATGGACCTCCTCAATCATGGAAAAAACAACCCGGGAAGAGCTGAAACTGCGTGAGAGTGAAGTAGAGAGGGCTGACTGTATTTATTTACTGCTTTAGGATGCTGAAAACATGAGCCCAGTTTGCTGCTTGCTGTCACTCACAAAGCTCTTGTGCTTCCAGCAGTTCTCTGTAGGAGAATAGCAATAAGATTGTTCACACAGCTCATATATAAGTTGAAGTAAGTCTGATGAGTGACTTATATGATGCTTTGTCTTTACAGTGCCATGGCAGTTTCACAAGTCCCTGCCTGCTTCTCCCTCATCCAGCCTGTTGGTCCATTGCCCTCCCACAGCTGCAGGTACATAGAGGACTCTGATGTGGGCCTGGTGAGAAACGTATTGGACACATACAACAAACAGCGTGTGATCATTCCTAGCTCAGTCTCATAAATAGTTTTGTTGTCACTAAACCATGATGCTGTGAGTCATAGGAACAGAAAAAAATTGCATGAGAAAGTGCCTTAATAAGGCACTTGTGGATCTATGACCTCATCCCCAGTATTTAATTATGCTTTCTCTCCTCCACTGAAAATCTCTATGTGTTTACATGAAAAAATGCCTTTTTTTGTTTGTTTTTGTTTTAAGGACAACAATATTCAGCCAATGCGCACTTTAACAAGCATGGGTTTGTAGTATTTGTTAGGATAAAATAAAACTCATGCTTTCTTTAATGTTCTGTCATTTGTCCAAGTGCAAGTAAGGACAGATCAGAACAGTAGATTGCTGTCTGTGGTGAGTTGTGTGTGCATGTGTGTTAAATCTCATCTGGACAAATGAATTATGGTTTTAAGTGATTCTGAACATATAAAACTTAACTACAGAAAGAACCAAGGGGATGTTATATATGTGGCAGCAGAAAAGGTCTTTTTGTTGAAACTGGAAAAGATTATGTTAATTCCCAATTAAAATCCCAAGCATGCAAGCAAGCAAGAGCAATTGTGGTAACCTGATATTCTCAAAGAAATGCCAGTGAATGAACATGTCCGCAAGGTAGACGGGATAAAGCGAAGAGGGATGGTCTTACTCAAAGTACTTTACTGAAAAGCCTTTCTGGCACTGCAGATTGGGGATATGAACAGACATTGGGAGAAAGACTAACAAAACTCCCACACAATTAATGTTTTGTGTTTATTTTCTGACAATAGCAGCCTGTGGGAAAGCTCTGTCTATGTGTGCATGTGTGTAAGACTCAAGTTAGATCTGAAGAGTCAGGCCTACACTTGGTGGTGACTTCAGTTTCTGTGGTTCCAGTTTAATTTTCTGTAACTAATTTAATGTAACGACAAATCTGACAAGGTTCATTCACGTGAGTTATTAAAGATTCAGAAAGGCCTAAATGATACACTTTAAACTTGACTTTTTTTTTTAACCAAGTCTAGTTAGTTGAAGTTCTCACATACTCTTGTGCTTCAGGGAAGTGAGTAATAAATTAGGATTTTCATCTTGCACTACTTTAAGGGTTTCCATAAAATTATGTCAACAATTCATAATGGGTAATTTATCTGATTAATTGTACCTCTCTTCTTTGCTGATTGTCTCCAAGCAGAGCAAATTTTCTGCAAATCTGTTATTAAAAATTATTTGTAAAGCCTTTCCTTTAAATGAAGTTCTGTGTCTGTTGCTCATCCATTAATAGATCTACCTAAATATCTGACAGACAGGAAGGTAGAGCAGGATATGTTTTCCTGACTGAGGTCCCTTGTTTACTGAGTACCCAAGTCCCTCAAATGGGGACCTACTCAGAGTTCTCCAGGGGTCTCTTGTGACTTGTATAACCACATTTCCTTCCCAGAGAAATCAGATGAGGTGAGGAGAAAGATAAAGCGATAGAAAAAACGTCTTGTCAACCTGAGGATCCACCTGGGAAGTGATCTGCATCCTAGTTACACCACTGACCAGATAAAACTTTTGTTATGAGAGGTAAATCCACTTCAGCATAGTGGTGAGTGTCCCCGCCTCTCATGCGGGAGACCAGGAGTCCCATTCCCGCCAGGGAGGAAGTGGTGCCGTTTAAGAGTTGGACTCGATGATCCTAGTGGGTCCCTTTCAACTCAGAAATTCTGTGATTCTGTAAAGACTATGAATTTATTGGCTGTTTCTGGGGTATATGCCAAAATATCTGTGTAACATTTGCCTTGCTTAACACTGCTGTATCTTGGAGAGAGGATGCAAGAGTCAAGAACTTGATCAAAGAGCGTTTAGACACCTAAGGATATGCAACACTGGGATTTTTAAAAGATGATGAGATGTTTGTGAAAATCCCAGGGAACACCAACTTGTACCTTAGGGCACTTAAACAACCTTTGAATATGGTTACAATTAATATGAAACATCATCCTTTGAAATTTTCCTGCTTTTCATCAAGCTCTAGCTATCTCTACATTTCAGTGTTACAGAACCAAACCCTTCCTAAGGGCTGAATTATAACATTTAGTTCTTGAAGAAGAAGAAATTATTACAGATCAAGTCTTTAATAATTTAAACTACTGAGAGTAATAAAATCTGAGATTTCTCTATTGGATTGAAAAAACAACACAAAGCAATGCAACAGAGACCTGCTGCGATGACAGGTTATACTTAAACTAAATGGCAAGACTTAATTAATGCTGCCCCAGCCTGGGTTCAGAGTAAACTAAAGCCTACTATATGATTAACTCCTCTGCATTTTAGTAAGAGAAAGGGAGATTGCAAATGGAAGCATCTGGTGCCTCTCAGAACTTAATTAGAGAAATGCAAAGAAGCTACTGTTGCTACTACAATTGCTGCTACAATTTCTCCTTGGGGCAAAAGAAGACAAACATAGTAAGTGGGAAGGGAGAAACTGACGTATAAAGGAACCCTCTCCAAACAAATTTCTTTTCATGGTTGTCAAGCCTTCTATTCCTTATGTCCTGAGCAAATTGGACGGAATATTACCTACTAAGATACTGAGAATACTGAATGAGTTCTGCTTTGAAATTACTTACAGATAATTTTTAGACTTTGTTTTTCCTTCCACCAGTTTTAGAGAGCAAGTAGAAAAATTATTATGAACCTACATTAAAGCAGCAGCTGCTTAGGGATCATGGCTCAGCTTCAAGGAAAGTTGTAGTTAGACTCAATAAAAAGATTTACCCTGCCTAGTTATGGAAAGCTGGTGTAGTTAATAAAAAACCTAACTGAAGTATTTAGCTTTTAAAATATCCTTATTCACTTATCAGATTATTTTTGTACTTCATATTCAGGGCGACATACAAACAAAATGGATCAAATTTATTGCCTCTAAAGAATTGTAATCCTGTCCTGCTGTTGCACATCTGTTTTGCTTGCTAAAAAAAGGAAAGAAAATTACTAATTCCAAGGGGAAAAACAATGGAAAAGGAAGTTACTGAAAACCTTTTCTAAAAGCTATTTCATGTTGTTGTTCATGTCCTCGTTCCTCCTTTTTAAATGCTGAAACTACGTAGGTCTATAACTCTTAAAAATATCTAAACATAGTAGTACTGGAGTAAAGCTATATTTATTTTTAATGAGGTTTCCACTCTGGACAGTTGTTCTGGAACATTCATAGTAGGACAGCTTAATCCAGTCCAATCTCATGGCGGCCAGGCTGTCAGGCCAGCTCTGCTGATCTAACAGGTGCTAAAATAGCCATTTGATTTAGACTAACTCAGGGCAGTGATTTTAAGAGAGAGACCATTATTAAATTAAGACAACTAGTAAAAAAAGAGGCAAACTGTCGAACCCATGCCCTGTTTCGAATGTAAAGTTTTGTTTAAAGTGTCTGATGACTTTCTTGGATGCATTTAACATCCCATAACGTTTCCTTCTAAGTGCAGTTCCAGTATGACTTGAAAGCCAGCTGCTACGACGAACTGTGCTGCTCATGCTCAATGTGGCTGCAGCAAAGCACTCAGAGGGTAGGCAACAGCACTGTATTCTGAGGCTTGAAGGAAATATTTTGTGCATGTTTGTTAGAGAACTGACACTAAAAGTTCTCTATATGTTACACAAGTTTGACTTGACATTGCAGTGCCTTTGACACTGCAACTCATCATTTGAACAGTGATACTTTATCTGCAATACTACACATGGAACCCCAACATGAATTCATTGACTGTAGAAATTCCCAGTCAGTTTCATCACTGTCATATAAGCGATGATATGATCAAGCAAAAGAATAATGAGAATTGGTGTTGCTTCAAAGCAACAAAGCTTTATTTTGGAAGTATTTATGTAGAAATAAAACACCAGAAATTTTAAGAAATGGTTATGCTGAAATGGTCCTAAATAAATTATCTAATAAAGCTTCCTATTTTTACATTTGGGAATACAAGTTGTGTGAAATTAAACTAAACCCCGTTCAAGTTCAAATTATTTGTGCAATTCAATGCCTTTCTGGTTTATTTCCTTCATTTTGAATTTCTTATCAAGTTATCCTTGGTTTTTCAACTAGAATTCCTCGTCCTTTCTATCTGTTTGGCTGTTTTTCTCTTGATGTCAGCTGAGAGATTTTGTGACTTGATGAACTTTATAGAGAAGTGCTTCTGCAAACCACAGTATAAAATGATGAGGCTGCATGTTAGAAAGCTGCACTGAATTTTGACTATGATCTTCATTGTTTCATGCAATTATTTAGTAATGGCTGTGGTGTACATGTGAGTCTATGAAAGAATGCTGAATTGTTTAAAATATCAATCAAAGACTACTTATCACTATAAGAAACCTCTACTGATCAAAGCAGATGAAAATACAGACATTATGAGGCTTACTGGCGTATTGCATTCACAAATTCACAATACTGATACAGCTCCAGTATTGTAAAAAATGTGTGTAAGCTTAAATGTTGCTTTTATTAGACATTGACTTGTCATTTTCAGCTACAGGATTGAAAATGGANGGCCTGAGATGCCATGCCGGGACACTGTAGGCACACGAATCAGGGTCGGGGTGGGAGAGCCACGGTGTGAGATTTGGGCTGCGGGAGCACGGCTGCAGCAGCCCGGAAAAGCCAACAGATTCTCAGGGCGGGGGGGGTCTCCTGAGGCAGAGGAGGCTCAGGAACGGTTCCCTTTGCTCCCCTGTGTTGACAGTCTGAGGGGAGAGGCAGAAAATGGTCCGCAGTGCTCTGGAGTGCCGGGGGGTGGAGCAATGGGCGTGGTCTGCATGCATATTAACGACCTGCACTTCTTTGCGAGTTTGGCTTTCTGTGAGACCCCTGGCCTGTCCCCTTCCTCGCGAATGAGGGGGTTTAACTGTATTCACTGATCTCTTTCCTTTGAAGGGAGGTCGAGAGGAGGAATATATAGGGCTGGAAGAATACATCAAGGAATTTGGTCTGACTCCTTAATAGCGTAGTTCCTGTATGGTCCTGGCACTGAGTAGCACTAGGAAGAGGCTCAAAACATGAAGAGGACTGCCTGCTTCTTATCAACTCAAAATATTTCTCTGTGTCCATGTCTTAGCCTAATCCTCACTCTCTTTTGTCACTTATCCCTCCTTTCTCATCAGGAGCACATTCTCATCCCTGGACATTTTTTTTCTCTTTCCTCTTTGGAGATACAATCATAAAACTCTCAACCATTTGACTTATTTTATTTTTCCTGGCTCAGAGATTGGTGTTTTGCAGTTAATCAGACTCCTATTCAGGAACCAAGTTCTTCAACACATCAGAAGTAGAGGCTGAAAAATAAAAAAAAAAGGTTACTGTCCTATTTTTGGTCACCATGGCAACAACAATGCAGTGTAGTCTTATTCTCAGTTTTATAGTACCATGCCTGTAGTACTTTTTGGAATGAATTTGGTAAAGGTAAGAAATGTTCCCCTCTAATATTTTTTGCAAAGCTTCCCAATATTAAATCTGGGTTGAGGGAGAAGTTAGAAGTAGGGTGAAACTTAATAGGAAGTGAGGTATAAGGGAGGCAGGTAAAGAGAATGTTAGAAATTGTTCCTTTCCTGAAGTATTTGACATTAGAGGATGTTTTTCTGAGAAGTACAATGAAGATCTGTGCAGTGACCCTCAAACACTTCCAATTCGTCTGGATAATTAGAATAATACAACTACATGTTGAAGTTTTAAGGTATAGCAGATAGAGCAAGTTTTAAGAGAAGTTTATCTCTGTAGGCAAGACAAAAGTGTCAGTTTTCATTTCGGTATTTGTCTTTAACAGCTCAGCTAAAACTCGTTACGAGAATACTAGCAATGTGCTTCAGATCAGAAATAGCAACAGCGTGATTCCAGGATGCCATTATGTTTCTGGGAATTGCTTATTATTGCAGCTGCTTGTTTCTACAACTGTAAACTAATTGAATCTATCATTTCCAGTTCAGCATCTGTTTCCAGTGATGGTACAACGTCAGGCAGATTCATACTGCATGGTCTAGATTAGCACGCAATTGCACTTCCTAGAAAAGCTGATTTAAGCATATGCCCTGGAAAGAGTTTTCCTTAACAGAAACAAATTAATCATAGCAAATGTGTGTGTGATTCTGTGTGTGTGTGAAATGGGACTTTTAAGCCAGTTTTATGCCTTGATAGAAAGAAGTCTTTTATTGTTTCTAGGAAAGAGAAATAGGTATTTTAGACACTGTTTTCTTGTGAACGCTCTTGAAATCATCACTTGTCCTCTTTCCCAGCTCACTTACAAGCTGTTGATATTAAAACCTGCTTTTCAGCAGAACAACATTAGACAGGAGTCAGGAAATGTTCAATAGTTGTACATGTATTGCACTAAGGAGACAGAAACTTCCCTTATTCGAACAAGAAATAATGTATACTGAGGCACTTTCAGCAGTCTTTGAGAAGCCTGGGAAGTAAATGGTGTAGCAAACCACAAACTGTTCTAAATGACTTTGATGGAAGATAAACAGAAATATAAGGCCAAAATGTGGACTTCATGGTTAGGAAATGAAAGCTCTTCTCTAGTTCCATGTCATCAATACAATATTCCTTAATCACCAACTGAGACAGTGTCAGAGACATGTCCTAGAACAAAGGCCTTGGCAGTACTTCTCTATGATCTCATTGTGTTGCTTCTGGGAAAGTCATTACTGTCAGAGAGCTACTATGGAAGGCAAGGAGAGGACTGCAAGGGTCTGGAGGCAAGGCATGAAGCTGTCTGTCTAGGATTGTATTGGCTGGGGATACTGGGGTGCACTAGCTGCTGCCCTGTGAGGTTGATCTCTTCCACTGGGGAAAGAATGTCAGCTTCCTTCAGTATATTGCATGTCACTTACACCTGACATGCCTACATTTACCTAAACATACTATTATATAATCATGTTAACTGCGCAGAATAGACTAAAACATATTTAGCTTTGCGCAGGTTGTTGCCCAGATAACTGGTGAAAGGACAGCTTCTGAACTCCAGCTGTGCTGCCCTTATCACAGATGATTTTTTTCCTCATTTACACTGTACAAATGTCTTTACAGTATACCAATGACTGCAGCCTAACTTCCAGCTGGTATGGTGGAAAAGGTACCTCAGTGTGTGTTGGATTAAAACTGCATGAAAATAAAGGTTTATGAATTCTATACTTGGGTGTTTTCCATCAGTGCAGGAAACTCTTGCAGCATGAATTGTGCTGCCTGGTTGGCTTACTCACCATGAGAAACTCAGTTTGTGCCATTTAGTGACTGACACCTTTTCCATTTCCCTTTGTTGTTGAATTAGATACATATACATCACTCAACACCACTCATATAGCTCTTCTAACAAACAGAGAGACGAAAAATAGTCTGTCCTGCACACTTGCAAAGGGATTCTGTTTCCCTAATGCTTCCACCTAGTTGAGGCTAAGTCACTTTTAAGTCAATGACAGAAAACCTATTTCCTTAAATAAGATCAAAATGACCTCCCCAGAAAAGGTCTGGGTAGATTACATTTCCAGAAACAGACAGATCCTTGCTCAGTACAATACCTCACACCTCATATAGTCATAACCTAAAGCTTATTTTTGCCTTCAGGTGACTTTTAAACACAGACGCTCGATGCCCAAGTGCCACCTTGTGGACAAAATTACTTTTTATTCCTGTCCTCACCTGTGTATTAAAATTTCTCCTTCCAGCAAGACCCGAATTACAGAAGCCTCTAGGGAAGAGACCAAAATCAATTACTTATAAATTTATCTCTATATATCTAGCTCTACATATAGATAATTTGTTTTAAAAAAAAATCCAGACATAGTCAATGTTCACATCTAGTGCTCCTTGCCACCGTAACTCCTGCCCTCACAAAGGAGTGAAGGAGAAGCTTCTGTGGCAGGCATACAGAATGCCAAGATTCAAAATACATGCAGTGCAAGCAGCTGGAAACTAATTTTCCGGAGAAGGAATCCTTTCCTCTAACTAGCTGTTGTCACTCTCAGCTGCAGAAGCAGTTTTTCTAGTAGGGTTTTCCTGTAACATTCTGGAAGAGCCTGATTTTTTACTAAGTCATATATTTCTGCTAGGATCCATCGTATGGCGTTTGAAAGAAATAGGAAAACCTGGAACTCACAAATGATTTATTTGTTCAAGCTCAATACAATACTAGGCTCTATTTTGTGAACTTAGACAGGTACAGGAATTACAGTAATGAATGGGAAATAGATGTCTGAAGACTTAATTTATGTGTTCAACTGAGCAAGATAAACTATTCACCACCAAGCCCCTGGATGTTTGGGCTACAAAAGCTCTACAGGAAGGCACAAGAAACTCTTCATGGGACATTTTTAATACAATCCACCTCAAGAATACTTCCTTCTCATAATGAGAACTGATCAATATGTCAAATATCATGCCTGAAGTCCTTCACTACAGCTCATTTTGAAAGTAATTCTATCTCAAACTGTAAATATGTTAAAATGCAGGTCTTATTGACAGTAAGACTGCACTCAATCACTAGCAGTGCTCAACATCAACATTAGTGTCCTTGAACAGAGAAATGGAGATTTCTCTGCTCTTCACTATCTCTGGCAACAGTGATACTGCGTGGACATAGAGTATACATAAAATAGTTTCTAAAAAATGATGAAAATAATATTATAACATATATAGCTACTAAATACCCATCAATACATACAAAATAGTGGAGTTGCACAGTGACTCATTCAGACCTTGGCCACTAGACGGTAGTACAAGATCTAGTCATGTAAAAATATCTGGAAGTTTTGTAATATGTAATTCTTTAGCAAACTTCAAAACACATGCCAGTACTGTAAGAAATACTGTAAAACGTTTTGCTGTTCCCTTATCAAATCAGTGAGATGCTGAACAAAAATATATCTCAAAAGATTCACTTAACAATGGATCAAATGTATTATTTGAAGCAGATGAACATGTCTGTGATTAGGAAGGTACATTAAATACAATTTTGTTCTTGTGGGCTTATTTAGAATAAAAACCCACAATATGATCAAATTCTTCACACTGTGCCATCAATCTTACATTGCAGAATCACCCAGAATTACAGAATATTCCCAGTTGGAAGGGATCATCGAGTCCAACCCCTAAGTGAATGGCCCATACAGGGATTGCATCCATAACCTTGGTATTGTTAGCACCATGCTTTAAACATCTGAGTTAATCTCGGGATCATCTTTTTCTTTTCTTTTTTTTTTTTTCTTTTAACCTAATTCCCCATCCCATCATCCCGTTATCTAGACCATGTCAACGAGTTCCTCATCCAGTCTTTTCTTAAACACCTCCAGGGATGGCGACTCCACCACCTCCCTGGGCAGACCATTCCACTGAGATCACTCTCTCTGTGAAAAATCTCTTCCTAACATCCAGTCTAAACCTCCCTTGGCGTAGTTTAAGGCTATGTCCTCTTGTTCTGGTGTCGTCAGCCTGAGAGAAGAGATTCACACTCACGTGACTGCAACCTCCCTTCAGATAGTTGTAAAGAGCAATGAGGTCACCTCAGAGCCTCCTCATCTCCAGGCTGAACAGTACCAGTTCCCACAGTCGCTCCCCATAGCGCTTGTTCTCCAGCCCTTTCATCATCCTTGTCGCCCTTCTCTGGACCCTCTCAAGCAGCTCAACATCCTTCTTAAACTGGGGAGACCAGAACTGGACACAGTACTCAAGATGTGGTCTGACCAGTGCCGAGTACAGGGGAAGGATAACTTCCCTAGTCCGACTGACCACACTGTTCCTGATGCAGGCCAGGATGTCCTTGGCCCTCTTAGCCACCTGGGCACACTGCTGGCTCATATTAAGTTTTCTGTCAACCATTATTCCTAAATCCCTCTCCATCTGACCACACTCCAGCCACTCATCTCCCAGCCGATAGCGATGCATGGGATTGTTATGTCCAAAGCGAAGAACCTGGCACTTAGACTTGTCAAATNTTTCCAGTCTTGTGGTACAACACCAGTAAGCCAGGACTGTTGGTAAATTATGGAGAGTGGCTTGGTGAGTTCATCTGCCAGTTCTTTCATCACCCTTGGATGGATCCCATCTAGTCCCATGGACTTCTGAGGATCCAAGCCACTCATCAAGTTTCTGACTACATCCTCCAGGATTACAGGGGGTTTATATTGCACCCCGACTCCTTCCATCAGCCCACAAGTCCAGTTGTCCTGCTGGCAACCTGTCTTACTGTTAAAAACAGAGGCAAAGAAGGTATTAAGTATTCCTGCCTTTTCCTCATCTCTAGTTACTATATTCCCCTCTGCATCCATTAAGGAGTTCCTTTTAAAATACCTAGGGCTATTGTTTATTGCAGCACTGTACTGGAATCTCTCTACTGGATTTATTTTTTGTTGATGGAGGAGTGCGAGGAGATAATCGGGGAAAAAGGCTTTTATAGATTTTCATAAATTAAGACTATTTTCTCTGGTGAGAAGAGGAATGCAGTACATTATCAGGAAGACTAAACTTTTTTTCTCAATTTATCCTTATTTTGCTAAGAAAAGACTAAATTTCCCTTGTAGTACATTTTTCAAAAGTTTTTTTTTAATGGTTGCCAACATCCTTATCAATATATATTTCGTACAGTTCTGTGTGGATTCAGAGTATTGTAAAATGAATTTTAATGCAACACTGGACATAAGCCATAAAGTCAAAAGTGAAACAGTAAGGTGTTTTAATCTCAGGGTTTGTTTTAGCCTGTAATACAGAGGAGCCAAAAACTACATTAGATTGTGAGTTCACCTTTTTTGAAGGATAAGTTCCATGAATGTTCTCATTTAGCTAGAGTTCTGCCCTTTAAATACAAACAAATACATGAAAGTTAATGCTCTTCAATTCTGAAGTCTATATATTGGCATGCATAAACTAGTGAGCAGGAAAACTGTAATTATACTCTGACTAAACCTACCTCGGTCTTACAAAACCTTCCCACAGATACCGATTTCTACTAGCTTATTTTCAACCTAAATTTGAACCATCCTTGCCTTGATGAATGTTTGCCAAACCAACCAGGGTTCTGTCTATTTTTTATTTTTGCAAAATATTTTTGAATTTTGGGGCTTGATCTCTCAAGGAAAATGGAATGACTCCCAGCCCCTCAAATAGTTCAGGATGAGGTCATACAGGCTAATATGCAAAAGACTTTTTCATCTCCTTTCATCCATTTTAAGTCTGATGCAAGTCATGAATCCTCAAACCCCATTTCCTTTTTCTTTTCTATTATTTTTGGAGGAGCTTCATCTCGCTCTGTTAAATTGTAACATACATAGATGGTGTGGGGGAGGGGGAGTCTCACGTAGCAAAAGCTGCTTTTTGCTTTTTCTTATGAAGAAATTTTGGTTTGCATAGGTCATGGTGTGAACAACAAATATGTGATGTTGCTGTTCCCTTTGCCATGTGATAGTATAGCCATTTCCTGGATGTGTAGTTATTGATATATTACATAAAAAGGCTTGCAGTTCTTTCCATAAAATATAACATTAAGCTCTTGCATCTTAATATATTACCTTGAAAACTCAAGGAGTCAATAGTTTTTTTAGGAGGCTATCCAAAGTTTAACCAGATAAATTTAAAATTACGGTCATAAATAATCCAAATAATGACCAGCCATAGAAACAGATGGTGCTTCTGGAAGGGCCCAAACCTTTTCCACCCTTAATTCAAAAACTGTTTGGAGCCCTGTAGCTGAGGTCCTTGGTACCTGCCTTTAAATGCATAATTTCCTCAAATATGAGATTTGTGACACAATGTGTGAAGCTTCTTTAATCAGATACAATCCAAAGCCCCTGTATGTATGATTGACAGAAGAACTGAGATAGTTGTCCTGAAATCAGAAGACTGGCTGCGGAGATACAAAAAATGGAACTGAAAATAACAAGCCCATTCAGTCCTAGTTTGCACTGCTGTTTGCTTATCATTTGTAGCATGGATCAGTTCCTGTTAATGGTGTTGAATTGTCAGTTTAATTTGTTATTACTGATTACCCCATGTCTGAAAACAATAAATTTTGATACCCATTTTTGATGTTTCTATAGGGTTTTTTTCCTAGTATAGCTTCACTTACTTTGGTTCTCAGATTTGTCTGAATCAGATGCTTTGTGTTTGAAAGATATCAAGTTACTGAGATGAATGCTCTGAACAGTCACCTGAGAGAAATAACTCAAACACAGCTCTGCGGGGGCTGGGTTTTTAGACAGCATGAGGGTTACCTGAATAATGATGGACCCAATAAAGGAGAGAATGGAGATCAGGTAATGGTGGTGTCTTCCAGCAGACCTATTCCCAACTATGGGGCTTTTTATTTTTTTTCCAGCTCCTGTTAGGGAAAAAAAAAAAAAAAGGAAAAGGTGTAGGTTTAATGCTAGGATGTGCTCACTAGGCAAATTCTTGCCAAAAGCCCTCTTTATGGAAAAAAGAAAATCATTACATCATAATAATTTTAAAGAAGTATGTGAAATAAGTGCAGGATATGCTTGCTCTATGTAATTTATTAGTTCCTGGTCTTCATCAATCTTTCAGTCTCTCTTTGCAACAGCTTATTTCTTACTTCTACAATACTGAGGTCTGCCATTTCAAAAGGAGGAAAGGTTATTCAAAGTGGGAAAAAATGTCTGGGAATTTATGAACTAGATATGTAAAGACATAAAATATCATTAAAATCCAAAGAAATGGTGCAATAATCACAACTCAGGCAGCATAATGTAGGAGTTAAAAGCACTTCCTCTTAAAAAATACACTGGAACAAAAATTCAAGGGTCAGTTGCATAAACCTAGTCCTGCTCTAAAGTGGTTGATTACAGTTATCCTTTGTCACATTTGACAGTCAGCAATCAGCTGCATTTATTTATTTTATTGGCTTGTACCTATTCAGGATATTTATAACCATTAGTAAAACGTGCAAGTCAGTGGATGGAAATATTTCATACAGAATAATGCCTAATGAGTCACTGAAAAGAAGGGAAAAATCTTTTTTTGTAACTGTTTACAGAGTCAAGGCAGCATATCAATGTTTACAGCTCCAAAGACTGGATGATGTTTAATTCATGTAGCTATGGAGTTTAGGGGCTGTCTCTTGAAAAAGCAAATACCTCTCAGGATAAAGAAGTTAATATGTTTTACAGAACACGGGAAGGGGGGACAAGCAGAGAAAGAGAGAGAGAGAAAGAAAGCATATGTCAAGGAAATAAATCTGTCTCTACCCCTGGAGTACTCCGGAGAAGTTAAGTTTTAGAAACTTGTGTAAGAACAGCTTCCAAATACGTATTTGTGTAAAAGGCCTGTGTCATTAAGGCATCTGAACTTTAAAACAATGCTCTGCGATGTGCTCTCGGTCTCCTTACGGGTGTTAGATGGTGAGTTGGACTAGATGATCCTTGTGGGTCCCTTCCAACTCATTACATTCTGTGTGATTCTGTGTGTGTATTTTAAAAGAGAAGAAATCGAACTACAGGGACATTGAAAGCCTGATTTCAATTTCCCTTCAAGTAGGCTTGTATGGTTTCAGAGCCATGGATGTGAGAGAAAGCATTTCATGTCTGCAGCAAGAGCAGTGGGAGATGAGAGTAGGCCCCAGCTTGTGCATGACCCTAGTTCTCCTGAGGGGGCAGCTGAGGCTATCAGAAATGGGACATCTGAGCTGTTGAATGAGATTTCTGTTACCCTATACATGCTCATCAGTTTGTATTGGCCAAATATTATCCATCGCTGTTGTAGTCCTTGTCATTTATGTCACTGTTCATTATTATAGTTTTATGAGTTAGTGATGCAGAATTATATTCTGGCATACAGCATGAAGTACTTGCTGTCCCTAAAAAGCAACATCTCTAGATGAAAAAAGGGTTGATCTGATTGGCTGTGTGGACATAGAGTTCCTCTGAGAATTGAATGAGGTGGATTTTCTCTACAAGAATTATTAACACCCAAATGTTTCAGGGCAAACTGCAATTACTGTGTCTTACTGCACATCTCAGAGCTTAATACAGCATTTGGTGTTCAGAGGATGAGTAATTTCTGTTACAGGAGTGATTTTCCTGAGGGCTCTTTAAATTGATGTGAGCTTTCCTAAGCAGTTGGTGTGCTATTACTAAGTCTGCCTACAAGTCTTGTGCAGTAGTGCTTTGTCTCAAGTTGTGCTCCCATGCACTACTGAAATATAAATATTTCCTAACAATGTAGTGCTAAGTCAGGATGATTCAGAGCATTGATAGCATCTTGAGGAAGGGCCAGGCACTCCAGCATCTTCTCTGCCTGTGTCCTGGGAGCTGGACTTGAGAGAACACATGACCTGCTTTGCCTGAGTTGCCTTCAAAGAAACTGAATGCTCCTGTGCTTTGGGTTCTCTCATTTCTTGTGGACAGTCAGCACAGTTGATCCAGAGAACTTAATTTTAGTTACTGATTATGGTTTTCTTTCTATAAATATAGATTTTCATATCTAAGTTTATACATAAACACATATCACAGGATTGCAGAATGGTTAACTTTGGAAGGGTGACCACAATGGGTCGTCTGGCTCAGCCTCCCTGCTCAAGCAGGGTCATCCTAGAGCAGATTGCACAGGATTGTAATCATAAGGGTCTTGAATGTCTCCAGTGAGGGAGACTCCACAACCTGTTCCAGTGCAGTGTCACCCACATAGCAGAGAAATTCTTCCTCATATTCAGGAGAAACTTCCTGTGCATCAGTTCCTGCCCGTTGCCTCTTGTCCTATTGCTTGGCACCACAGAGAAAAGCCTGGATCCATCCTCCTGACATTCTCCCGCCAGATACTTACAGACATCGATGATGTTCCCTCTCAGTTGTCTTTTCTCAAGGCTGAACAGGCTCAGCTCCCTCAGCCTTTTGTCATAAGAGAGATGTTCCAGTCCCCTAATAATTTTTGCTGCCCTCCGCTGGACCTGCTCCAGGAGCTCCATGTTCCTCTTTTACTGAGGAGCCCAGACTGGACACAGCACTTCAGATTCCTAGAGCTGAGTTAGAGGGGCAGGATCACCTTCCTTGATTTGCTGGCAATGCTCTTCTTAATGCACACCAGGATACTACTGGCCTTCTCATAGGCGACTTCAACCTGCCTGATGTCTGCTGGGAACTTCACACAGCAGAAAGAAGGCAGTCCAGAAGGTTCATAGAGTGTATTGANAGAAGGCAGTCCAGAAGGTTCGTAGAGTGTATTGAGGATTGCTACCTATCCCAGCTGGTTAATGAGCCCACCAGAGGTGGGGCTTATCTTGACCTGCTTTTCACAAATAGGGATGATCTGGTGGGTAATGTGGATGTTGGAGGTTGTTTGGGATGTAGTGATCATGAGATAATAAAATTCACAATAAACAGTGCAGCAAAGAGGAGGGGCAGTATAACAGCTAAGCTGGATTTCCATAGGGCAGATTTTGGGTTATTTAAGGAACTGATTAAGAAAGTTCCTTGGGAGGTGGCTCTTAAAGACAAGGGGGCCCAGGATAGCTGGGAGTACTTCAAGAAAGAGATTTTCAAGGCACAGGAGCAGGCTGTCCCGGTGTGTAGTAAGTCAAGCCGGAAAGGTAGACGACCACCCTGGTTGAGTAAGGAGATCTTGAATGAGCTAAGAGTCAAAAAAAGGATGTATCACCTTTGGAAGGAGGGGAAGGTAACTAGGACTTTGTTTAGGGATGTTGTCAA
>WEKX01025389.1:38656-57237 GCA_013390025.1 Pitta sordida | reverse complement strand
GGGATTGTTCAGTCTGGAGAAGAGGAGGCTGAGGGGAGACCTTATCGCTCTCTACAACTACATGAAGGGAAGTTGTAGTCAGCTGGGTGTCAGTCTCTTCTCTCTGGCTACCAGTGATAGAACAAGAGGACACAGTCTTAAACTGCGTCAGGGGAGATTTAGACTTGACATTAGGCGGAACTTTTTCACAGAGAAGGTGATCTCTCAGTGGAATGGGCTGCCCAAGGAGGTGGTGGAGTCGCCGTCCCTAGAGGTGTTTAAGAAAAGGTTGGATGAAGTTCTTGGTGACATGACCTAGATATTAGGGTAGGATGAGGTGTTGGTAGTAGGATGGCAACAGGTCAGGTTAGGTAACAGGTTTGACTAGATTAGATTAGGTAATGGGTGATAGGTGATAGGTTGGACTTGATGATCTCTATGGTCTTTTCCAACCTTACTGATTCTGTGATTCTGTGATTTCTGCTGTTGCCATGCAGAATAAGAGGAAAGGAGACTTTATAAGATGCAAGATACAGCCACCCAACTGTGTGTACTTTGCACTTTACAGCCTCTCTCTTTATTGATTAATAAGATGCATAGGCCTTAACATTCTTACTTAGGCCAAGTTCCATGGCATTTTGCTTGAATAAACACTGCCAGGTTCCATCCCCAAAACAGAGAATGCTTGGGCATTGCTCTCACTACTGCAAGTAGGTCTTGCTGAACATGAGCAGTGTACTCTTTCAAGTAGAGCTGAGTCTTTCTGTGCTTTCAGAAAAAATCCAAAATGCTTCTTTATGTTTTCAGATGCCAGGGAATTTTCTGATCAAAGGATATGTGTCCCATCAGTTGGCAACTCAGTACCAGCAACCACTACCATTGCTGCTCCAGACACCAATAACAGCCAAACTAAAATGAGCATGGAGAACACCAAGGCACATGACTTTTGTGGACACCTCTCACATCAGTATGAACAATGACAGATAGCTATAATCCCAGCTGAAGGGAGCCTCATGCAACTGTGATTTCTGAAGAACTGAACATTTCATTATGAAGTATGCATCTATTAGTAAAACTTGGCAGAAAAAAGAATAAAACCTCTTAAAATATAAAAATGAAATTTGTCGGATTTGTTTTCCCTTTTGCTTCCATGGTTAAGAGAGGCTAAAGAGCAATGTTATGATGTCCAGCTTAATAAATACATTGACATGGAAAGTCTGTACAAGATGAATGTGCTAAATTTTCTCAAACACAGCAGGGTGAATGTTCTTTAAAGCTTCTGCTGATACTCTAATATTTTGCTCTGGAGAAGAGTATGTGAAATAACAAGAGAAATAAAGGGTGACTTTGGGCTTATAATAATCCTGTGAATTCTAACACCAGTGGGTGTTATGCTTTACATTTTTACTCATACTCCTGAAAAACCTCTTTGTTATTCAAAATATTGTGCCACGGTTTAGCACAAATGATAGATGTATTGCTTATTCCTCACTTCACCTTTTTTTTTTTTTTTTTAACGAAATTCCAATTCTTCCCTTATTATTAGAAAGTGTGCTCAGGAATCTGAGGAAGCATCGGTACCCAGGAACTGAATTAGAATTAGGATTCTGTGCTTATGACTTCTTTTCTCTTATCTTTATGCCTTTAGGGAAATCTCTACTTTATTTTCTCTATGCATAAAAGCCTACATATCTGCCAATTTTAATTAGATGGAGTACAACACCTTCTGGATTGTAAGTGCCAAGCATTATTATAATCTGTGACCTTCAGCTAATGAAGGAGTTCCCTGCTTTCACATAAAGCATGTCAGGTATTAGACTGTGATGCTGTTTTAGCATTCTGTCCTGACACAAGCTGTGTATAACCCACTGTGTTGGTAAATCCTTTCTCACACACCTGCACAATACTGTTGAAATTTGTAAAGATACAGTGTCTGGNTAGATGATCCTGTGGGTCCCTTCCAACTCAGAATAACCTGTGAACTCAAGGGTGTGCATGTTGTGATGCTTATATTTAGCTTATGCAAAATCAAAGCCTTTTACAAAAAGTGCTGTGGCAGATTTCAAAGTAAAGGAGTATGATAACCTCTAATTTAACATATCTCAAATTACAGGATCAAATGCAGATTCGGACACTTTGGAAGAGAAGTTCTGCTCTAGTTGTGAAAGCTAAAGAATTTAAATAATGTTCTTATATGGCTTTGGGACCTCTTGCGATTTCTATTGAGTGCTACTTATTCCTTATTTCTATCACTTTTTCATAGTTAAAAGATTTTTTTCCTTCTCCCCTAAAGCTCTGTGGTAATGAATGTGGTAAAAAAGCTGCCAGGAACGTTAAATCAGTGTATAAATCCCCATGAGGAGTCCATCACACATTTTATATATCTCAGGAGTTCAAGGACAGTGGGCAGGAATATGATCTGTTTTACAATAATTTAAACTATGACTAATTTGAGTGAACTCACTGGTGTTCCTCCAGATGTCAGTTAGAATAACAGAGAGCAGAGTGTGTCTCAGGAAGTGAAAAATAAAACAAGATCTATGTCTTTCACCATTGATGCTGTAACTTGTGACAGAAACCTTCTATGAAGCAGAGATAAGCTGGTGTTTCAACCATGCTGATTTCATTTACTTTGGCAGTTTCTTTATTGTTCCACTGTCTATTTATTTGAAATGGAAACCAAGTCATGTTGCCTTCAACTTCTCCAAGCCATATATGATTACACAATGTAGCTTCCATTTTTTGTAATCAATCACTCCAGGGATATTTTCTTATTGTGTACCATATTACTTGGCTTTAGGTGAAGTTTCTATCAGAACATGAGTGCAAAGGGAAAACTTAAAAATAAGAGAAAATGTCTATACATTTGCAAAGTGTGGAGTTGTTCCACATATTTGCTCATTCATTTACTGACTGCTGGCTTGGAACATACCCTTCTCAGACATTCAGCGTCCTTCTCAATTTTGGGTGTAAGAGCCAGAGATGTTACTGTCAGATAAGCAAACCTTGTTTTTCAAAATGTCGGGACCTGTCATTTTTATAGACATCTTCTAGTTGGCTAGGCACAACCTCTGTAATGTGGCTGTTCAACATCAGAGACAGATAACCCAAATGTTTGGTATTCTCTGGATTCTATTTAAATTGCTCTGCAGTCAAATAAAGTAAAAACGACAATAAAGTACATAAGTGACAACTCAAATCTAATTAATTGAATGCATCACTAGTTAAAATTGATTTCAAATTAAAAGAAAGTTTTTATTGTTATAAAAGTAACTTACTCTAATTAAAATATGTTTTCTCTCTGCTGAATTCAGAGCTCCCACATATTAGTAGATAGAGCATCCTTAGACAAATTATTTTAGGCTTAATGTACAGATGTACAGACTGAGGTATGTAGACAAAAAAAGAATGTTCAGGATCAACCAGAAGGCCAATGGAAGACCAAGGAAAAAAGTCTGAAAGATAGGAATAAAATTGAATAAAGGCCATATTTGAAACAAAGAAAGGTCTCAGAGCAATAGATGGCCATCGGCTTCATCCAAATGCTGAAAAGTTCCCTTCAGGAACATCTCTGTGTGCCAGCATTTGAGGAAGGGCATGGATTCCATCAGTAATTGATCTACCTTGGGCTAGTGCTTCATCCATCTATAGAAAAGCTGCAGTAAGGCTACCTAATTGATCAACTAATCCCTCAGGCTTCTGTCACCAAGAGTCTGTCATTCTCAAAGCATTGGGATTTCTTCTACTCCACTAAACTGCCCTTCTCTGTCTCCTAGATGGCTGCTGTGACTTCCTACTGTTCATGATGACCTTTTCTCCTTTCTTGACACAATACCTGTTAGTATCCCTTACCTGTCACCTTCTCCTTGTGCCTCTTTGTTGACTGGACTCTTCAAGCCACTGTGTTTCCTGACCTGTTTCGTTTGGTAGCATAGAAACTGACCCTATGCTCAGCATCTTTAGCTTTTCTCACATTTTTCTTAGTCCCTCTGCACCTCCTCTCCTTTTGCTGATAAAGAGTTGATGCCTTAAGGGAGGAGCACTGCCTAATTTCAAGGCTTCTGGGGACTTCCACAGTATGGAGGCACTGTTGGCTCAGGCAGGGGGTTGGAGGGCTCTTGCATCATTCACCTCTTTGTACTGTGGTCACCTGGTCTCTGCCTGCAGAACCTTCATAAGCAACCACAAATTATTGAAGAACTAATTTTTCTAAAGCTGGGCCCATATCCAACAACTGTCTTCTTTGACAGTTAAAACTGGAGGGATTGCACATGCATACCTATTCCAACTGTGGGAATAAAAGGCACCTCAGACACAACATGTGAGATAATTTTTCTGGAGAAGATTACAAATCCTACAGACTTGAACGGAGCAACCTGGCAGATATCTGACACATTCAGAAGGCTCCTCAGGCTTAGAAGAAAAGACTCGCAGTTCTGTTCCTGACTTCCTGAAAATTAAGGGACAGAGCCTTGGGAAATGAAACTTGGGAGTGTTGTAATGGTGAGAGCTACATTATCACACTTCCCAGAGGAGCTAGTTTTATGTCTTACTGCAGTGTTAAACCACGTGAGCAAGTCAAATGAATAAAATGAGAACTTTAAATGGAAAATTAACCAACCAAAAGGAGGAATTATTTTAAAATGTGTTTGTGGTTAATCCTTTCTATACTATTACGAGGGAAGACTGCCACAGCTGCAGGGTACACACATCTCAACCTGCTGACATGCTTAACTGGAAGTGAAAAAGCAAGTAGTGAAACCTCCACTGAACTGGCATCTAAATTGCACCTTATTGAACAGAAAGGTGACATTTGGAGCCAATGAGTTGGGACTTGCTTTTTTCAGTTTCTGAACATTCATTTGTAAAATTGATTCTCTTGTTATTGTGTCAAAATGAGAAATTCTCAGCCAGGTAGTTGACAGGTTAGACAAAGAGTCCTGTTCAGTAATAAAACAGTCATTCAGGTGTTCTCCAGTTTTCCCTCCAGCATTTGCACAAAGTACAGTGAGCTCCCGCTTTCGGTGGGTCCACGGGTCCAGTAACAGGGTATGAACACTGGAATTTGCAAAGACAGCAAACTCATAAATATTCAGTTAAGCCCTGCCTGTTGCCCTGCCCCCTCAGGGACGGGACACCACTGCGGCCAGGCCGCTCACAGCTCCCTTCCAGTCTCCCTCCCTTCTCTGAAGCAGGATGGAACTGGGTCCGGGACTTGGATCGGGACCGCTTGTGGCTTCCCTCCTGGCTCCTTCTCTTCGCTGAAGCAGGATGATATGGGACAGGACTGGACGGGACCAGGATGTCTCAGCTATTAAAATAACACTTTTCTCTTTTTTTTTTTTTCCTGTTTAAGTTTTTTTTTCCCCCTGGCTTTGGCAGCCGGCCCACCCTGGCTCCTGCTGGTGTCCATGGTGCGGGTGTGGCCAGCTGCCTGCCCTAGCAGAAGAAGGTGCCTCCTGCTCTCACTCTCATGCACAGACACACACAATGGCAGCCCCATCTTGCAGCCTGGCAGAGAACAATTCCAGCCACGCAAAACTGCATGTTTACATTAAACACATCCCCAACCAGGCTGGGATGGTGTGGCCCACACGGCTCCTGGCTTGCGGCTCCCTCCCTTTGCCACCTCTGGCAGCTCCCAGGCAGGGCTTATTTACATATTTATGAGCTGTCTGCCTTTGTGGCGTTTTCTCCGCCTGTGCATGGCACCATTTTTCACTGAAAAATGAACCATGGATTATTGAAACCATGGAGGTGTGGACTGCAGATAAGTAGGCATCTTCTGTACATGAACTGGGCTCGGGCCTGATACACTTTCCCTTTACCAGATTTTGACAATTATTGCAGGGGAAGTGGAGAAGAGATGTTTGGACTAGCCCTAGAGCATGTGGAATAATGTAAGAGGGTCAAAAATATTTTGCTTCTCGGGAAGGCTGGTGACATGTTCACCTTATCCATATCACAGAATCACAGAATATTCTGAGTTGGAAGGGACCCACAAGGATCATTGAGTCCAAGTCCTAAGTGAATGTCCATACAGGGATTGAACCCACAACCCTGGTGCCATGAATACCATGGTTTATCTATCTGAGCNTGTCAACCATTACTCCTAAATCCCTCTCCATTTCACCACTCTCCAGCCACTCATCCCCCAGCCGATAGCTATGCATGGGGTTGTTACGTCCAAAGTAAAGAACTCAGCACTTAGTCTTGTTAAATCTCATACTGTTGGAGTCTGCCCATTTCTCTAGTCTGTCAAGGTCCCTCTAAAGGGCCCCCCTACCCTCCGGCAGTTCAACATTTGCCCCCAGCTTGGTATCGTCCGCAAACTTGCTGCTGATGGACTAAATTCCCTCGTCCATATTATCAATAAAGATGTTGAACAGTGCTGGGCCTAACACTGACCCCTGTGGGACTCCGCTAGTGACTGGCTGCCAGCTGGATGTGGCACCATTCACCAACACTCTCTGAGCTTGTCCATCCAACCAGTTCCTAACCCAACATAAAATGCTTCTGCCTACTGACATAGCAAGAGGACAGGCTGCCTACCAGTAATGAGGTAGATGCCAAAAGGCAACCTTATAATGGTGGCACATTCTTCTAAGAAATGTTGAATATGATGCTTTAGCAAGCACTCTTAGATTATGAGACTATGCAATTATCTTTGTTAGCCGGTACAACTTCTATATAAAAAAAGTCTGGTAATTTTTGTGAAAAAGCTACTGGTAATGGCACATACAATTTGAAATGGAAATGGGACGAAACTGCATGTTCATGCTTTCAAAATCTGTATTTGTATTTGTATTGTATTTACATTTGCAACCCTACCAGCTCAGGTAGCAAGAAACAATATCTGCAGGGGGGATACTTATCTACATATGATAATCACAGGACTTGGAATGCCAACATTTACTTTCTCAAATGCGAAACCCCTTTAACTGTCAGCAAAGCCAATAAATAAATCATACATATGTGCTGGAGAAGTGGTATGTAAGGGAGAAATGGATATAGTGATTAGAGTTCATACTGGAAACAATGGTAAATCTGAATGAATGACTAACAGAATTTGTGAAAACATACCTAAAGTACTCTTTCTTACACCCCTCCCCAAGCATACAAGGCCAGCTAGCCAACAGGAAAAATGAGGACTCAATAAACAGTGTAGAAGAGACAAGAAAATATTTCAACATAATGCCATAGAATTTTTGGTCTTACATATAACCAAAGTAAAGCCAGACTTGCATATGAGATATCTGGGAAAATTTGGAACTATGTAACCAGCAGCTGGGAGACGACTAACATACAGTGATCCTTCACATAATCGCAGTCTGTAATTTGTGGGATCCCATACTCGCTGTTGNGCTCACATAACCAGCCCTGTCCCCACTCCCCCCTGCCCCACTTGCATAGCTCGCGGTGCACCCCTTCCCCACCCCGATCCCATCCCCATCCCGGTCGCTCCCTTGTCGCGGCACACCAGGCCAGCACTCACCCCCCTCCCCCCGATCTCAATCCCGTTCCCCGTCCTCAGCAATCGCTCCCCCCGCCTCGGCGCTCGCCCACCTCGGCAGAGCACAGCCAGATATCTGAAACAAGCCCCGCATTCAGGACACTCCCTCCTCCAGACCTTGTATGGGGAGGGGGTGTGGCTACGGGTGTGGCGTACTCGACTACGTAGTGGGTTCGCTATCTTTGCGGATTTCACGACTCGCGTGAGGCGGGCCAGCCCCAACAGTCCACGAGTAACGGGGGTTCACTCTAATGACAATTCCAGGAGAACAAAAACATTTGTTAGGCATTAATGGGACTGTCAAAATTTAACAGGCAGTAATAAAAGGTCATACAGAAGGTACAAAAGCCTGGGAGGAGGAGCAGTTGATCAATCACTGTAGTATAGTAGCCACTAAGACGTCTTGTGCAAGTTCGTATCACAGCATACAAAGAACAAGCTGCAACAATTTAACACAAATGAGCCTAAAGAATCTAAAGAATTTAATGAAGTCCTGGCAAAGCAAAAACTTATGAAAGTAAATGGTGACAGATGAAAAAATAATCTAAGACAGAAACAGAATGGCAAATTTTCCACATTGAAAGATATACAATGGGATGCATCAAGGATTTAATTAGATTAATTTAGTAAGTATTTTCCATTTCTGTGAACACCAAGAATCCTAGGACATGATTACAGTCAGGTCTCCTATACTGCGGACCTATGGTCTTAATCGAGTTCCGTGAAGCCCTACTTCTGCGTTGAATGGCAGCTCATTAATATGCAAATTTGCCCCGCACCCTCACGTAGCCCCCTGGCAGTGTTTCAGCACTGTGTTGCTGTGTGTCAGTGTTTCTGTTGGCCCTTCCCGGAGCCTGCAGCCACCCCACGCTGGGAAAACCCTCTTTTCAGCTCAGCCAGGGAGACAGTTTCATAACTGCATGGCGGTGGCTCCACTGGCGTGGTAGGTTGTGCATGTGCAGTTGTGAAAAGGGGCCTCCTTCATTGCTAAAAATCACGCCGCTAAGATCTGAAGCCACAATATGGGGGGCGCGAAGTGCAAGAGGCCTGACTGTAGATGTCGAGTTAAACATTAGGCTCAAAAACGAAATCATACATACATCTGTTAGGAAATTTTTAAGTACTCAGTAATGGTCTCTACACCATGTAACCATTGCTGATCTTTGACTAAAATGAAACAAGCCAGCTCTGAAGACATTTAAATTGCCATCAATCAAAACCACAATTATTGCAACCACCGCCCCCCCCTCAATAAAATGTTGTTACAAAATTAGAAACTAGTTATGACCAAACTGAAAAATCAGAACCTAGTTATGTATTTTCATAATGTGCAGCTAAAAAAATATACAATTCTTTAAATACTTGAATTGCTCCCCCAAATGATAGTTACCTGAAGGTAAACAACAGCATCACTGACAATATACTGTATACCTTTTTCAAGGACTTTTATTGCATACTTTAAGAATTAAATGCTTCTATGTTTTAAAATATTTTTTCCACATTGGGCTACAATACAAAACTTTTTATGGGTATTAACCATAGCTTTGATGTAAAATTAATTTATTCATGAAATTCAGGTATGGTTTATTATTGCAGCTGAAATGTCTGCCTAAAGGAAAATTAATATATTAAATATTTTTTCTATGGAGTAGTCTCCATAAACTATAATTGTTTGAAATAATCCTGATCCTAAGGAGATGTGAAGGAGATGCTATTTTTAACATGAGAAGCAAATCATTGCTTCAGTGTTTGACTTCCCAAATCCCATTTAAGTTTCTCATTTAGTTCCAGACTGCTCTGTTTACTAGATCTTTTTCTCTAGTAAACCAGTATTTTATATATTTTGTGTGTTTGTGACAGGACTTTTTGATCTTTCTTAATTCTAGTCCAAACCAGTGAGACATTCTGGCAACTTGAATGTGAATTTAAATGATCCTTGCCTTCATTTATATGAGTATTGTAAATAAATATTTATGCCTTGATAAAACAAGGCACTTAAATAAATGCATAATTTAATCACATCCCGATTTCCTGAAATATAAACTCTCAACTACATGGAAAGGATCTGAGACTTAACTCACTTGTATCTTTTTCTTACTTTGAAATTTACACGTGGACTAGAAAAGATCCACTAAGAAGTTAGTGACAGCTTACTGCTGCTGTGGGCACCTTGGAGAGACAAGCCTTGTCCATTTGCTCAGGCCCAAATGCTGATGAGGAGAGGTTATTGAAGATAACGGCACAATTCCCCAGGTTGCAGGGTCCTCAACCAAGCCCTGGGCCTGAATTCAGCTGCATACAGAAGTACTTGAGGTTCTTTCCACTGGTTGTCTGTTGTCAATGTTGAGTTACAAGCCCATTTCCCCTCTGCTCATGGATTTCCTTTTATGTTTGTGGTGCCTTGCTAGTGAGTACCTGTCTATGTCACTTTCCTCATTTCCTTTAAAATGAGATTAATAGATAGCAGCCTGTTTCTGAGGTGCACTGCAGGATGTTCATCTCTGTACAATGCTTAGATCTTGTAAAAGCCTGATTTAATGCTGTCAGATCCAACAGAACCCATTCCTGTTAACATTTGCAGCATCTTGAAACATATGACAGAAAAGGTCCTGCTCTAAGCCCCACCAAGGCTATTGCTGAATTTCTCTGCTTTTGGTAATGTAACAGCTTTGCATGTAGAACCACCAGTTAAAAGCAGGAAACAAGAGTATTGGTTTGTTATCTGAGATTCCACTTTCATTTCCAGGACTCATAGGAGTGTGATCTGGCCAAATGTTTCTTTAAGAAAAATCTGGTACTCCAGGATTCCAAAATTAAAAAAAAACAAAACAGTGACAGTTTCCATTGTGATAAAGCATTCAGGTCTCTCACAGTAGTTTAGTCATGCCCAGTTTTTGTTACCTTCCAACACAGATGCCTAAAGAGGTCTGTATCTCATCTAATACAGTTTTTGGAGACTACAATATGCTGGCAAAGAAGCAACTGTCTTCTAAGATTGATGCCAGACTATAAAATATTTAGATTATTCATGATTTTAGAAGTATACAACAGTACATATGCATCTGATGTCAGAACTAAAACGTAAGTTTTGCACAGCACAACAGTTTTGAAAATACGTTGCCTCCTATTAAGACAAAGAATAACCCTGCACAATTTCAGAGACTTTTTTTCTACAAACATTAAAAAAAATATTCTGGAAAAATTACCAAGTTTACAAATATGCACACACATTCCACATATGGATATGCTTTAGTAATCATCTTTACAAACCTTTTAGGCTACACATGGCTCTAATAAATAACCCATTCACAAACAATATATTATCATCTGGAAAAAAAGTAAAAAAACTCAAACCCTTTTCATATACAGTCCAACAGTTCTAGTGTTCACTTTCAACCCCCCAGCTCCATGATCAATCATTACGTCAGTCCTCATTTTTCATGGTTTGGTGTTGAACAATAAATGGAAAAGAAAATGACTGGAAAAATTAATATTGTCTCTGGCAATGAGCAAAGCTCAAGAAAGAGCTCACAGGCGACAGCTGAGGACAGTCTGCCCTCTGAAAGTTGCAAATGTAATAAAATCTGCACTTTTTTTCCTCCTTTCTTTTTGAACAGAGTTCATATGGGCCAAACTGCATGATGGGAAGGCTCACATGTCAGTCCCTTTGTGTAAATAGTAAACAGCTGCAGTTAAATGTTTTACCCCTTGAAGGCCAATACTTATTAGCTCAAGGTTAAGAGCCTTGCAGAAGGTCAGCTTAGCTACTGCAGAGCTGTGAAATATCCTTTGGCTATCTGCTGACATAAAGGCAAGGGCTGAGTTCTAGGATATGGGCTATAGAATCTTCCCCACTTAGAAGACAACTAAAAGTTTTGTTATTGAACCCCCAAATTATTGGGGCAGTAACAGCTTCTAAGTGGTAAGACCCTTTCTCAGCCTTGATCATGTGAGTTTTCCTCACTCTTGAGTCTTACTAGATTCAATGTCTTCTACCCCAAATGTAAGCTTGTGTTCGTGCAAGGCAGGCTAAGACCTTTTGACTATGCAGAGTGTTTTGTGCAGGGGTGGATGCAAAACAAGAGGAGTGGTAGGAGAGTCCAGGAGAATATATGATCCAGTGCTCAAGGTGTTTAATGCCTCTCTGTGAGCTCCTGCATATCAATCTATATACAGGCAGGTCTTGTAATAGTGAAAGACAGTAGTGCTAATGGCAGTTGGATGCTTTTCTTGAAACTTGAGAACCCTTATGGACCAGACTTACAAAACCTTTCCATACTGTGGATGTGGAGCTGAAGCAGGAAACACTTGGCAGTCTGGTGCTAGAACAGAGAGGTGAGGACTGTAAGTGAGCAAGTGCTGAGAACCAGTTATCTGAGCTGGGAGATAATCCTGAGATAGTCTTGCGACTTAAACTTTCTTCAGAATCCAAATTCCATTTTCCCGATTTCATAAATTTAATATTTTTTTTAATGTGCTTAGGAAGTTTTCAAATGCTTCTGGAGGATTTAAAAGCACAGGTCCTGGGAAAAATCTAGAGGCTGCTTTAACCTAAAAAATATTATGCTTTTTAAAGATTCTTCCCTCTCTGTACGGGTATTGGATGGTGAGTTGGACTAGATGATCCTTGTGGGTCCCTTCCAACTCATAATTTTCTGTGATTTCTGTGATTTCTGTGATAATGGCATGATCTTGACTGTGGTGTTGCCATTTCCCCCAGTGTGGTGATGCACGTGGTGGGGAAAGAGTGATTAATCACTCCCCTACCATTCTCCATTTAAATTTGTCCCTGATATGTCTAGCCAAAGTGCAATGTATCATATTTGTTCATGGCCTATGCTAACACTGCTTCTTCAACTAAATCACACATTAAAATAATAGGAAGGCATAATCTGGCTAATCTTTTTTCCTCATTGTTATTTCTTTCTTACATTTTATGAGGATTCAAATCTGACTTCTCAGATTTTTCAGAGTTAACAGGAATATGCATTTTTCCTTGTCATGCAAGACTCAAACTTCTCATTTTAGTCTAAACATGCCCAATTTTTATTTTCTTCTAGTACCAATACATCAGACGTCCAGCCTATCCCAAGATATGGAATAGGTATTTACCTTGGCAAAGAAATAATTCTGAGCCTGACTGATGCCAGACCCCAGGCAGTACTAATTATTTCTCTTTTCAGTGGTATGCAAAAGTCTTTCATCAAAATTCTGGTATTTTTTAGCTGAATGTGATCATGTTCAATGTGCCAGAAATGTGAGCAGCTTTTGTCACCAAAACAACGTGTTTTGTGCAGCTCTATTTTCAGTCTGTATANACAGAGAGAGTGATTGTACATTGGAATGTGCTGCCCAGGTAGGTGGTGGAGTTGCCGTCCCTGGAGGTGTTTAAGAGTAGACTCGATGAGGAGCTTAGTGACATGGTCTAGCTGGGGGGTGTAGGGCTGGATGATCCTGGGTCCCTTCCGGCTCAGAGTGGCCTGCTAGACTGTGAGGGAACTAAGTTTGTGTTACCGCTCTGGGATGTGCGTTCGGTCTCTGTACGGGTGTCAGATGGTGAGTTGGACTAGATGATCCTTGTGGGTCCCTTCCAACTCATAATATTCTGTGAATCTGTGAATCACTGTTTAGTGCCTAAAAAATAGAGTATGTCACCTATGAAAGGTACAGAGATAATTTTGGCTTTCTACATCTTGTTGCAAACTACTCCACTACTCATTTAATGTACAAATACTACTTGTTTGATTGATGAAATATACATCTGAATGCAGAAAGAAAGTACACATTGAAAATAATTTATAATAAAGTACTTAAAAAACCCACCTCCACCATAAATCTTATCTCAGATTGGACTGCACAACAGTATTTCACAGACAAAAGAGAAAGTAAAAAAGGTGTCTTGAGCCGCCAAGAGGTTCCAATTCCCTTGGCCTAGCATCATCCTATGCTCTTTGAAGAATATCTTGGGTTTGGACTGGGGTCCTGACTACTTCAGCTGAACTCACCTTTCTCCCAACAAAAAGCTGTGTCTAATCCAAATGAACTTCTTGAAAGTGAATCAAAGCACAAAGGATGAGTTTTGGTTAATGACTAAGTAGTACTGACCCCCTGTGTAAGTTTGACAGGAATGACAGAGGACCTCCCTATCAGCAGCAGTTGCAGCAGGTTCTCGTTTTCCTCCATAAAAAGAGGTTTTAAGGATCTCATCTCAAGTTTGATTTTCATAAGTGCCATTACAATAACTGTAGATAGTCCCGTGAGAGGACCCCAGCAAGCCTAGCCGTACTGCAGCGCTTCCCTGGAGTACAGCTAGAAAGGAGCGGGACCCTCTCCCTGTTGTCTGCAGTGCTTGAGCTCACTGCACTTTGGAGATACAGGGTAACATGCTCCCTGCAGCCAACAGCACCCCGCAGGCATGGGCAGCCACATGTCGCACTAGCCCACACTTCCAAGTGACCTTCACTAGCAGCCCCCTGCACAACATATTGCATTAATCCTTTCTGGAGGTCACAAAACCATGGCTAAGTGGGCTGCAGTACAGATCCAAGAGAAACAGTTGCAAATGCGTAGCCAGATGCAGATGGAAAAATGTGCTTTTCATGTAGCCAGTTCAGAAGGCTGAATAATTTATTAGTGCATCACATGCTATTTTTCAAAACTATGCTACTTTGAAGGAAATCGTATATTTCAAATTATAAGCAGGTCCTGCTAGCAAAATGGATCACAAATGCCAAAGCAGACAAACCATTGTGTGTTCTCCAATTTCATGTCAAGTGACTTTGATTACATCACTGTCAATGGAGAGCTTAGACAGAAACAAGCACATCACAGAAATGAAGCAATTACTGATTCTTGCTTCAAGCACAAGTTGGTGCATTCAAACCTCGATCCAAAGGCCTCAAAGTGACCCTTCCTGGAGTGCCCTCTGTACCTTCACCCAGCCTCTCAGTAACAGGCTATCAAAGGCTGCATAGTGGATTAATTCCAGTGGCCTTTCTGGAGCTGAGGCTGACAAATGAAATACTGTTCGCTTGCCTCAGTGTGGGTATTGTTTTCTGCACTGTAATGCAGCACAGGTGTTGCAAGCCAGGAAGGAGATGCACGGGCAGAAGTGTGATAAGGGAGCTCATGAAGGAAACTGTGCCATGGAAAGTTGGAGAGAGGAGGTGAGGCAAAGGGCCCCCTTGGTCCCTGAGGGTGCTTCTGGGCCTTTGGTGTTCCCCGAAGACTCACAGCATATCTTTAGGTACCATATGGTTTGAGGATGAACTTCCTGTGCCTCTGAGGGATGGACAAGAAGGAGGAAGTGTCTACGAATGGAGAGAATAATTGCTTCCCTCTTCCTTCTCCCTCTGTGCCCCAAGCATCAACTTTACATCACCATAAGAACGAGGAGAGGTCTGATATGTAAGGAGCCATTTGTAGATAAAACCTTAACTGAAATGCATGGGAGGGCAGAGAACAAAAAACAAGAGCGGATAACAACCTAGATGCACATGGTCTATCTCCCAGCTACTATAGCCCCACTGGCATTTCATGAGAAAATGGAGAGTGAGTTCAGAGGGCCACAAATCTTCAGAATCAGGTTTTTTCTGTTTTCAAGAGGCATCTGTCCTACATGTGCACCACATTTTTTTTGTAGTCATACCATTTGTTACTATCCACAGACCAGCCTGCCTTACCGTGTAGCTTCTATTGCACAGAACCATCTCAGAAAACTTGTCTGTCCTCACCACTTATTACAGTACCTCATAAGCATCATTTGCAATTCAAATACGATGTGAAAAATGGAGATAATTTTGTTCCCAGTATATAAAAATCTCTGTTATTTCTAATAAGCAAATTAGAATTAAATTAAATTATCAGTAGTCAGGATAGGGCAGTGAGACCATAGAAAAATTAAAATGAAACAGAAGATGAAAGGGCTTGCACTAGTCTATGGAAACTCCATCTAGAGGCAGATTTTCACACACATCTGTCAAAATAAGCAGCACAATATAGGCTCATTTGTGGCAGTGGCATGGGTAACAAAGCCACTCAGTACATGCACAGATTGATACATTGCTCCCTACCCTCATTATGCCCACAGTCCCCAGAATACATATGTGACTCCAGACAATATTTTTTCATTAGCAATCTGGATATAGTTACACAGAGAACTTTAGCCATGTGCTAATGAAAAACAAAGAAATCCTGCTGGTGGTCAAAAGTAAACCGGTTCTCAGGAAATTAGAAACTATATGCAGCAGGGTCTGTGTCATATGCTTGTCTAACTTCTCTGAAGAACTTCTTATTGACTAGCACAGGTGTAGTTCTCTCTTGTGTTGTCATGTTAAATGTTTTTTTATACCAGGTTCAGAATCAGAATCACATCCAGAAGGTTGTCATTAGTCTGTATCTTGGGAGAAAGATGTGCCAGAACTGTCAGGATCTGACCCCTATTCTAGGATAAATGGTCCTATTTGAAGAAAGATCATTCATTCATTTCTGCAGGTAACGTGAATGTGGCATGACAATTTTAAAATCCTATCTCAATTAATACATTCAATCAAATTACCGTAAACTTAAAACTAATAAAAATATCATTATCAAACAATACCTCATAAAAAGGTTTATATCATAACATAATAGAATTTGATGCAGGATTAACAATTCAATCTCAAAGTTTGAACTCATCTTTTCACAAAAGTTGCAATACTCAGCTATTTTAGTGTGCTTGCAATGTCAGTAGAGGTGATCTTTCTGGATCAGATTTTTATAGCTGCTCAAATGCTTACTTTCCAATGAAACCAACCTTTAAAACCTGGCCCACTTCTTTCTGAGTTAAGGTGGGAAATAAAAAAAGAAATAAAGAAATAGAATCTGATTTGAGATTTTTAAATGCCAATCAAATCATGGTAATGTAGACTATGGATCTTTTCTCTTCAACCGCTCTACTTCAGCATTCGTCCCTGGATGACAACATTGGTATCTGGGCTGCTCCACTCTTTCTCTGAGAAGAATGAACCACTCCAGCTTTCACCAGCGTGTTGCATTGCAGTCACACAATTTTTCTCCCTTACCATTTAAAAAGCTGGTTAGGGAATTTATATTAGCAAAGGTGTGACTACAAGTATTCTGTGAGGTGTACTTAATTGTACATGTCCCAGTTAGCCTCCTGCTTTGCTTTGATGTTAATGTAAGTCAGAGGACTTCTTTGAAGCCCCACCAGAGTCAATCAAGAGCAAGAGAAACTAAGCTCTTTATCCATACATGGTAAAACCCAGGTTTTGTATCAGACTAGGAAATCAGGAAAGACAGTGCACTAAACCCACACCATATTCTCAGTTTAATTCTGATTTTACTTTTTCCCCCCTTATTTCAGCTCCTCTAAGAGCCATATCAAGCCCTTTCCATTAGCATCTGTGGAACTTATTGCAGAAATCATAATAAATCTATGGCTCACAAGGACAATTATAACCAGAAGAGCATTTTTCCAGCATATCCCAATTAAAACGTAAGTGAACTGTTAAGTTCCAAACTCATCAAAGGAAATCCCTCTTCCTACTTGATTTTCTAAATATATCTACGCAAAGCATTTTATGGCAAGTGAGCATTTCTAAGCTAGATCTGCATAAGCTTTAGGCACAAGGAATTAAAAATTAACATTGTCATGTCCTTATAAAATACAGCTGATTTCTAGACTGATTTGCTACATACAGTATTTTCCTTTCCCCTCACTTCTTTTGTCCTCCTGTTTGCCTCAGTATTTGGTTGACTGAACATAAAGGATTTTACAGTATCATTAGATATGTCACAGATTCACTGTGCTATTGGCAAAAGCCATATTGAAAAGGATTTTGAAAAATAACTTCTTTCCTGTGAATTCAGCTTTTGAGATTCCAAATGTTGACAGCTCTGTTTACTGTTACTTTAAATAGCTTCATTTCTATGGATGGCTGATGAGCTTCCCAGATGGAATATTAAACTTTGTATAACTCTTGAGGTGCTCCTTTTGCTCTTTATGAAGAATAAAGGAATTAAAATAGCTTTCAACTAGTAGGATTTTATGAAAAATAACTGTTCAGAAAATGGAAACATTTTCAGACAAAATGACCAACTGAAGATTGTTGGCTCTAAAATATTTGGTTTGCTTCGATGAAAGTTTTTAACCAAAGATCAGACGATTTCCGTGCACAAAGGAAAGCAGAAACATGACAGTACCTGATGGATTAAATGAGTGCATAGTACACTTCGTTGTTTCACTGCTTTTTCTTAAATCACTTAAAGCACAGCTGCTGCATGCTGAAGAATTGTGAGAAACATGCTCTACCTATGCTATCATATAATTTTCATTCTTAAATAGCAAGGAAAAAAAAAGGAGTCATGTTTCTCCTTTATTCATCCAGCTTTTGATTGAAGAGCTAGAATAATAATTTTCATTGCAGCTTTGGCTACAACCCAAGTGTTCAAGTTGATAGGAACACTTGCAGAAGTCCAGCCTGTGATTCCACCTCCCATAATAAGTGCCTTCCTTTTACAAACTGGGGGTTCAGGTAGATTTTCTTTGGAGAGTTCTGAAGACTCCTTGAAATTCTTGGGGGGGAAAAAAAAGATATGAGAAGTAAAGAACTGCACCAAAGTAAAGTGTTTGTCTTTTAGTTCAGATAGAGCAATGAAGTCAGAAAAATGTCATCTGGCTAAAAGATCACAGAATCACAGAATCACAGAATCACAGAAAATTATGAGTTGGAAGGGACCCACAAGGATCATCTAGTCCAACTCACCATCTAATACCCGTACAGTGACCAAGAGCACATCCTAGAGCCTAGATGCCTCACAGTCTAGCAGGCCACTCCGAGCCGGAAGGGGCCCAGGATCATCCAGCCCTACACCCCCCAGCTAGACCATGTCACTAAGCTCCTCGTCCAGTCTTCTCTTAAACACTTCCAGGGATGGCGACTCCACCACCTCCCTGGGCAGCCCATTCCAATATGCAATTACTCTCTCCGTGAAAAACCGCTTCCTAACGTTAAGATTAAACCTCCCCTGGCGCAGCTTGAGGCTGTGCCCTCTCGTTCTGGTGTCGTCAGCCTGGAAGAAGAGGTCT
>WEKX01025389.1:27309-38249 GCA_013390025.1 Pitta sordida | reverse complement strand
GTTCCATGACTTTGCATGGGACTGAGGTCAGGCTGACTGGCCTATAGTTGTTAGGATCATCTTTCCTACCCCTCTTGTGGATGGGTGTCACGTTGGCCAATTTCCAGTCTTGTGGCACAACACCGGTAAGCCAGGACTGTTGGTAGATTATGCAGAGTGGCTTGGCGAGTTCATCTGCTAGTTCTTTCATGACCCTCGGGTGGATTCCATCCGGTCCCATAGACTTATGAGGGTCCAAGCTATTCAGCAAGTCTCTGACTACCTCCTCTTGGATTACAAGGGGGTTATACTGCACCCCGGTTCCTTCCATGCTACTGCTGATCCAGTTTTCTTGCGGGCAGTTTGTTTTGCTATTAAAAACAGAGGCGAAGTGTGCATTGAGTATTTCTGCTTTTTCCTCGTCTTTGGTTACTATGTTACCCTCCGCATCCAAGAGGGAGTGGAGGCTGTGTAAGTGTCATGGTTAAGGGGCTTGCTCAAAAGACCATTGAAATGAAAAAAGCCCAAACAACTCCTAGTGTCTTTTATGCATTTTGGAGCAGGGCACAAGCATGAGGCAAAAATACTAGAGTTGCAGATTGATCTTCTGTTCACATTTGGGATTAAACTCTGCTTCATATGAGACTGCTAAGGTCCATAATAAACAGTTTGAGGCTAAAGGAGAAATGGAAAAGCAAGGGAGATTAGAGGCACTCATTTTTATTTCATTTGTTCATAGCACAGTCTGCAAGACAACAACAGAAAGGGGAAACAACTTTGTATTTATTATTATGGCTGAGCAGCATGTAATAAATTATGGAAGAAAAAAAGGCTGAGGGATAATTGACTGAAAAAACAAATGTCAGTTAAAGTAAACACAGCAGTTTCCACTGAACCTATTTGTAAAAATGTCAAAGGACTTGAGTTGTTTTCCTTCACAATATTTGTGCTGGTATAAAGGGACTGTGGTTTAATTAAATTTCCCCACAGAGACTAGGTATTCCACTAGATGTCACTTTGAGACTTTTCTAAGATGAAGGACAGCTTCTTGATGAACGGATGCAGCATCCCCCACTGGAAAGAGGATAAGCTGAGAGCTGTCTTGCAGCAGGAGCCTCTAGTCAGGATGTAATACTGGGGTATATTAAGCACAATGAAGCTGCTTAGGGGTACATAACCACCTGCCAGGAGGAGAGCTGCCATCTAAACATGTATACTAGCAAAGATTATCCAACCACTAGAAACTTTTTGCCCTCTCTCAAGGGAAGGAGTGAGCCCACTGTCTTTGCCAACAATCCATCTTGTCCTTCCTGCGGGGACACGGTGAGAAACAAGGTCAGTCATGGAAGGAAGGGAGATGGCCCGTGGGCAGCTCCCTTGGGCTTCCACAGGGGATTTGATAGAGCCAAGCAAAGTGCTGAACCAGCAACTGCTCCAGACATCTATCATCCCTTGGCAATATGAACAAGGTACTAGTCCTGATGTGGGCATTACTTCCCAGAGCACCCTGCAGACAATACAAAGCAAATTAAAACCATCTCCAAAAAAAGGGAAGTAGATGACCTGAATCTTGTTTCGGAGCTGTCCTGTTCTTTTGGCAATCAATCATTTATTTAACACACCAAACAAAGGATGTCAAGGTTTCTCTAAATATCACATTGAATACTGAATAACAATAAGTAAAGTAAAATATAGCAAGCTTGTTGTTTTAAAGGCAGGTGAAAAGTGAATGACATCTCTATTCCCTGTAAGGCAATAAAAGAGTCATCACAAGTGGCAGAACGCTGACTTTTTTATCCCAGTCTAAAGAGGCTTAATATTACACAAAAAAAGTAAGAGCAAACCTAGACAAAACCCAGTTCATACCCTCTAACAATGCTGGCACGCAGATGTCTCTGCATGGAGCAGGACATTGTGTTTGCACCTACACTCAGCTGTGATAATCACACAGAATAGGCTGCTGGGACAGAAGGATCCAGGAAATGTTAAGGGGATAAAAAAAAAGAAAAAGGCAAAAAAGAACAAAGAAATATGTCTGCACATTAAATACACTCTATCACATCTACTGCCAAGCGTGCCTATCCAAAGCTCCAGCAAGCTGCATACTGTTTGTGTTGTCAACAAGCAGCAGCTTTTGTACCTATGCATGTTTGTTTACTAAATATATGAAAATAATGGAGCTCAATTAAAAGTAGATTAGCCACATATGTACCAAAGGAATGTGTACTTAACTGACTATGGTGAATCTGGCTCCATTCAATCCCCTGGAGAGGCTGCTCTGGCATGTCTGCTGAGGCCTTATTGGTATCCCTTCTAGGCACAGTGGTGGTTATGGCTCCTTGAGAATATATTAAGTGGATTGTATAATAACCATTGGGCAGATGTTGGAACAGCAGAAGTTGGCTGCAAGGGCGCAGATGGGGTGGCAGATTATCCTGGGAAGGAAACCATGAGCTGATAGGTTCATTTCCATTATTGCCTGGCAACGCACCGCATGCGTCACCAGACAGGCTGGAAAACCCCTTTCAAGGAACCAAAATGAATGCTTGCACAGGGAGATGATTTATAAAGGAATACCATCAACTGTGCAAGCCTATGGATAGAATGGCTGAGGGAGTTTCTACTTCTGACTTCATTAATGAGAAGAAGAGAGGGTGCAAGCATGCAAAACAGTGGCCTATGAAAGTATATCTGAAAAATTATAGAATCAAATATGTCTCCTGTCAAAAACTTCAGGACCTCAGTAACTGAGTCCTTGTAAGTAATAATCTGAAGTAGAGTTTGTCCAGCCCAGGCTCTTTGATCTAACCAATTCTTTCAGTCAGAATATTTTAAATTAAAGATTTCCAAATAAATCCAAGCTTTATGCTGACTTGGGTCAAAATGTTTCATCAGTTATTTATGGAAGTCTAATTTAGGATTAGCAGCTACTAGTATGAGATAGACAAAAGCAATTTCAAAGACATTTTGTCCCCAGATTCTGTTGTGAAGGGCTCAGAGAAGAGTTATATCCCACTTTCTTTTTTTAAAAATTCAAACATATGGAAGAATGATTTTAGACTTAGTCTACTCACCAAACCCAGAACTTTTATGACATAGAAATATATTAGGATCATAATTTCAGTGACACATTGATATAAAAATTATAGAAACTATATATGAGTTAGATAATGTTTTTAAAAATTGAAATGTTTTGACTTTTTTATTTATAAAAAGAAAGATTTCTTGAGTAGATGGCTTCACATATGAAAATGTTTTACCAGCTGTAATTACTTGCTTTGTTGCTTCTGCTAGTGAGCACAGCTTTCTAAACGACCATGAGGCCACAGATTTGTGTGGCATTGCAGAAGTATTTCTAGTATGTGACAGCTGCTTTGTTGGGGAACCAATCCCTCTTCTTAACAATAATATTACAACACATATCTGCAGTGCTGTATTTGAAGCACTCTACAAAGAATTATCTAGCCAGTTTAGCAACCCTAACACAATGGGTTTTGTTTGTCTATCCAGCTAATGCAGATGAGTCAAGTAAAGGCCAAGGGGATACTTCCCAAAACAAAAATTCAGTAGTAGTTAGATGTATAATCAGAAACTCATACTACTGGTATCCTTTTTTAAAAATGAATTCTCTTTTCTTATTGAGATCATATCACTAAACTCTAAAATCCTAATTTAAGTAAACTTCAAAAAACTCCAGTAACTATTGATTTTTTTTATAATACCTAAAAGTTAAGGTGATTCTATCACTACTTCTGTAGGCTCTAAATAAAAAGAAACTAAAACAAACAAACAAACAAACCAACCAACCACAAATCCAACCTTTCAAAGAAATGCTCAGTTATCCCATCACTATAGTTACAGAAGTACTTTCATCCTCGAAAATTCAATTGCTTTGGTTAGCATTTCAATAATACAGTAAGAAAACCATGTGGAGGAAATACAGGCTCCATTTAAGTTAATGGAAATTTACAGGCTTCAGTGGAGTCAGGATTTTACCATATTAGGTTTTGGAATGACATCTCTAGGCACGTATTAAATTTGCATGCAGATTGTTGAGTTCACCTCCCGTACCTTCTACAGTACTTACTTTCCAAAAACCACTCAGTTTCTTTGGCTTTTGGCACAAAAAGTAGGTACAGTATTTTGAGGTGTGGAGTGTGTGGTAAATCCAGTAAGTCTGAGGAAGCTATACAAACATGTTCCCATTTTCAGATTAGAAATATGTAGTTCCATTAATTTGATAGGACTGGCTATGTATGGATAGAGATTAAGTAAAATGTTTCTTTGTGCATTACTGGTTTTAGAGAAACAATAAATTTATCTTTTGTGTTATACTTTGTGTTCTCAGTTACCAAGTATTTTATCTATCTTATATCTGATTGGTGGAGAAAAGAAGGATGTTTCATGTATACCTACACCCACCCACACACAGAGAAGCAGATCATGTGCATCTATTTAATTCACAAACACACATAAAATACTTCAGAATAACTGTGATCTGATCAGCAGGATTAATAGAAAATAGTTGTGAAGGCAATACATTGTACATATTTTAAAATGCCAAACATACTGATATTTGACAGACTAATGTATTCAGTTTAGTTTATAATGCTAGAAATGATTATATTATCCACTACCAGATACCCTGTTAAGTAAACAAAAATCCCTTCTGGGGACTCTGAAGGCAAACTATATTCCAAAACGTTTTCAGATTAAAAAGTCAATCCATTTTACTGGCTTATTCAGGCACTGCCACTGGGAAGAAAAACACTAATCAGACAATAGAATTATACTCTCCTCAGTATCCAAGGAAAACCTCACCTATACTCCTGTCCCCATATGAAATTACATCTTTCATTCTCAGACTGAATGATAGCCAAAAGGCCGTTTTGCAGTCCTGATTTTGGGAGATGTACCCTCTCCAAGATTTTTAGATACATCTCCTGCATGTTAATATTTTCTCAGTGCTGCCTCTCTCATTTCATTCATTTTTGTTTAGCCATATACATATTTTCAAAATTATTTGACTTGATTTGACCCCTTTGGGGTCTGTTTTCTGACAGAAAGACATTTTAGTGGCTGCAATGTAGTTTCAGTCTAATTTAGATATAGGTAAATATACTCGTGCTATACATCCGCTCTGGCATTGTCCTACTAGGATTCATTTATTAGATGCTTATTTCAATTGCAGTGATTTTCTTTCAGCTTAATATATGTGGGAAGTGGTTATATGAGACCATTACATTCGGTTAAGTGCTAAAAGTTAGTGTAAACCATAAAATGCTTACAGGTCTTTGAAAACTTGTGCTATGATACAATTGCTGTCTTCTTTTTTAGCACAGAGAATGATGCCTGAAGATGGAGCTGTTTACAAACTTCTGGAGGACAAAAGCAACATATCTAATTGCAACACAAACTTTGCTGAAACAAACACTGGAGTTACTTTCATTATGTATAAATATACCTGCTGGTTTCCTAAACATGACAATAAATTCATAAAGTAGGGTTATACAACATACGCATTTTTTTCACAATGTTTCAGAACTGAAGAAATTAATGAAACATTAAATATTAACTGACAAGAGGCTTGAATTTTTACCAATATAATATTTATGTACAATTTCTAATAGTGCTCAAAGTCTTCAATCTAAGTTCTTTATTTTCCCATATTTTTGACTATGTATGGGCCCACTGATTAGATTTTGTCATCATGTCCTATCAAGCTGACCTGCTTCTATTATTCATCCCAGAAAAGCTGTTACATGCAGCTACAGATGTCAATCTTTCCTTGCCTTCTGCAAATCCAAGTTTATCCCCATGAGGGGGAATTTTCAGAGCTGGTTCAATGTACCCAGAAAGCAGTATGCTTGTATAGGATTCCTTTTTTTCAGCATGGCTACAGGGGCAACAAAAATATTCCCATGCTCAAGTTAAGCAGTACACATACACTGGAAGAATCAGGGCCTAAGTAATTATAAAAGCTGTTCAAGTACACATATAAGCATGTTACGTATATGCATATTCAACATAGAGACATACAATCTCTAGTATTTGCAAACACACCTAGATCTTCCTAGAAACCTGAAGCAGGGCTTGCTCGTGTCCCTGTGTTTGCTTCACTGATGGCCATTCACATGGCTCTCACCTTCCTTCCACAATGAAGCACTGCCTGGAGATGTTCAATCCATTACTTACTTTAAATGGATTATCTACCTGGATTATTCACCTAGATGACCTAAAATGACTATTTCCTGCTGTGCTGCTAAAGTTTTTATTCTTGTAATAAACTGTACCATTCTCACACAAGTATATGTACACACACGATCACATTCTGGCTTTTTTTTTCCAGTTGTACTAGTTTAATTAAGAGATTTTAATCAAGCTTTAGTGCTGTCATAAAAAAAAATTAATCTTACCTGTTTATATTAATATAACAAGCTGCCAGATAATTTTTTTATCAAACTTTCAACAGAGCACTGAATAAATAATTCCAAATGCGTACCATCTACACCTTCTCTAATTACCACACTTAAATCCTGAGGCTTCAAGTCTCAAAACAAAAACAAAAGACAAAACAATACCTAACGTAGTCTTTACTCCAGGGTATCTAGCTTCAAGCATTGCAACAAATACTTTTAATTTTGGACCACAAAAGTAGTTTTATTTTTGTACACAGAATCAAGAAGGTCCAGATGTCACTGCTGACATTAGGAATAACTAGTGAATATAAAAGGTTAATTTGGTCAAAGGATTGTCAGCATTCACAAAGAAATTTCTGAATTCACAGCCATGGAAGACCACATAGACTAAGTTGACTAGAGGCTTTACACTGTACCCTTGGACATGGTCTTAAGCTGCGCCAGGGGAGGTTTAGACTGGATGTTAGGAAGAGTTTTTTCACAGAGAGAGTGATCTCTCATTGGAATGGTCTGCCCAGGGAGGTGGTGGAGTTGCCATCCCTGGAGGTGTTTAAGAAAAGACTGGATGAGGAACTCATTGACATGGTGTAGATAATGGGATGATGGGATGGGGAGTTAGGTTATTAAAAAAAATAATTATGACATTACCCTGAGATTAACTCAGATAGATAAAACATGGTGCTCATGGCACCAGGGTTGTGAGTTTGATCCCTGTATGGTCATTTGCTTGGGAGCTGAATAAAAGACAATTAACTGCTTAGAGTCTGCTTAAAGCAGAGATTCAGTACACAAATCAGAGAACTGGTATCACATACTACAGCAGCACTGCCAGCAGCCTTCGTGCTGCTCAGTTTGGTGCGTAGAGCTAAGGTAGCCATGCAGCACATGCTGTGGGAATCAATTCTTAAACACAATGAAGATGCAGATCACTAGCAAGATCTGGGTCTCAAAGGAAACATTACACTTCATCTTCTTCCCAGTAGTCTAAAGGAAGTTTACAAGCCTTAGCTCTACCTTTGGGTGGAGGCAATGAGATCATTTCTGTGCATGTTTTAATATGCCTTGCAGATTTTTACTCTTGTATTCTCACCATTGAGATAGTTTGCTCTAATTCATTCAGTTAATGAGTGATCAGTGGTTATTTGGATTTATTCAAGAGCAATCTCCTAATTTATCATCTTCAATCTGCTCATCATCGCCTCATTACATCAGCAGTCTGCTATGGCTCTTTCTTTTTCGCTTGTTCTTTTTTTTTTCTTAATTAGTTTTTGTTTCTCTGTTTTTTTCTTATTTCAAAACAGTCCCAAAAAATTTCACTTGCTGTATTTTAATACTTTTGAATTCCACAAAACCTGCTCAATCAGTGATATCCTTAGGTTTGACTAACTATTGTCCTTGGGAGGTTAAGGTTGGGAGAGAAAAAAGGTAAAAGGAAGAAACGACTGTCCCTAGCATACCAGAAATCTGAGTAATTGAAATTATCTATATAGATTTTATTGGTCATATGTTCAACAGAACAATAAGATTTACTAGTAATTATAAAGAGTAAACAAATGCTATTGTACTCAGAATCTTTGACCAACTGTTTATCTTCACTGCATATGATTCCTCATCTTTGCCTTTGTGAATATTTATCAGATAAATATTAAGAAAAACAATTTGTGCAACACTCAGCTACTGACAGCTTGCTTGGGAGTAACTGATTGCAGGTTGAACTGTGTGCTATGAGCCAAAGGTGAGCCTTCTAATAGGGTCAAGGTCAATGGTATTATCATAGGCAAAGATTGCTGTTAGTTGAATGAACCTCTAAAGAAAATGGTGTGGGGTCATCCAGAATCCCTAATAACTCTGAATTCATACTTGTGACATATAGTAGCCACTGGTAGCTTTTTTACTTGGCTTACTTTTTATTGGGTTCATGATATTCATGAGAATGCACTAAATCCAAGCAATCCACTGACAATTTCATCTGAAGTTTTTAAATTTTATGCCATATTATATAGACCTCTTCCTTGTGAGGTTCATGTTCACACATAGAGGTCTCTAACAAAAAAATCTTTGGATCCACAGTTCAAAACAAGCACCCCATACATCACACGATTCTGTTCTATTAGTAGGAAAGGCCCAAGACAAGATGAAAATTGTATTACCTACCTTGATTTGAAGATTTAGAAAATTATAAATTTAGTGTATTAGGTAAGGGCATAGAGATTTAGGAATTTTAGTGGATCAGTGGAAATTTAGTAAATTTCTGGTGAATTTTAGAAAGATTGGTAGACTTTAGAATCAGAGGGCCTGAGAGCTAAGGCTGAATATTAAGGGTGAAAAGACCAGTTCTGTGCTCTCTGAAGGTAAACAAAATCGAAGGTTAGCCAAAACAAGGGGAAAGGAATTAACAACATTGGAGCCGATTGGTTGAAGGATCCATAGCAAATGACATAATGCTGTAAAGATTAATATTCATGAGGCAATTTGCATACGGATGAGACAAGGGGTTAAGAAGGGGTGACAACTCGGGGCGGTCCTCTTTTGGCACCTGGCAATGGCNGTTGCTATTTTTTCCAGGAAATATTTAATTTATGAAAGTTCTAAAATCAGAATCCCATTAGAGGACTGTTCTGGGCAATTTACTTTCTGTGATGAACAATGTTTCTCCCATATCCAAAGCTGAAACCTCATCATGCTTTATATTTTTCAGCATTCACTAAGGAAAAAAGTAATGCTTTTTCAAATTTTAAGTACATAGGAGAAATGAACTTCAATGGGCATTATGCATTTAATTACAACTGGAAAGTTCAAAAATTTATGAAGTAAAACTTTCATCTAGCAGAAAAATTAGTTATAATATATATAATACTATAATATAATATATATAATATAATAATGTATATAGTAATAGGTATAATAGTTACTATTGTTTTATTCTTACTATGTAGTTGGTTTAAACAAATGCCTGTATAATTGATTTCATCAAGTGTTTTGAGGCTAGTGAAAAATGTCAAGAGCTTCAAAAATTTGAAGTATTTTTGAAGAGTCTTTAGAATTTTAAAATAAAAATATTTGCAAACAAACAAACAAAGCCAGCAATGTTAACAGTAAACCAAGCTGTGCCGTGCATAGCAGTATACTGCATTCAAGGAAAAAAAAGTGTTTCGCCAGAGCTGGTAGTAAGGGAATTTCCTAAGTAAATCTTTCCTGGCAAAGGCTGAAAACCCAAGTGGTCACTGGAAAGTCTAGATTTCTCTTTACCAGAAGCCTTCCTTAAACTTCTAAAGTTCTTGCACACATTTTGTCAGTTCCTTTCTGTGGTGGTGTCTTAGGTGGATCTGAGAGTTCACTTCAGGAATCCTGAGCCACGAGCTAATTAATGCCCAAGCAATCAGCTATCCTTTTATTTTCTTCTCCTAAAAAACTTGGGAGCTTGCCTGTGGGAAAGCTTCTGAGGGCAGGCATTCCAGTGCAAAACCCAATCCCCTGTACACCACAAAACCCTATCTCTTCCTGTGTACTCATCAGCAACTGCAGCCATTGTTTTTCATTTGTCAAGTTTCCAAAACTTGCCCTAAAAGTTTTTAGCTAGAGTTGTTACAGCTTGCAATGTATTAACATTTACATCCATATATCATTACAGAAGATCGGAGAGAGGAAGGCTCTGACAAAGACAGTGAGTTAAATTCAAGTAGATCTTCACAGAANATACAAACAATTACCTTGAGTCCTGACTGATTTTCTTCAAATCACAATTATACTATATTTAAATCTATTGTTCACAGATTCTCCAGGTATATGGCAGGTGTCAATCCTATTGCTGGATTTCATCTGAAGAAAAATGTACTTCCAGGCTGACAAAAATGTCTCCCCACTTCCACTGTATATAGGACTGTGTCTGTTACACCTCTAGGGAGATTTTTACTTACTGGAAAACATGCTGTGTTGGTAGTAGGATGGCAACAGGTTAGGTTAGGTTAGGTAACAGGTTTGACTAGATTAGATTAGGTAATAGGGAATAGGTTGGACTTGATGATCTCTAAGGTCTTTTCCAACCTTACTGATTTTGTGATTCTGTGATTCTATTTAGCATTTATTTTATAGTAACAGAAAAGGAAGAGGTTTTAAGCTACAACCATTAGTCTTCAATTAAAAACTTCACTTAATCTTATCTAGAAACACAAATTGAGGCTTTAGATACAAGTGAAAGAGAGGCAGCAAGATGTGGATACCAGTTTGTTGCTATTTTTTCCAGGAAATATTTAATTTATGAAAGTTCTAAAATCAGAATCCCATTAGAGGACTGTTCTGGGCAATTTACTTTCTGTGATGAACAATGTTTCTCCCATATCCAAAGCTGAAACCTCATCATGCTTTATATTTTTCAGCATTCACTAAGGAAAAAAGTAATGCTTTTTCAAATTTTAAGTACATAGGAGAAATGAACTTCAATGGGCATTATGCATTTAATTACAACTGGAAAGTTCAAAAATTTATGAAGTAAAACTTTCATCTAGCAGAAAAATTAGTTATAATATATATAATACTATAATA
>WEKX01025389.1:10935-25165 GCA_013390025.1 Pitta sordida | reverse complement strand
CCCCACCTGACTATAACCTCCTTCCAGGTAGTTGTAGAGAGCAATAAGGTCATCCCTCAGCCTCCTCCAGGCTGAACAATCCCAGCTCTTTCAGTTGCTCTTCATAGGGCTTGTGCTCTAGCCTCATCACCATCCTCATTGTGCTTTTCTGGACACGTTCAAGCATCTCACAAACCCTCTTAAACTGAGGAGCCCAGAACTGGACACAGTACTCAAGATGTGGCCTAACCAGTGCTGAGTACAGGGGGAGAATAACTTCCCTACTGGCCACACTATTCCTGACATAGGCCAGGGTGCCATTGGCTTTTCTGGCTGCCTGGGCACACTGCTGGCTCAAGTTAAGTTACCTATCAACCAGCACTCCCACGTCCCTCTCCGCCTGGTCTTTCTTCAGCCACTCGGTCCCCAACCTACCACTCTGTAAGGGGTTATTGTGGTCAAAGTGTAGAACCCAGCACTTAGACCTGTTAAACGTCATGTTATTGGATTCAGCTGATCTACCCAGCCTGTCAAGGTCTCTCTGCAGAGCCCTCCTACCCTCTAACAGATCGACATTTATTCCCAGCTTGGTGTCACCTGCAAACTTGCTAATGATGGACTCCATCCCCTCGTCCAGATCATCAATAAACATGTTAAATAGAACTGGTCCCNTGTGGGGGGGGGGTGGTTCCAGAAAGGTGCCGTGATAAGTGAAATCTGTGAAGTAGCAATTCATATATATGTAAATACGATCCGCCTCCCACCCCCTCAGACCTGAGCAGAAGGAGCACCCAGCAGCAAGTAGCAGCAAGGAGGAGCAAGCAGGAGAAAACAGCAAGAAGCAGCAAACAGCAACAAGCAGTAAGAAGCAGAAGCCTGCAGCAGCATGCAGCATCAAGCAAAGGAGGAGGAAGACTCTGCACGGTGGTTTGGTTAATACACCTTTGAGACAGTGTTGTAAAGCTTCCCCACCATTTTATTAATTTTGCACCGCTCTTATAAGCAAGCAAGCTCTGGGTGGCCCCTGAGTGAGCTGGCACCACCCCTCATCCCCCCAAGGGATGAAACAGGGGGGATAAATAGAACTGGTCCCAACACTGAACCTTGAGGGACTCCCAACAGTGACTGGCCTCCAGTCGGATGCAGCACCATAATAACAGGACCATGATTTGTCCCATTATCCATATAACATATATTTATATTGCAGTGTGTTTTCATACATGAAGCGTCACAAGCAGTAAATACATAGAGAGAAACAGATGACTGACTCCCTGCCAATGGCATTACACAGCTGAGAGGCCCCTGGCCTTCAACAGCAATTCTAAGGTTTAGCACAGTATAAGTTAGAGAACACAGGAAAATGGCAAACACCAACAATTTATGTAACCTGTATAACTTTTCTCTTAATGTTTTTCTCTAACACTTCATTAGGCCTAGCTCATATTTTCAAGTTTGTTTTCTGTTACAGTGGGTAGCTTTTCCTATTCCTGACATAGCAACTATTTCAAAGTGGGGCAAAAAACCCTCCCAACAGGCATTCACATACATCTGTGGTTCAGACTAGGGAGGGCAAAGTTTGAATTTATTAAGAGTACCACTCCTGAATATCTGACCTCCAGACATTTGTTTTTTCAGCAAACAGGACTTTTATAATCAAGACACACCTTTTTGAACAATCACAAACTTGCCACAGCTAGACAGGAGGGGGCATATCTAATCATACTTGTATATTGCTTTGAAGATAAGGTAATTGCTAGGAAATCAGACTTAATAACACAATATGAACATTACTGTACTAATTTTCAGAATGTAAAAAGGNTGGAAAATGTCTTTGCAGGGAAAAAAACCACGATGTACTGAAATCACAACAGGGGAACTGTAAAGTAGTGAGGGATTACTGTATCTGCCATTCTGAATACTGAATATTGATTGTTTCCAGGAAGCAGGTAAAGTTGTCATAAAGGGTTTTTCTGCTGTTGTGAAAGTAGAGGAAGATTGCAATATTAATAGTGTAGAGGCAAAAAAGAAACTTTTGAGGTGCAACCACCATAAATCCTACAACTAAACGTTTTAATATGCTGAATAGCAAAGAAATTAAAGCCTTTGTCCTGGTCAAAAAGGACAACTCTATAATACCAAAGCATTTCTACTTTGCGTATTACAATTTTAGTGGCCTGGCTGGTGACCTTGGAGAATATGCCCCTCTCTGGCTAAAGAGTGGCAAGCAGAAATCCCATTCCCTAATGAGAACCGGCCATGCCACTGCTAGGTCCTTGATTCATGGCTGAGATAAGCCCTGTGTTCTGCTAGCATGACCCCCATGCTTTAGCAGTGAAAATGAACTACATATATCTCTTCCACAGTGTTTCTTCCACATATGGTCAGCTGTGAAATAAAAGACGTAGTACAGAGACACTGCTTCTCTATGTAAAGAATTAATTACAGAGTGACATAGTTAGTTCAAATCATGTTCAAAACCCAAACCAAACTTAAAAATATCTCCTCTATGAATAAAAAAACATCAAGGAATTTTGTTACGTTACTATGATTAAATCTAAAATAGGTAAAAAAAAAAAGGGGAAAATTTTACTTTCAAATCCTGTTCTGTTTAGGTTCTTCTTCTATTCCTATACACACAGTTTTTTAGGATGTTTTGTACCAGAAATCGAGCTCTCATCGACCTTCAAGGAACCCTTGAATATTTCTTATGTTGTTCAGAATCAGTCCACAATTTGGTCATTGTGTTATTTCTGCTTCTAATGTCCAGAAAAATGTTTTTGGCCCATTTTCCCCAGATCTTCCTTTGCAAGAGATGTAGATATTCTAAATTCTATGACTATCTTCTGCCATTTGAGCCATCTGCTTACGGCAGAAGAGAGAAGATGAAAGGAAAGACCGATATTAGAGGTGAAAGAGATTAAAATGCAAACAAATGACTACATTTTAAGACTGCCATGGTAGTTTGTATTTGACAAAAAGGCAGCATGGCAGGTTTTCCCCTGTTACTGCGACGGGTCACCATTTCTAATCTCAGGGTCATGTCCAAGTTCTCTCTTTCATAATTGCTTGGGCTGACATCTATTTTGACCTTTTTTCATTCTGGCCTTCCTGAATGAGGGAAGTCACAGAACCATACAGAGGCAGAAGTGCCATAAAATGTCATAGTGATTATGAAATGGGACTACTACCCCTCTGGCCTTTGGTAGAAATGTATACATAATGTGCCATGATATTTTAACCCTTGAAAGCTCCTGAAGTGCACATATTTGTTATATTTTGGTACAACTGGAGAGAGCTATCTGCAGTGTTATTAATTTATGATGACTATGAAATATGTACCTAATTATAGAGTTTCCCTTTTTTAATAAGGAATTATAGTAATTATAATTATTATTAAAATATCATCCAATTATTCCCTCTGCTGTTTTAAACAATTCCAATTTTCCCATTTTGTTTTACTCCATTTTCTACTTAGAAGTAATAGATTAGGGTTTCCAGCTCTCTGCAAAACATATATAAAGCTGAAAGCTGTAGAAGTATTACATTGACCAAAATGCATGTAGAGCAATCGAATCTCAGCCAGGACAATTATTATGCATAAGCTCTCCTTCTTGATTACTAGCTACGCAGTGCAGGCTAGCTGCTTATTCACACTGTGTTGTGATAAAACTCAGCCAAATATCAAGCTGATGACAAGTAACTGAAAAGGAAGTGTCAGCAAACCTTTGGAAAAGAACCTTTACAAAACCGGTGCTTAACAAAAATATTTTCACACATATCTATCCAGTAATTTAAAAATGATACTTAAAGAAATGTATTATTATGTAGCCTTACCCAAGAAGCCCTCTGTAAGTCATTGATTACTAGTGGTAATAATAATTGAGAAATATAATGACCAATAAAGACATCTAAAGAACAAACATTTAGAATAATATGATCATAGAATGGTTTGAGCTAAAAGGGACCTTAAAGATCATCCAGTTCCAACCTCCACCCCCCTCGCTGTAGGCAGGGACACCTTTCATTAGACCAGGTTGCTCAAAGCCCCATCCAGCCTGGCTTTGAACACTCCTGGGGATGGGGCATCCACAGCTTCTCTGGGCAACCTGTTCCAGTGCCTCACCAGCCCTACCATAAAGAATTTCTTCCTAACATATTTCATTCATTACAGAGCTACCTGAATACTGGAAACTCCCTTTTCTACCATGTGTTTTGTTATTAATATAAGTCTCTTTTAAGATGACCTGTGCTAGAGATCCAGCTTTTTTAATGTATCAACATTTGATCCATTTTATATGTATCTGAGATGTAGATTTTGCATGAAAGAGCTAAGAGTTTGATCAGCTGGGTGCTACAGAGGAGGAGGAGCATGCATTTTCTTTAGTAGAGGGGAGAGCACAAATCCAGGGTGGTTATCTGATGACTATGAGAATACGCTGAAGGGCTGTTCACATGCCAGGGTTGGTGCTGAAGTTGATTCTAGGGTGTGACCGTGACACCGTCATTGGGAAGGGAGCCCCAAGTGAACTAAGGCACTGCAGTAGGGTTGCTCTCACCTACCTCAATGAAGAGGAAGGGTTTTCATCACTGCCTGTTTTGTGCAGCTTCTCATATTGCAGACATGTAAAGCTGAGGAAGACAAATTTGAGCATTACAGAAGTAGCTCAGCAATTGAAGAATCTGTCTTCAATTTAGAGATACTTTTAGCTTCCCAGGGCTTTATATATAGCCCATTTTGTCCTAGTATTATTTTCTTTAATCTCTTCTTTGCCCTCTCTCTTACTAATATCACATACTAGTAATAAATAGCATTATTATAATCCAGATTTTTTTTTTAATCATAGACAATTTCAAATACAGCAACACCAAAGGGAATTAAATGTTTTACAATAGTAGTTACCTAGAAAATGTGTGCTAAGTCTTAGGTTGTCCAGCAGGCAAATAATATCCTTCTTAATAAATATAATGCATAATTAATCATCCCAAATTTATGAACTAAGAGTTTATAATCCGCTCAAAAGCCTCTAGTACCCATATGGTATTTTTTAGACCAAGGATTTCTTGGGAGGTATGTAACTGCTGAAATAAAGTCTGCTAGATCTGCATGCTGACCCAACATAAACTGACATAGTTCTCTTATAAAAAAGGCACCCTTTATACTCTGTAGCCTTGCCCCAAATTTGTTAATATCCCTTACTTCCCATATAGCAAAATATAGTTCTCTGTGCTGGGCCCCAACATAGTAAAATTGCCTTACCTTTTTTCTTTTAATCTTATTAGTAAACAAATAAATAGTCAAAGTATTAAATTTTTTTACAAATTCTCAGCTTTACTCTGGAAGAGTTCATTGTTCTAATACCATACGAGTGTAGTCAGCACATGGCACAGGTCATTAGGCAAATCCCATTGCATATAAAATTGTATACCTTTTAGTAAGACTATATGTGGAAGATAAGCAATTTTTTTTCTTAATAGAAGATCTTTTGGAATATTTCAGAATAACATTCTATGGATTATGCATGTATAGTTGTTTAATGTCCTAGCCATAAATTCCCCTCAGGAGAATATGGAAAGTATCACATAAGGAGCAGTGCAAACACAAGATTTTTAAAGACTATGACTTCAAAACTTCAGCAAAATAGGGGGCAAGATCTGTAAAAATTAGTTGGTTTGCCTTGGAACTAGAGAGCAGAAATATAACTTTATAGTTTCATATAACTATAGTTAATTAATATAATTTTTAAAGGTAAAATAGAACTTGGAATAAAAGATTTTAAAAGCTAAGATACTAAGCATCTAACCTGTATTTCATTGAAAAAACTTGCCTTCCCAAGAGGTTAATCTTGTATCTCCAAACTGATTCAAAGATAATGGAATAATTCTTATGTTACAACAAAAATCACAGTTTAGTTACATTTTATCAAATACATATTTTTTGTTTGTTTAAGTCACATAATTAAGCACCATTAGGTACATTTTTGCCATTTGATTAAGTCATCCTTAAGCTAATATTGAAAATGAGATGAATTGCTTTTCATGATTAAAATGTCAGACTCTGGCAAGCCCTGGGAATAGACTTCCTGAAAATACATTGCTTCTCTGTGAAGTCACAAGAAACAATGTAAGGACATTAGTGGAGTTTCCATGCAAACATACCAGGACTTCAAGATTACAAGGCATCCCCACTATTTTTATAGACTATACAATGCTTTTCACAGTGCAGCTGCATCCTGAAAATTGCTTGCAAATAGTCCTCACTTGCATAAATAGCCCAGCTTGGCTCTCTCTAACAAAGACACAGTAGTCCTTACCCAGGCAACAGACCTTAATGCTCCACACAAGTGGTGTTTCACTAGAGTGAGACCATAGACTTTGAAAAAAAAGAATAACATATGTTTGAAAGATGAGTAGGTCTCAGTACAAAGAGTTCAAATCTAACCAAACTTAGCAGAACAGAAATAAGCACAGCTGGTTTTACACTCCATATCTCTGGTTAATGTTTAAAACAAATGAGTGCCGAAAATACAAAGAAGAAGTAATTCTAAAAGGCTCTTAGAGCTCTGTCACTTTCTTTCTCCTCTTCCCAGCCTACATATTAAAAAAGGAATTTCCTATCTCTCTGGCATGTGACAGCTTTTATAGCATTTGGTGAGGGCAAACCCCAAATGCCAAAAAGGCTGGTTTAAGCCTTTTTTTTATACTTGATAGGCATTCTTTGATTAGAAGTAGCAATCCCTGAAGAAGATGGATGGGAAAAATTCCTGAATTAGTCTTCATTGCAAGGTTAGCTTTGGTGATTAGGTCTAGATACTGGTTAGCATGTGCACCAGTATGGCAATGGCTGCGTAAAGCTGTGTGTACATACTCCATTACTTCGTTCCACTGGGACACAGCTCCCTGGCGAGGAGCTACAGCTTTTGTGGGGCAGCCTCCAGTTTTTTTTTTCCTATGATATAGTGAGCCCCTCTATACGTATTTTTTTGTTGTTTTGGTTTTGCTGCTGTTGGGGGTTTGTGTGTTTGTTTGTTTTTCTCCCCAGAGGATTGCAGGAGAACTTTTTGTCTTCCGTGGAGCACAAAAGGAACTGTGGGAAAGTGGTAAAGGACTTTCATCAGACAAAAGGATTAGCCTGTTTTCTGCAGTAAAGCAGGTGGCTGCCAGCTGAAGTATGTGCAGCATTAGTACTCTTGATTTTTATTGCATCTAGCCAGCTAGCTAACTCAAGTGGGAACTCCAGGATATTTATGTGAATTAAGCTCAGCTCTCCACTTCACCTGACTGATGAGCATCCAGGAGAATGAACACTCATATCATCTGCTCTGTTCCTAAAAAGGAAGTAAGCACTTGTACTCTGGGGGATCAAATTGATACACTTCATTGCAAGCAAGTAATTCTAGAAGAAACAGTCAGGTGAAAAGACATATTTCAGCAAGAAACGAATAATTTCTTAAGCAACAAAGTATTTAATTTTAATGGATAAAAACAATTCCTAACACTGGAATTATACTAAAATCACAAGTAATTCCCATGAGATCTGCCCATAAACAGCAGGAGATCCATTTTTATTGACATAGATACCCACAACTCTAACCTGTGAAGTTGTCACAGGGAGAAGATAATTCAGCTCATCAGGATCTCTATCTTCATGCATCCTCACTCAGCAGGACCTTAAAAGCCTACTGTGCCAAGTTACTTACCAGGAAGTATTTATACAAATTTTATATGTCAAGAAAGCTGAGGCCCTGCCTTGACACAAAAGTTTCCATAGTTGTTGAAAATGTGTACAACTTTACTTCAGCTCCCCTGTAGCCATATAATATGGTATGTGGTATTTACTTACCCTGTGTGTTCTAGAGGCCATAGGACAGATGATACCCACTTTACAGCAAAATCTCTTACTATTAGAGTCTCTGTTGAGTGAATAGCTCTAGGCGTTATTTACTGAATGTTATTCTTGATCTGATCTGTATTCTGAATGATTCATTTCCTCATAGTCCTACCCATGTGATACAGTATCCAGCTGTATCACAAATATTGACCTGTCATTTCAAAGGGAGGTGAATGTGAGGTAGCAATATTCATTCATGTGTCTATCCAGTCATCCAAACCTTGACACATTGACTCTTGATTTCACAGTGTACTACAGGTTTCCCTCTATCACCGTCATGTCTAGTTGGGAATTCAGATTCACTTGGGCATGCTCACTATTTTTATGAATTAGACCTCAAGTTTCTCTGTTGGATTTCAAGAAACTGAATGAAAAAGTAGAAAAACTTGATTTTAAAATGGATTTCTTATTACATTTACTCAGGAGAATGCTGTGGAAGATGCAAAAATACAGTTATTTTCTTCAAGGAAGTATTTTCCTATAATAACTATAGTATTAATAATAATAATAATTCTCCATAATAATTTTTAATTCCTAAAACAAAAGAACCAACCAAAAACCTAAAACAAAAAAACCAACTAAGCCACTTCTACTCTCACACCTCATTTCTTCCTTCTCTGAGGGAATTTCATATTTTCAATGGACCAACAAATCCAAGTGCCTCTTTCTGGACTTCTAGTTGTTTAGCTGTCTTTTCTGTCAATGTTTTTGTGGCTTGTCACTGAGATAAAACTTTAGATCCTCTGTCCAGACCCAATTCTAGACCAGAGTAACAAAGATTAGGGTGGGTTGGGAGGTCCATTTTGCTGACACTTGCAGAAAACAGAAGAATGGTGAAATATTGTAATCTAGGTCTCCATTCTGGTGCATGGACAATGTTTTCTGTTGGCTACAAACCATTGTCTGTACATATAATTTTGCTACATTTAGTCTTTCAGGTCCTTCCTGCTCTCATTATATTCTTTCCCAATCTTCAGTTCTCACTCAGCTTTATCTTTATTTCACTTTTGCCTAATCACTGTCTTGTTTCCTCAAGAAGATCTCCTCAAATAGTTGAATTTCGTCTACAGTTGAATCATGAATAAATTTTACATGAACATGATGGTCCCTGTAATGCCAAGAGAAATCTTGTGTTTCATACCATTCTCTTAATCACAGAATCACAGAATGGTTGGGGTTGCAAGGGGTCGCTGGATACTGCCTAGTGCAAGCCTCCTGCTAAAGCAGGTTCACTTGGAACAGGTTGCACAGGGTTGCATCCAGGAAGACTTTGAACATCTCCAGGGAAGAAGATGACACAACCTCTCTGAGCAACCTATTCCAATGCTCTGCCATCCTCAAAGCAAGTAAGTTTTTCTTTATATTCATTTGGAACTTCCTATATTTCAGTTTGTGCCCATTGCCCCTTGTTCTGTAACTGGGCACCACTGTAAAGAGTTTGGCCCACTCTTGACGCCTGCCTTTGCGGTATTTGTATTCATTGATAAGATCTCCTCTCAGTTGCCTCTTCTTCAGGCTAATCCCTCAAAAAATCAATCACCATCTCCTAAACTCTGCACTAACTTGGAAAAAGTCAAGCTAGTATATATATTCCCGCTAGTCTTGGACAAAACCACATGAACAGCCTTGCTGCCTGATTCTCATACTAATCCAAATCATTTATACTCATAGTCTCTCTAGTAACTCACTCTCTTTCAAACTCCTAATTTACTTGCTCCCAAATCCACTCTTTCTGTCCTTGCTCAGAGTGTTCCAGTTCTCCTTCTATTGGTTTCTCTCTCAGTGTTTACTCACCCATTCTTTATGGCCTGTTCTCTGCATCTCTTGGCTTTTTTCAAAAGAGCAGTTGAGAACCTGTCCCGAGGAAAAAACCTGTGTTATTTAGGTAGTCACCCACCATTTTCACTGTCCCATGGAGTTTGCCTTCCAAGGGGAAAGGCAGTGAATTTCTTGTGCTGACTCCAGGGAGGGACTCCAGGAAGAGATGAGAAGCACTGAGTCTCTGGAGTTACAGAATCTCTCTCACATGTTCTTGTACAGGTCATAAAATGTATGCAAGGCTACAGCCCTCTATTCAGATAAACTCAGTAGTTGCCTCACATCTTTTTGGAGCACCACTTACTACAGAAGGCCCCAGGATAATGTGGGGTCACTGCTTTCTACTTATCTTCGACGTGGCCTTAAGATACAAATATTTTTAATAAAACCCAGCTGGAATCAGCTATAAATAATAAGATCCAGCAAAAGTTGTCCTTACTGTCATGCATTGGTATTCTGATAATATTGAAGTAAATGAGATACTGTATCTACAATTGCCATAGGTGGACTATAACTCCAGTCAACTTCCTCTTACAAGGAAATTGAAAAAGAAACTAGATAGATGATAAGGAAGTCTACTATGCTCCCGACAAGTATTATAGCTGAGATACCATCACTATGGACATCCTGGATGATTTGAAGTCAGTTTCTTTTATTTACAAATGTCATACATTTTATGGGGCAGAATTTTACACCATTTTTTTTTTGTAGTAGGCTCCTGTAGAATTGGCTCTGCAGACATGCCAGGCTTAACCTGCATATTTGTGAGCCCAAAAGTAAGACCTTTGAAACCAGGTATATGAATTTGGTATCCAAAGCACAATTGAAGAAGAAATGAGTCTAAATCCAGGCAGTTAAAATGCTCGGACATTTCCAAAATTGTTATGTAAAAATCTCAGTTTAAAAGAGTATAATCCATGAATCATGCTCATAAGCAAAAGATTCCTATTAACATCTAAAATAAACGAGCATTATCTCACATAAACGTACAACTAGTCAATTACTATGAATTTCTGCAAGACTATCATGCAACAAAAAAGTTTTTATTTTTTTAACTTTTTCTTTCCCCACTCAAAACCAAATAACCTCGCCCCCATTCACTTAAGAAGCGATTGTCTGTAGACCTTTGAAGCCAAGGAGGGTGACAGCAAGGGCAAGAGGCTTATTTCAAGGGTCACATTTCATTTGCATAAACAAGTAACCATAAGGCACTGTGGAATGTCTGTAAATGGATTTCATTACAGAAATTCAGCTTAAAGGGACTATAAATAATCCTCTGACAAACAATGTATATTGCTTCAAGTTCTTCTGTAATAAAAATATTTTAGTAACACAACAATCCGTGAAAGCAGGATTTTACACCATAGGAGCTGCACATCTTCTTTTTTTCTCTCTCAGGGCAATATTATATTGTAATACGTTTTAGAGGAAAAAACGTGATATTCATATTATTTTAGCAAAGTAATCCTACAAAAACAAGGTTATATAATTCCATATGTCTGAGATGGGGTGGCTAAACAAATACCCAGATCTTTACTAGCTCTTCTCCCCTTGATATCATCTGTCCAGCAGGACAGGTGTGCAGGCTGCATGATATTCTGCCCAACGGAACGTCTCAACATTTATTAGAGCGTGTAAATCTTCTTGGATGAATTTCAGTGGAGAAGCCACTTAAAGTACTCATTTTAATGGGTTGACCTTTTTTGCCCATATGAAGAAACAATGACTGTCTAAGGCCCTAGTTCAGCAAAACATTTCAGCAATTCACCAATTTGGTGTACATTTAAATACTATTTATCTCAGTCAAAAGCTTTCCTAAGTGGAGAGAGATGTACTCAAACAATAGTGCATATTTAATACTTTAATGCACTGGCCCTCAGCACTGCAGGGTGTTCAAAGCTAGATGCATCCTATAAGTAGAAATACATTCACTGCAGAAATACATTAATTTTAGAAATACATTCATTGCATTCATCCCCTTAAAGAGAGTTGACCTGCCAACTTCCAAGAGCAGTTTGGGATATTATCTCATCATAACTTCACTCCCCTTTGGGTACTAGCTAGGAACAGCCCTATTCTGAGAGGCATGGAAGGCTCTACTCTGCACTGGTAGTCACCTCTGCAGAAGAGTTCTAGCTGTGCCTCAGTCTACTGGAAAAGGTTTCACCTAATAATCTGTCTCTATTTTTTCTAATAATATACTTGCAAAGAAAAGAAAAATGCAGAGGTACTTCTGCAAAAGAAAGGAGAAAGCAGGCCTTTAAACCAGTAATTTAATTTCCGTTTATGTTAGTTTTTGTTTCATCTTGTTTACTTTTCTAATAACTATAATTATTCTCACACTGGCATTACTGTTTTCTCTGGAATAGATGTGCTCACAGTGAAAAATCCAATTGAATCAGAGCATGTAACGAGAAAATGTAATCCATCGTTATTAAAAAAGACAGCTTACCTTTATCTGGGTGTTAAATAGTACAAATCCATGAGAGTCAGTGAATGTTTTGAAGTAAAAATGAAGGGCATTATAAAGGCTGAAGTGGATTTGTCACTGAATTATATGTATTACCTCAGAAATGGCCTAATATATGGTTGGGGAATCTATGTATTTAGCAATGGGAGAAGGGAAAATAAGCCCATTTGCTCATTTTCCACATTTCCACTGATACTGAATGACATTTTAAACATCAGATTACTGTGTGAAAAATTGTGAGAGGAAAAGGAAGCTTGTCTCTGAATAAAAATCACAGTTGTTTCACTGTTTATACCTGACTGCTGCTTCTGACTATCTGTGTATCAGAAAATATGAACCAACTTGCTGCATTTGAACCTAGGCAGCACGGTCACAGGCACTGGCACACAATGGCAAGTTTGTCAAGACACTCCCTGTCTCCAGCTCTCCAGACATGTTGATAAAATCACTTATCCATCTTCTGCTTCTCCATCTTTAAGGAGGTAGTATGAGTTACTCCTCTTTATGACACACTTCAAGGACTACACAGCACAAGAAAGGCACAGGGATGCTACATGATTTTTAGTACTTTGGGCATTTGTCTTTCTGAAACAACTGTTGTTCACAGTGGAATAAACTCACTGCACTTTCGAAAATAAAAACCCAGCATATATCATTCCTAGGCTAAGGTTGTTTGTACTAGAAGAGTGTGAAGCACTTGTTACAAACTGATGAGAAAGCAAAATGGCTTTAGTGGAAGATTTATTTAAAGAGGACTCAAGTTACAAGGAGTGCATGCTTGTGATGCAGGGGGTGCTCTGGGAAGTTTTGCTTGAGTTCACAGTTGATGAAAAACTGGAGCTGGACTTCAGGTAGAGTGAGGCAGTACTTGTGAGCTTCACCAGTTGTGAATAAGAGAAATTTACACAGAAGTCTTTTGGTTCTAGATCCAACTTTGAGGAAAGTTTTCACAATTTACAAGCTCAAAGTAAAAGATTGTAAACAAGTAAATCTGACAAATGTGCAGTCATAAGTCATAAGCATGATTAAACATATGTGTGAATGCACAGTCCTTCTAATGCCACAAACATGGTACAAATGGTTGCCAGAAAGAAATGCTGAATAAAAACAAAACTTAAGCTGCTCTTCTTCCTCAAGAACTGAAGATCCTAAACTATCACCTCTTCACATGTTTTGACAAAATAGTGATAAACTTGCCATGATGACTGTGAACTCCTATTGTGTATGTTCAAAATCAGCTCTTTGTTAGCTCATTGTTTACAAAATATTTTCAAACAGTGTTCTTAAACAATGTAGCCTCACTCAAAATATTTCATGCATGTAGAGAAATATGCATGTGTTTAGTTTTTCTACATATTAAGGATTATACTTCACGGTCACATAGGGAAAGACTGCTTACTCCTAATCTAAATCACTCAGTATCTGGGTTGACAAGGTATGAATCTACAGAGATAAACATTCAAAGAAAACAGGTCGTGTGTTTCAGTTGTTACCCACTCAAACACTAGAAGCAGCTCTAATAACTGAAAAGAGTGAATGAAATTTATGTCTCCTAGATCAAGAAAGAGACACATAACACGAGGAGAAAGCAGAAATACTCAATGCACACTTTGCCTCTGTTTTTAATAGCAAACCAAACTGCCCGCAGGATAACCCCCTTGTAATCCAAGAGCAGGTAGTCAGAGACTTGCTGAGTGGCTTGGACCCTCATAAGTCTATGGGACCGGATGGAATCCACCCGAGGGTCTTGAAAGAACTAGCAGATGACCTCGCCAAGCCACTCTCCATAATTTACCAACAGTCCTGGCTTACTGGTGTTGTGCCACAAGACTGGAAATTGGCCAATGTGACACCCATCCACAAGAAGGGTAGGAAAGATGATCCTAACAACTACAGACCAGTCAGCCTGACCTCAGTCCCATGCAAAGTCATGGAACAGATGGTCTTGTGTGCCATTACACAGCAACTGCAGAACAACCACGACATTGGATCTAGTCAGCATGGATTTCGGAAAGGCAGGTCCTGCCTGACTAACTTGATCTCCTTTTATGATCCAGTGACTCGACTGGTTGATG
>WEKX01025389.1:0-10682 GCA_013390025.1 Pitta sordida | reverse complement strand
GTACGGGTGTTAGATGGTGAGTTGGACTAGATGATCCTTGTGGGTCCCTTCCAACTCATAATATTCTGTGTGTGATTCTGTGTGTAACACTGAATTTTGCTTAGGACAGAGAAGTATATACTCAGGACTGAGTGGGAAAAGTTCTCTCTAGTGGTGAAAACCTCATTTTTCATTCCCAGTATCTTTGATTCTAAGTACTTTTCTTCTCAAGCTATTGTTTTTTTTCTAATATATTTTCAGCTTTTTCAATAGTTAATACACGTCTTTAGTCAACAATGAGGAACAACAGATGCCAATATTTCTATTGTAAAGTGTTCTTTTGATCTCTAAAACAAGGTACATCACTGTAACCTGTGTTCACTGTGATGGTACAGAGGGAAAACTATGCAGATAACTCAAAATTAAGTGACAAAATAATCTCATAGACAGGTAAGACAATGAACATAACCATGACAGGCTGGTATTCCTGGATCTTTGTAAGATCTTCTAGATATAGGAATAGCAGTGCTGCCGAAAGGCAACTAAGATACTTGGCCTTTTTAGACCTGGCAATGCATATGACATGCCATGTTAGCCCATTTAGTCTCACTTTTTCAAGAGTAATTTTCAGTTGCAGTAATCCCTTGAATTTTGTGGGTTTGGTTCCAGAAAAGTACCGCAATAGCGGAATTCTACAAAGAAGCAGTTCATACATACGTAAATGAGCCACGCCCATTTCCCCCAACCCTCAGCCCCAGTGAGCGCACGGCTGCCTTTGCCGCCACGCTGAGGGGTGCTGAGCAGGAGCAGCACAGCTCCCAGCCACGAGGCCACCACGGCAGGCATGAGGCTTGCCTCCCTTCATCCTGTGTGCATGGCACGGGGCTTGCCTCCTCCCCGCCATTGGCCAGCATGGGGGCACTCATGGTGGCTTGATAATAAACCTACTTGCTGTCGCCATCGCCCTGCCCCATGGGGCAGGCCAGTCCCACCCCTTGGCACAGCAGAGGGACTCACTGCGCATGTGTGGATCATGTGAGCTGGAAAAAAGGTGCAAAGTACTGAGAGAAGACAAAGACATTTTCGTGGGGAAAAAAATGTGAAGAATTGAAGCTGTGAAATTTTAGCCACGAAGAACTGAGAGATTGCTGTAGTTACTGCTGTCTGTGAATCAGAAGAGGGAAGCGTACATGGCACAGGCATCTGGAAAGGAAATAGAGGAAGTAAAACTATTTCTGAAGGGGGATGGCAGCAGTATGGGTATCTCTGATTTAGAGAAGAGGAAAAATTAAGAAGGAGTGAGGAGGCAATGTGATCAAAGAAATTGTTTTGTTAAAACACGATCAGCTCATAGACCATTTAGAAAAACAGGCAAATAGTGGTCAATCATTTGCAATGAATTATTCACCCTGTTCTATTGGAACACAATGATCTCAGAATGCAAAATTAGGAATTAATCAGGATGCAATCTCTCATTCCTCCTGTTTGGCATTGACATTGACCTTATTGTTAGAGAAGCTGTATATGGATACAACACAGAAATAGCAAAGTTTAAGCTATCTAACAAAATATTTACGTTTTAGCTGGCAATATACCTCATATAAGTAACAATCATCAGGCAGACAATATTAATATTTTAAAAAAGATGGAGTTTATTATTAACTCCAAAGAAAACAAATTCACCAATGTTAGCAATTCCTCTCTCAGGCATTTCGTAGAAATATCAATCCACTGAAGATAAGTAAATCCATTTACATTCCTAATAATGGGAAAGTTTGAGAAAAGAACTAGAAAAGTATGTAATGAATCTGCAAATGAAAATCATCAGAGAGTACAACAACTATTTACATCAGAAATTATCTAGGAGAAATGTAGGATTAGCTCTTATAGAAATAAAACATCTGCCATGGAAGCCTTTGGCTGGCTAAGCAGACTCTTCACTGAGCAGGGTATGCAACGGGGAACCTACTGGGACTTAAGAATGCCCAAGGTTTGCAAACTGGAGTCAAAGGACACGCAGACTGGCAGTGTTACTCCTGCCCTAAGCAGCGCTGGGCTGTCTCAGAAGTATCCAGCATCAGATACCAGGTGTCCCTTGATACTATTCTGTCATGTAACTGTGGCAGAAACTACACTAGGTACACAAGATGATACTTTCTCTAGCAGCTTCAAAAATTTGGATTTCCAGGAATATAGAAGTACTGCACGTACTCTGTAAGAAACATTACCATTAATTGCCAGAAAGCACTCCTGTACTTGCAGCTTCATCTTCAAAGGTGATATAGATTCCCAGGCATATTTTGACTTAGTCTAAGAAAAAATAAACACATTTCTATTTGTGGATTTACTGAGTATTCTTTAGAGGGATAAGGTTTGCCTGTATAAATCCCAATTAGCTTAAAAATTTGTTGTCTTTTCAGACAGGAGTATCGCTGTGGTTTTACCTGAGCAAAATTTCTCACTTGAATAGGATCTACATACACATATGTGAAGTAAACAAGGCCTTATGGCAAGATGCCATTGCTTGCTTCTGCTAACTGCGCTCTGTAATTCTGATCCTCAAAAATAAAACTGTAACTGTTCATTCAATTTGTTTTGTTTCTCCTTTCCAAGCACTCAAAAGCACTTTGGGAAAGGTGTTGCACAAAAGAAAGAGGGGAAAGAAACATTCTCCAAATAAATATGGGAAAATTTGGTATACCAGATGGTATAGAGCAGTCAATCCTCCAGGCTCCACTATGACATATCTTGCCCAAATCTCACTTTCCCTAAATTGTACACTCATGTCAAGCCAGCTCTCAGAGAAGAAAGGGGCAAAGTTGCTCCCCTCTTCTAATCTTCAATTCTCATGGCTCGGCTGTTCTGCTAGATTATGTTTGGATAAGCGGCTTCAGCTACTGATTCAGCAGAGGGCTTGCTCTGTTGTGAGACTATAGTTACATACTCCCAACTACTCCTGGATTTGGAAAGCAAATAAGCTTTACTCCTTTCTGCTATCTGCTTGCACATGTGTCTTTGTGGAGTCAGGTTTTCTGCTTTACAATCAGTCTCCTGCTGGTTTGTAATTGAGCTTCCAGATAAAATAATGTGGAGTGAATATAGATTGGAAAGAGTCCTTAACTTTCATTTTAGTGTTGTATCTTAAGACTACTTTTTGTTTTCAGCTCCTGTGATCAGAACAAATTGCCTGACATTAGGTCAGATGTTGTTCCACCAGTATATATACAGCATCCATGAGCAGCAATCATAATTACTAATTATTACCTATAATACCTTAATTATAATCCGAAGTTTAATTTCTTATTCGAGGGAATAACAGTTAAAAATGTGCTAATTAGAATTATTATTTTTCCTTTGTCTTCAATGTATTGAAAAGGATTTTATGTAATTGCATCCTTAGCAGACACACTGAACAGCATCTATTCACAGCAACTTAGGTGCTGGACCCAAGAGAACCAATTTTTCTCTCTGTGTTTGGGCATTCCACAGTTGCTTAGATAGAAAAAGTTAACCCTGCATTTCTTTAGCTACTCAGCAATTCTAAGACTATTTTTATATTATCTGTTCCGAGGAAAAGCAAATTATATTCTTAAATAAATTCAACTCGTTAATCAACATAATTTTCTTTTGGAGCCTTCTCTCAATAGACCTCTATTACATACCTACTGTATTCTGTAATAAAAATAAGGTAAAATCTAGCAGGAAAATACACAATTCAACAGTAGGAAAAATCCCAAAGAAACACGTACAATTTGCTGCGTTGGAATTTGCTGTGCTTAGAGTACTTGGTGCAAAAATGGAAGAATAAAGTCAAATGTATGAGGACATCTGCATACTTGGATTACTTTTATTGCAATTTAATTATCAATTAACAACAGTTTAAGAAACTTGTATTAGCTATTGACCTTGATCTTTTGTCTCTGCATACTATTAAGGATGTCAGAATACAAACCTCATAACACTAGTTATCAATTTTATGATAAGGATACATATAATGCATTCTTTCTATCGGGGAGGTATGAACCTATTCCATGTAAGGTTTTCCATGTAAGCATATCTACAGTGGAGACATCCATTAAAGGACTCATAGGCAGTAAATTAAACCTGACTTCAAAGATAGCTTGTCCTCAGACAAATTAGGCTGCAGAGATAGAAAGGGGCAGGAGCACTTATTAATCTATTGAAGGCCATCTTCTGAAATGTACTGTTCTTTCTAAATTCAATGACCATTTCAGGATTAATTGTTCATAATTTTACAATGTTTTATAAATTATGCAATATTAGGTGATAAAATACTGCATATCAGAATCAGTTCTGCTTTATTCTACTTATCCTAGCAAGTTAATTGCTTGAATTAAAAATATGTACAGGCTTACTCTGAAGTTCAGAAGTTTAGAAGCTAATTTGAATGAAATATTTTTGACGGTGAGATCCACAAAGTTGACTCTCCTGTGAAATGTTCTTTATGTGTAAAGGAATTACTTTATAAATTTATTAGGACTGCTTTTCTTGCCATTTGCACCATTACTTAGAGTGCTACGAAGAGGGGGAGAACACAATAATTCTGATTATATCCTAACACACAGAGGAAGACAACTGGCATAAGGTTTTGAAAGGTGTCTTTGTCCAACCTACAAAATTCTGTTTCATGCTGAAGAAAATATGAATGATAGAATTATGTGAAAGATGAAGGTTTGGCTGAGATAAATTATCTGCTTTGGTTAAAACATAATTTTCCCCTGAACAGTTAAATAAAACAGAGCAACACTCATCTATAAAATAATTCTTTTTAAATTTTTACTGTATTTCAGCTTTGAACCTTTCAAGATTTTCTCCTCTTTTTCTTTTTTAAACAAAATCCTGCTGTTGCAGGACATATAAATCTAAATATTTCATAAAAATATAATCCTGGAGAAAACAGAGAGATCATTTGTTTATGTAAGACATTTGGCAAGAAATCCAGATGTCCTTACAAGCCTGTAAAGGATCTCCTGTGAAGGAGCACTGTAGTGTCAGGCACACCTCCATCCAAGGCATGTGAGTTGTGTCTTATGAAATGGTTACTAGACCATGACTGCCTAACGTGGGATCTGGAGTTATGATCACACTCACTTCTCAGATTGGTAAGTGCATGGGGAAACCCCAGTAATGTCAGCTGATTGGAAAAAGTGGTATGGGGAAAAAACAAAGAAAGATAAGAACTAGCACTGTACGGTGTTCTTCTCATCTTTATTTGTAGAATGGGTCAGGTTCATGATGGGATTATGCAGCCTGTGGAACAGTGTTTATATTTTTATAAACATAAATGTACATATGGAAGTTAAATATTCAAATATATATTATACATAATGTATTTTAAGACATATTTCACATTTGGGAATTCTTGCTGTCCAGCAGGATATAACTTCTGTATACATTTTGGCAAAGCTTTGCTATTTCAGAATTTATTTCTAAATTAAGTTACTTTCACTGGCTCTAGGTAGCTTGGGGAAAAGGACTAAACTGAAAGCAACAACAGCTTTTATTCTTATTGTATATATGTTATTTGCAGAAACACAGACTGCTTGCTGACCCACTGAGTGAAAAATACGAATGATATCTAAGTCTTCATCAATGTAAAGATTTCATAGTGTTCACTGGTAGGATAGCAGAATGATGATAGTTTGGGTTGTAGAGCATGTTGCAACCATTCTTCTTCCTCCCCAGTGTTTATATTATAAAAACAAAGCTAAAAGTTTGAGGTCATACCAACGCTGGCATATTTGTTTAGTTGATCCAAAGATGACAATGCAATATTAAAAAAACTACCTCAGTCTATATTTGAAACAAAAGGGACTGCAATTTCCATTTGCTCTCCTAAGTCATGTTAGTGAAAATATGAACAGCCTTAAAACATTCCTATGAATTAAATACTTTGCATATGAATAAGTGTTTTCTTAGCCTTGATTTAAGTGAGTTTGTTATTTAAACATTACATAAAAAAATAAGATGCCAACACATATAGACTCTACATACCTTACATATACGTACACTCTACATACCTTACCACCCATGCAAAATGTATTGAAATCTTTGATTTAAACTTCATAGCTTGCACCCTGAATCTTTTCCTTTCTCCTTCCTTAAGACCTGAGTTATATTAAACATATCACAAAAGATGGAGAGACAGAAGAGCATAATGAAACTATCACTTCCTAGGCTTGTGAGTGCGTGTGTGTGTTGGGGTACTTCTGCTTGCCTTTGCCTGGTCAAATATTTTCCATATAGCTTTTCATTCCTAGAAACTGGGTAAGTAAAATGGGAAGATAAATGAGAAAAAAAATGCACAACATGCGCTACAGACAGATAGGAAAGAAAATACTATCTCCCAGTGCTCTTTTCACTGGAAACCCCAGCTTCCCCCTCATTTCCACGTATCAGGCAATTTTTAAAAAACTAAACATTTTAGGTAAATTACAAAAGTACTCACAGCAGGTGAATTCGTGCTTTGGGTATGTCCAAAAGCCCTTGATGGCCTACAAAGGTCTTCCTTTCCAATTCCATTTGGTGGTTGAAATGTATTGTATTTATTGACCAAAATACCTCTCCAGAGATAGGCAGTTCTATAAAACTTGCCATGCATCTGTTGGATTTTTGTTTATGTATTGAAATGTAATTGGGCAAGTGGAGAAAAGTGGATTTGTGAGGTGTTATTTTCCTAAAGATTACATTTAATATTGTTGGTGTACCCTCCATAATTTAGTTGATTAATAATATTTGATCTAAACCCAAATTATGACTTCCCACATATATGACATAACTAATGAACTGTGAAAGGAAAGCTGTTCAGATGGTCACCAATAACCAATGCTTAGTTAATCCTTTAAATAAACCAGAGCTCACAATGTGTCCCTTTGAAGTCATAAATAATGTATATTTTTCTTTTGACTTTTAATAAGCCAGCGGAGTTCATCTCACAGTCTCCAAACACATATATTTTATTATGGGCCTCTGCAGTTTACTTTAATTAGTGTGTCTGAGTGCTTTGGGAGACTTAGCCCTACTGAAAACAAACAGAGTCTTACCATCTATAAAACATTAGCTCCCTTTGGTTTATCCTGATACAGCCGAGGCTCAGTGAGAAACACATGGTGTAAGTAAACACTCATAATTGCATTAGAATTCCCAGGTGTATTGGTAATTCAAACCCTGTTTCATGATATTGTTAGAGCAGTTATAGCAGGTTTACCAATCTTCTCGCCTTCTGGGATTTCATGAAATTCCATTTGGACAGAACTTTAAGTGACAAATCTAATAGAAACAGCAACAGACAAAATAAGCCCCAGAGGCTCTGTAAAGGAAGCACAAAGCTAAAAAACCCCTTGATGTGTTTTGTCATGTCTCTGAAATTTCTCATTCCACTAAGCTCCTTGTTGATGTGTTAATTTTTCTGTAGGGTAGGTATGCCCATGTTTTCTGTCACTACACCCTGCAGAACTTTCGGTCCAATCTGTTGAACAACCAGATATTCCTATAGCTCAGCTAATTCTCCCAGAAAATTATGTGGTCAGCTCCAAAATGAAACATATAAACTAAAACAAATACTATGCTTTTAGTAATACGTTGAGTAATAACAAGTACGTTTTTTTAAGAAGGAAGAAATCATCATTGAAGGCTTTCCATTGTAAGGAGGGTTTAAGTATCTAAAAATCTTTAAATGTCTATAATTTGCAACTTCTTTTTCTAAAAGAAATAAAACACCCTACGTAACAGACTGAACGAAAATAGAAGCAGGCTGTTTTGACTCTAGGAAAAACCACAGCTATTAGACTCAAACCAAATTATTCAAATTAATACTAGTAACAAATTACACTGTATTTAGGCTCTTACCCCAAATCTCACATTAACTATTTTTGCATCTTCTGTAGTTCTAATGTAACAATTTTAAAGAACAAAATGCTTCTTTCCTTCCATAATGTTGATGTAAATATAGTGTTCACATAAACACACTGCTTAAACAGTACTCAATGAAGTATATGAACTGCAATGGGTTTTACTGTTTGCCTGAAAAAAAATATTTTTAAGGTACAGCGTTCCAATGTTTCTATCACAACTTTTCAGAATACAAAATGCTTCCTCTAAACAAAGATTTTTCAGTAATTTATGACTTAGTACCTATGGAAGAGTAGAAACTTTTAGAGAAAAAAATCAGAGAAAAAAAAATCTAATTTTCAAATATAGTTCAATGTTAGAGATGTGTATCTTCATATAAAACAGAATAGTTTTGGTGGGGCCAAATGGCAATGCCTACCACTAACAAATAGTACATGTAATTTTTCTTGTAGTTTTACTACTCATGAAATACAGAAATATTTAATTAAAGTGATGAATAGTTCTCACAATAAAATGAAAGGACATTTCCTTCTGCTGTCTGATCCTTGAGGTCCCCTTGAGGCATTTGTATCTTTGTATTTGCACAAGTTGGTCCATATCTTTACTGGCACTTGCTTCAGCATTGGATTTGTTGGCCATCATATGTTTCTTTGCTCTTTTGCTCTTGCTCCTGTGAAACAGGAGTCCTGTTAAGACATTTCAAAATTTAATAATTTGCCTTACAGGATGTTTATAAATCCATGCCATCGTTTTATATCACACGATCAGTACAAACAGAACACAGTCAATAAAACTCAAGCTATAATTCAGTTTTTAAGTTGAGAGTTCACTGCTCATCTTCCCTTTAGAAATGCTAAGCCACCTTTCACCTGTAGCCTATATGTGCAGAGCACAAGTTGGGAAGGTTTACAACTGTAGTTTAATGGTGACATGTTGCTCACCCTGCTACCTTGTCAGCAGAGAAATATGTTCAAAAAACCATGTTTCTGCCTCAGGAAAGTCAGAGTTGAAAATCCTCAGCTCTACCACCACAGTAAACTGTCTGAAAGCACAATCTTTGTTTACAATAATAATTTTGTTTACAACAATCTTTTTGTTCTAAACAACAATCTTTATGGCTTTCTAGCCCCAAACCTACACCAGTGTCGCATATGAGTTGTGCTAAGTGACTGTGGCTGGAAGAATCCAGCTTGCTCTTAAGCACCAATTAAACTTACATAAATATACAACCTCTGCAGCTGAGACACTAGTAAATCTTCAGTACTAATAAGGTTTGCTGAAGCTATAATTCCAAGCCACTCTGCATGGAATATTTCGTCTTTATTATATTAATCTACAGAAGTTATGCTTAAATTAAAAAGGTTTGTCAAAACATACCATATTTATAATATTAAATAATTGAAGCTATAAGTAAATAAATACAATGTCAATAAAATCAAATTATCAGGCAGACTGTAATTGGGGTTTATTTAAACTGTGATTGACTCTATTCATCTGTTATTCCAGTGGATATATAAAGGTAAATTATTTTCTCGGAAATTGAGACTTTTTTTTAAAGATATTTTTCTTATCAGGTTTTCATTAGACAAGGCAGCCTGCTTTATATGTTTGTACAGTTTAAGTAGGTTCTTGGTCTGTTTGTTAAGACATCATGTTTATTTAAAACTCCTGAAGGAAGTTATTAATCTGTCAAAACTTTAAAGATTTGAAGCTGATAAATAAATGAACAATGCTAAATAATTCTTTGTGTTGTCTACGAAAACACAAAACAGGTCTTACTGTTCTTCTCTAGAAACTGAAGCCTGGATTGCTTTGAAATTACTCAGTATTTGCCTACACTACACAGCTGCCAAAGCCTGGCTGGTAAGTACACCCACTGGTTTACACAAGGTACCTTTCTGACCAGAAAGGTTGGTCAGGAATAAAAAATATGCTTGAATCCAACTTTCAATTTTACATCATAAGAAGTACTATGGAATGATTGCCATTTGCAAAAGAAAGACAAGCAAAATTAGAAGCTGAATCTCTAATCCTTCTGCCTATGGTTTAGAACCAGAGCCAAAAGAACTATTGCCTTAACAGGTACATTTACCTTGAGCAGAAGCACACCCTAGACCACCTAGCTGGTGAAATGAAGAGATAATAAGATGTTTGGGTGTATCAATGGCCAACAAATTGTGTGCTGGCTTCTGAGAGAAGACCCTAGAATTAGTGGGTGGCAAATGTGAGCTCTGTTTACTGACGGTGGCTATTCCAGCACGGTGGCAAATCCAACAGCGTCATGTTTCAGCCCCTGTCTCCAGCAGCCAAGCCATTTACCAGGCTATGAGATCTGAGTGTAACTGACATCTGTCTAAAGAGACACTTGAAAGTGATTGAAGGGCAATGCTAACTGCTAACCACTAATTAGACTAATTAATGGCAAGGATGGAAAGCAGCTACTGCAACCAAAGTAATAACTTCATGCTGTAAAGACCTAATCTATTGTTTTAATACTTGGGAAGAGTGGGCTTAAAAATATCTTATCCAATTCACCGAGGAATTCCTCTGTTTCTGCAAACATTTTGCTTGCCAGTAGTAACTCTGACATGGTAGGTGAAAAATTTTACTTCCTTTTACTTTTTAAAAAATCTGGTCCAGCTGCAAGATAAAACTGCAAACACTTCTATATGCCTAGATTAGCAGACAGACCACTACATCTCAATTTAACAAAGCTCTATTTTAGGTTTTTCACATACTCTCCAGTAGAAAAAGAATGAATAAGATTCAGTGACCAGGCTTTGGTGTAGCCTTCAAAATGTTTTGTCATGTGTCCTAGGGTGGTGTGTATA
>WEKX01025387.1:10360-26183 GCA_013390025.1 Pitta sordida | reverse complement strand
CGAGTCAGGGCTCTAAACGCCACTGTGCGATGCAGTAAATTGCGCGCGTCAGAGCTGCCCACCGCCGTGGGACTGCCGCCCTCCCAGCACACAGCTTGCCTCACTTTCATGAGGCAGTCTCCCTGTTCAGGGACCGGGGACACGGTGCTGCCATTGCGAGCCCCCTCCCTGCAGGGCAGGGTGAGTCCCGCTCCACAGGCACTGCGGCACCGCCTCTCGGCAGAGGAGACTCAAACTGCGCATGCGTCAGGCAGCTAGGCTCGTGGACTGCTGAATCATATTTGCGAAAAAATTGCTTCGCAAATGGGCGAGGTCATGAAGGAGAAGTTGCGATACAGAGAGGATTCACTGTATTATTTTCTTTGTCACCTAGAGTAAAACGCTTGCAGAAGAATAGCTAAGCATAGAACACAATCATAAATAGCAAGGCATCTCAATATTCCAGTGTACAGGGTCAGAGGCAGACATTTTACTTAGAAGGGGAAGAAGAAACAAAGAGTTAAAGAGAGAAAGAGAGAGAGAAAGAAAAGGAATTGTTTGGGAGAATTGTTTGGGAGGTAAGAGAAAGAAAAATCAGAAAAAAAGCAAATAGTATTTCCAAATATTTTAAGCCAAAATACTGAGTCATAGCCGTTCCTAAATTCTTTTGAAATACTAGAGGCATTTCAAAAGTGCTTATCCAGAAGAATGAGCAAATACTAACAGGTGCCTGATATAACGTCAGGTTGCTAAAGGAGTGTTCTAGCTTTCAGGCTCCAGCTCAGCTTCATACATTTGAGAATTTCAATTGTGATGTCCAAATACACAAATGCATTTTATGAAAGCAATGAAAATGATGCAACTGAGACATTTTCTAAAAAAATATCTGTGGAGCCATCCATGTCTCCATCTACTCCAGGATGTTGTAGACCCTATCAATTAAAGGTTCAATTTTAGAAGTTTATTAAAATGAGGAACAATTCTATAAGGATATTCTAGGATTTTGTTTGAGATGGTTGGAAACTGTTTAGGTTTTCTTAACAGAGAAACATGAGCCATGAGTGAACTGAAAAGAAAATGTCTCGACAGAGATTCACAATTGTTTAGATTAGCTTAATTGAATTGGTCATCCATATTTTTCATACCTACAAAAACTTCCCACCATCTTTAGGAAGAATTTCTTACACTGACTTTTATAAGTTACACAGCTTCATTGAAATTAACATCTACATTGGAAATCGAAAATACATTTTGGCTTATATTTCGCAGCACATCCATGGTTCAACCTACATTGCTTTACATCATCACCTTCGATTTGTTTCATTCAGTGTAGGTAGCAAAAGTGAGAGGACATTATTGAAAGACATTATTGACCATCAAAACCATGAAACTGAAGAAAGCAGTAGTACTATCCTGCATGAAGACAGTGAGATGTAAAAATACAACAGAGCTATACCTCCTCCCTCTCTTTCTCTGCCATTTTCCTCCTTTAAACCAAATCAAAACTTGTTCACTGAAGGGGAAGCACAGCAACACCAGGAGAAAGGACCAGCTGAGTATATTTCTAAGTCATTCAATTTTTCAGAAAGCCACTAAGGTTGATCTTAGGCACAGATCTTCTCTCATGTGCTTTTCTTAGCTTTAAGTGGGGTTACTAAAATAATCCACAGCATTTATTATGTTACTGTTCTTATTTCTAGAAGGTAGGAGGTAATGTTTCCTCTTTAACAGTTCTGTGTACTACAGTTCTGTACACTATGGGTATGACTACCTAAATGTAATTTTCACAGCAGCCGTTACCATGCAATTTTAGGTGAATGAAAATGCTTGATTCCATGGACCTAAAATAGGATAGATTACTGTAGAAAACTCATAGTTAATCTAGGTTCACTGAACTCCAACAGATTTTGCAGCTCATTTTCATTTGCAAAGAATGGGGTACAAGGAAGAGGAGATGAAGGCCAGGTGATTATCAAGGAAGGTGGAAGGAAGGTGGCTTGAAACTAGATTAGTTTTATTGGAATATATACAAACAAATCAGAATTGTATAATGTAGATATGCCTTGATTTGCATGAGCGACTTCAGGTGGCATCAGTTGGCAGAGATTCTCTGCCTGATAATGGAAATATGTAATAAAAATCCAATCATTTAGCTACGATCTAAATTGCAAAATATAGATTCCCTGGGTCAGGAAAGTCTTTGATTTGATGGAAAAACAGTTAGTTTTTAGAAATTCACTGATTAAAAAAATTCAATACTCTACTTAAGAGTCATCTGATCAGTCTCTGATCAAATGAAAATTACTGTATGTATGTAGCTATAGCCAAGCTCTCATGAGCTGAAGATGTCAAATCTGTGGCTGTCGAGCACTCTGAACTGTACCTGTCAGCTCTGCTCATGGCCAGCTGTCACATACAACTAGTGAATCACTACTGATCAATTCCAGAAATCACCTCATGTGCTTTCTCTTTAACATTAAGATCAACCAGAAGTAACAAATAAAAACATTCGCAGTTTTGTCATATTGTAGGCTGTTGGTGGAGCATATTACCATCACATCTTGTAGGGGTTATTTTCTCTTCCAGTTGGACCTAATTAATTTAAAATTACTTAAAGTCACTTCTAGACCTAAATGGAGCAATCAAAACAATAGAGATCAGTTTCTAAGACGTGGAGCACAATGGCTCTATGGCTGTTACGTTGTATTTGATTGCTTATTGCAGCCTAACCATTAATTTTAGTCCTTGATTGTTTTGATGTAGCAGCAAGAATAAATTTGCCTGTGTTTCTCCACTGGAGGTCTGAAAGATTACTCCCTACCTCCACTCAGGGCTTGAGAACCTAGACACAAGAAAAAAACCCCAATGGATTTGCAACTGGATTTATGTGTTCCTGTGACTAAGCTGCTGTACAAATTGTATAAAACTCTCATTTTAAAAGGAAGAGAAAGAAGAAAATTGATAGTGCAAGTAAGTGTGATGCAGAGTGATAGCAATTATCCAAACAAATGTAAAAATACATACTTTGAAGTACAACAACTCCTGGAATACACTATTCATTACTTACTTTATGAAAGACATGAAAGACATGAAAGTTGTATTTAAAAAGAGAAATGGTATTAAAGACTCTTCTAAGTGTTAGTATCTCTAAAGACAAAGAGCTTGCTTTTTATTTTTACTACTGGATTTTTGCTGTTGCTACACTATGATCCTGAATTATTTATTAATGAGAAATGTTTTCTGAGATGAAATTGAATATTAATGGCATTACTTCTGCACAGGTACAGTAATAATATACATATGTATCATACTTCAGTGGGTGTTTCCCCACCATTTATTTGTCAGTAGAGTATTTATGAATTTCAGAAGGCTACCTTTGAAATAGTAGATTTAGTACTTCAGCATAAAAAATAAAAACCTTAATATATCCAGGTTTAAGGACTTTGCATTTTGATTGTAATGATGACTGAGATGAGACATACTGCAAAAGCTTCAGCTCTGGTAGCCATATCTGAGTAGCCCAGGCTCATTTCACGTGCTTGAGAGGTGTATTTAAACAATAACAACATCACTATTTGCCTGGTTAAATATTCTCTCAGATATCTTTTCTTATATTGTTGCCACCTCTGTAAACCAGATACTTAATCTGAGAAATGGAGGGTAGTGAGAGCAAGACTACTACAGAAGAAAACATCCTCTTCCAACATCAGGCACAAAGGTGAAGGGAACCATCTCCCACAGCAAGCCCCTGAGTAGTATCCTTATACTGGTGTATCACGAGTGGATACAGAAAACGGGAAATAGTTAGAAATTATAACTTCCTACCCTCCTCACTCCCAATCCGAGAAATTGTCATGAGTATATTATGCAATGAAGGTTCTCTTAAAATCTGTGAAGATTAATCTAAATTAAAAAACATAGGTGTTTTTATAAACAGGGAATTAAACAATTTGCTTTACATTTCCAAGATTAAAAATAAGTAGGAATAGGTGGTTAACTTTCTACTGGCTTCAAGCTTATTCCCATCCAAACCCATGGCAATTACTAAACTTAGCATAATGAAAACATCTGTTTGGTATTATAATCAGAGAGCCGGACAAGAGGCCTTGATCCTACAGACAATCAGGTCTCAGTTCAGTGTTGATTCCAAATTACAGAAATGCCGACTGCACTAGGACTAAAAGCATGTGTTGGAAATTTAGTACACAATTAACTGCCTTCCTGAATTAGTGTAACAAAACTGCAATGCTCTTGAATCAGCAGAAAAATTTTCCAAGGCTTCATTGAGCCCTGATTCAGGCTCTGATTAACTCACTCTTGTATTGCTAGAATCAGGATATAAAATTACATATTTTTGCATTGCAATTAAGCATATAACTAATACTTCATGAATAATTATGCTTAGTTTTAAAGTTTATTCATTACTTTTGAATAATACAGTAAACTGAAGTCACCTAGCAGTTGTACTCAAACTAAGACATTTAAACATGCATAAATTAATTAATCCTCCTGAATGCATCGTAAAACGTGACACCAAATATGCATCTATAATTATGTCATATGCACATATGATTTTACTAAAAACATTTCATTGTGTTTCCTTATCTGAGATAGCAAAACTGAAATGTTGAAAACAAAAACCTTAAAAAAGAGTCATAACTGATTGCACCGTCAATGAAGACATGCAAAAAGGAGATATTAAAAAATGGAAAAACTGAAAATAGGACTAAGAAAAACAAAGGGAAAAGTAAACACATAGAAGGCACTTAAGTGGCTCCAAAAAAAGCTGATACAAACAATTCTAAAATATTTCTTACCTTCTTCAGTCATTGTGTCATAATATTTTAGGTTTCCATATGATCCAAGCTCTACAACATCACAGTAAAAGACACAAAGATAAGGAACCAGCAGATATTCAGGAAATGTACATGTTTTTGCATGTGCTTCATAAACTCAAACAGTGATTGTGCAAAACATTCTGTAGGACAGTAAAACACAGGTTACAGAAATAGCAGTGCCTTCCCCCCAAGAAATATCATATGTCACTGACTTTAGGGAAGGATTAAACTTGCTAGTAAGACATAGGAGNTGGACCCTCTCGAGCAGCTCAACATCCCTCTTAAACTGGGGAGCCCAGAACTGGACACAGTACTCAAGATGTGGTCTGACCAGCGCTGTGTACAGGGGAAGGACAACCTCCCTGGACCGACTGACCACACTGTTCCTGATGCAGGCCAGGATGCCACTGGCCCTCTTAGCCACCTGGGCACACTGCAGGCTCCTGACATGTAAAATGCAGCCTTTTCAAGGTTACTGCTGATTTGGTCCCTACAAGTCTGGGAAAACATAATAAACCTGGACGGTACCTAATCAGCAGTAATTTCATAAACTAAGCTCTTTTACCATTCCCCAGATCAGATACATATAAAAATGAAACAAAAAAGTTTCAAAGCACATAAGCTAAGAAACTGGTCATAATCTTGTCCCACAAGCATTGTTTCCATACCAGTACTCATGCTGACATGCTTCAGAGTGGGTACTTAATTTAACCACACCTGCCACTTGTGAAATCAGAAAAAAGGTGCTATGAGAGCTAAATGAACTAAGTCATTCAACTGCTTTGAATGTTTTGCATTACTATATTCTAGCAGGACAAAGAAAGGAATAGAATGCAGAGATCACCAGATCTTTATGGCTCCTATTATTTTTTTCCTGTGCGAAACAAAAAGTTGTGTGAAACAACTTTTTTCCTCCAGATGTAATTTTACACTTTTTTAATTGAAGAGCTGTTTTCTTAAAATCTGGCATATATGTAAATACAGTTGGCCCTCTTGCACTTCGTGCCCCCTATATAGCAGCTTCACATCTTAGAGGCATTTTTCAGTGATGAAGGAGGCCCCTTTTCACCACTGCACATGTGCGACCTGACACACATGAATATTCAAATTAGGCAGTCATGAATATTCAAATCAGCCCCCACATCGTGCCACGTGGACCACGGGTGCACTGCTGTGCTCATGGTGAGCTGCACCAGTCCTGCTCTGCCCCTCGGCTCCGGGCTGCACTGGCCCTGCTCTGCCCCTCCGCTCTGGGCTGCTCTGGGCTGCCCTGGCCACCGCCCCTCCCCCTTCCCCTCTGCCCTCTCCCCTCAGGGCCGCTCAGGGCCGGGACAGCAGCTCCAGCGGCTCCCCACACCAGTGTCCACACCCAAGCAGAAAAGGGTTTTTCCCGGTGTGGGGTGGCTGCAGGCACTGGGAAGCGCCAACGCAAGCACCAATGCACAGCAAGGCAGTGCCGAAACAGCACCGGGGCGGGCTGTGTGAGGGTGTGGGGGAAATTTGCATATTAATGAGCTGCCAGTGTGGAAGGTGGGCTTCACGGGACCTGAATAAGCCCTCACAGCCGTGATACAGGAGACCTGACTGTATATGTATAACAACAAAAAATAACGTAAGTGTACAAAACAAGACAATGAAAAACTAAGCCCAAAAGGGGATTTGTGCATGACTTCTCTCATCACTTTTTATATAAAGGTTTACAACTGAGCTTCTGAGCATCCAACTTTTGACCCATGTAACCATTTAAAAATGGATACATAACAGTTTAGTAGTGCTTTTTTGTTTGGAAATATTCTCTTTTCACATTTATGAAACAGCTTAATCAATTAAATGTAAAAATGTCCAATTATTTTGTTTTCAGCTGATGCACCTCATGATCTTTCAACAACTTTTCACAGAGGTGAATTTCAGCAGAGGCCTGGCTATTAGTTTTTTACTGAAAAGTACTGTGTTGAAATGTAAATCTTTTGAAAGATCTTTAAAAAAAAAACCAAACCAAAGAACCTGGAATCTGCCAAATTAACATTTCTTACATAATTTGTAGAGACAGAGAATGTGAATACTTTATACCATGTAATTAAAAAATATAAGATATTCTCACTGTTAATTTTTTAATAATTATGGTTGGACTGTCAGAGTTTATCAAAGCCAGTTACAAATACTCACACACTCTCGCTCATACAATGCAGTCTTGAACATAAGTATGCCCAATAGACATTAAATCTCTCTTAAAGTAAAGAAGATGTAATTTAAAGATGGAATTTAATATATTGTTTTATAGTAATATAGAATGCTTATAGAATCAGCACTCTTTCACTTCACACCCCCTAGTTAGTGGCTTCACATCTTCACTGCGTGATTTTTCAGTGATTAAGGGGGCCCGTTTCAGGCCTGTGCATGCGTGAACTGACATGCATAAGTATTCAAAGTAGACAGTCATGAATATGCAAATTCCTCCACTGTCATCCATGCTGTGGCAGCTGCCCATGCCCCACAGTGCCTCCTCTGCCTGCTGCAGCTGACCCACGGGGTAGAGGAGCTATGCACGCCGTCCCCAGTCACAGTGGTGCCACACCAGGCATGTCCCCTAGGAGGGAACATGGTGAGCAGAGCTCAGAAGTCCATACAGCCCCACGGTGCCCCTCCACCTGCTGCAACTGCCCCACGGGGCTGAGGAGACTGGCTTCGCTTCCCCAACTGCACATGAGACTTCTGGGAACGCCCCACAACTGCTCTGGAGCTGGGGGGTGGGGTGACTGGGGTCAAATTTGCATATTAATGAGCTGCCACTCAACACTGACTGAGGGCTACGCTGGGAGGGGTTAAGACCCACCGCACCATGGTATAGGAGGCCCGACTGTATTGTTTTGTAAAAATGTTCTTAGTGTTGCAACACAATCTTTGTAGTGGCTAGTACATACAAGAAACTATTGCCCCACTCTGTTGATCTGAATCCTAAAGATTTAAATTCCTTATCTGGAAAGAGCTCCCAATAAACTCAATACAGACTTCCCTGCACACAGCATTTGGGACCACTTGTTCTGTTTAATTAGGGCTCAATACTTGCAGACTGTATGACCAGCACCTTTGCTTATACTTAATCTGACTGATCACTGCCTTGATGTGTCTCGGGTCAACTTTGCTAAAACCTGGGTTGAGGTATCCACTGGAGATCAAGAACAGGATTGGAAAACAGATGCCAAAAGGAGCGTAAGAGTAAACAAAGAAATGGAGGTATATGGAGAAGACAACACTGCCGGAGAAGAGCTGCATAACCAAAGCGGAGAAAAAGATTGCAACATAGTAACTTCAGAGTTAACAGAAAAACAGTATGAGGGTTCTGACTTAATGAATGAAGCAGAACAAATTTCAGAGGAAACCAACAACAGTGATGGATTCTAAATCTCAAGAAAAAAAAGGTGGCAGCAGAAAGGCAGGAAACTTTACATATTGGCAATCACATTTAGATCTATTTATTACCTTACATCTGAAGTGAGAGGTGGAAGACAAACAGGAAAGAAAAAAAAAGGTGTAATTGACCTTACAGAGATCAAAAAATAGGTATAACAAGGTGACACATGACAGTGCATGATATTGATGATAATCATGTTCAGGGCATTTCAGCAATTCAACACAAAAAGGATTAAACTAGGTTAATTTGTGCAGTTAGCAAAATTATTTCAAGGAAAGCTCTAACCTTCCTGGTGCGATGACATTCTTCAGTTTTTACAGTCCTATACTTAGAATGGAACACTTTATATACATCAGCACACTGACTGCAATGCACAACAATGATCTCAGAAAATATGACCTCTATGTATTCACATGAGTTTTGGAGGGGGTAAAATTTGGGCTAAATCTGCTCTGTGGTATATTTGTTTTAGTTTTCCAGTTATAATAAGATATATTCTGTGCCATATGACTTTAAGTAAAATGAAAATGAAGTAATTTTTTTAAAAAGAATTGAAATATTGTTTTGGAAATATTTAGCAGCTTTTAAAATAAACTCATTTTCAATGGAATTAAAAATCTAAAATACTGTGATAACAGGGTACTTGAAAAAATATCCCCAAATCCAATGCCATTAAAATTTGAAAATTCCATTTTTGTGAACATGCTATGCAACTCCCATGGTGAGGCCATAACAGACAGACTGGATGACAGCCAATTCCTGCATCCCTGCTGGTTGCATAAAACAAAGAGGATGCGGAGATGAAGCTTAACAGTTGATCCTCAACTGTTAGAGAGTGAATTAATTTGTTCCCTTCTGCATATTTGTGTACCATAAGAGAACAGAAGCTTCCTGGTAATCCTGTTTGACATTCCTGAAGGATTGCAACAACATTTGCCTTATTATTAGTATCTACTCTGTTTGTAGGTGTCACACCACATCAAAGTGAACAGAAAGGATAATGTTGTAAGTCAATAGGGGTACATTATTTGTGATTTTAAATTACATTCAAGACAGCCACCCCAGCTTCAACAAGGGTAAGTCCTGCCTGATCAATCTAGTGACCTTCCACAATGGAGTGATGACATCAGTGGACCAGGGAAGGGCTACAGACCTAATTTATTTGGACTTCATAAAGTCCCTTCATGGTCTCTCTCTCTTAATTGTAGAGAGATGGATGTGGTGAGTGCACTGTTCAATGGATAAGGAATTTTTTGTATGGTCACAGCTAGAGTGTAGTGGTCAATTGCTCAGAGTCCTGACAGGCACCAACGACAAATAGTGTCCTTCAGGGGTCTGTATTGGATCAGTGTTATTTAATTTTATATCTTCATCAATGCCATAGATGAAGGGATCAAGTGCACCCTCAGCAAGTTTGCAGATGGCACTAAGCCCAGTAGTGAGGTGGATACACCTGCAAGACAGGATGCCACCCAAAGGGGCCTGGACAAGCTTAAGTGGGCCCATGGGAATCTCATGCAGTTTAACAAGACCAACTACAAGACGCTGCACCTGGGTCGGGGCAACCCCCAGTATTGATACAAGCAGGGGGATGAAGAGATTCAGCCAAAAGGCTGAATATATAAGGCATAAGAGAGAAGTGAAATGAGAAAGAAAGGGGTCAGAACTGGTAATGAAATTGAGAATATGCATGCAGCCAAGAACTTCAACTTAAAAGTAAGAAAATAATTATGAAAAGACTGTAACTTATAAAGCCTAATTGAGTACTGGAGACTCAAGAGAATTTTTGTGTCAGAAGTTTCACACATAATTCTGAAAGTCAGCAAGTTCCTGTTGGTCAAAAACATTCCTTTGGTGACCCACTCTTCCCCTTTACATCTTTCTGATATGACCTCTGATTTGTACTTACTGTTGTCACCATGCTTCACAGGATATCCTTTTTTTATTTGCATTTTTTTAAAAGAAGGCTGAGGAATTAGGCCAAAAGAATTAGAGGAATTCATATGTCATGATCTTGAGAAAATTCAATTAGATGATCAGACTCTCATCCATAAAAAGGAAAAGGAGGCCATTTTATAAGCTCTGCTAGATAAGTTGTAGTGGCTATCCAAACTAAATTTGAATCAAAACTTGATTTGGTTTCATCAATGATGTTAGTTATATTAGGAACAAAGATCTTTCAGCACTAAAAACCTGTGAAAGATTTAGTGGAGATTAACATTACAGATGTAAAATGAGAGTCCTAAACTCTAGCAGATCTTTAATGAAAGATAATGCCTTTGTACACACAGTATTTGAGGCAAAACACAAAAAACCCCACCCACATCTGAAGGCCATCAGGAATTTTGAATTCTTAAAAGGAAGAATTACTTGAAACTATTTTCTTTCAGTGTATTTGATCTTATTCCGACTCGCACCATTTATGAACCTCATAAACCTCTTCACTTTCTTACTGAGTAATTACATCCCATCTAGGATAGGGACAAGGATGGGACTGCTGGGGGAGCTTGTATGTAACATCACTGCAGAAAGCAGAGGAGAGAAAACAAATGTTCTTTTAAAAAGCTAAATATTTTTCTCCTACTAACTCCAAATAATCAAATATTGTAGTCCACATTTTCACTTGTGGATCTTGCAGCTGCCAGTTCTTCAAAAACTGAGGCTCTGCCACTGAGATGCTGCTGTGGGAAATGCAAAAAGACCTGTTTAGGATTACAGGAATCCAGTAAAAAATTGCATTGCATTTCAGAATTACATCTTTTTGGATTATTCTACTACAAGTACTGCTTTATTAACACTCCTAAACAAATAGAGAAAACAATATAAATGAAATCTTTCAATTATTTGGATAGTAAGTAGCACATTGGGAGTAACTAAATTATTTACTGCTTTGTGCATCTGAGCTCTAAAAAGACATTGTCACCTTTCATCTTGTTTCTAAATTTCAAGCCTGCTATTCCTGTTCTCTCTCCTCCCATGTTCTTACCATGTTTTTTATTGTACGTGGTTTTGCCCTAATAATAATCTTAATAGAGTTGTCTCCTTTTATATGATTGGTTTATTGCTATTTTACGGAATTGGAGTGCGAATAGAAACATAATTAAAAATTTTATACAATCATATAAGTAGAGCTCTCAGCAGCTTAGGTTAGTCACAACACCCAAACCTCAGATCTGACTATTACTTTGCTCTTGGTGCAGTATTTAAAATGAGTGAAACCCCACAGTTTTCAGTCCATACTGTCTACCAAATCTTCTTGTGGTGACAAAAGGAAATTTGTTAGGGTTTTAATTTATACGGGTTGAAGAGCAAATATTTTTAAGGAGGTGATCAGTGGCATCTTATTAACCTACATATGCAATGGAGCAGAAACTAAGTTAAACTGCTATTATGTGCCAGATACAGAATTTGGTATTTTTAGGTTAATTTATTTTTCTTAAATTTAAGAGCATGAAAACAGTTTATTCCTGAGACATTTGTTTCTTCTTTCACTCACCTTTATGCCACCCACCATCAAACACTTGAAGATAAGTTCCATAGATTCTCTAGCATGTGGTAACACCAAAAGACAAACAACGTATAACAGAATTGACCCAGCCGGCATCAAACACAATTCCTGCTGCCTTTGAAGATGGTATTTACCCTCAAAGAATTTTCAGATATTCACAAAAATAGGAATTCCAATGTGCAGAAGTGAAAACACCATTAAACACTGATGATATTGTGGGTTTTACCACTGACTCCGATGGGATCAGGATTTCCTTGAGTGTGTTGGGACAGGCACTGTAAAGTAGTGGACACCTGCCACTCCAACTTAATANCCCAGTTCCTGTAGTCGCTCCTCATTTTCAGCATGACCAAGGAGAATAATGAAAGGGCAGCATGCATTCCTCTCACCATCCTGTCACAAAATCCAACCCATCTGTGGAGAATGAAGTAATCTGTCGTGCACAAAGTGTACTAAAGGAAATCTCCCACTTCCAGCTTCAATAGAAAGCACTTCACAGACACTATTTATTCCCTGATCTGTACAAGCTTATAAATTATTCATGTTCTTTGTTGTTCATATTTGTGACAAAGAAATTCTGAGTTATGAAGAAACTTAAAATTAAGATCAAGTGATTAAGCATGTAAATACATAGTCAGGACAGCTATACCCTTCTCTGGGATCATGCTTGTATTTAAATATTCATGTCTTCTTTGCATACTCCGTGGAGATTCCCAAGAATATGTTGTCTGAAAAATAGGGCATAACTGGAAAATATAGTGGAGAAGAGAGACAAGAATTTTTGCCTACAGTGAGTAGCTTAAGTGGATTCTAGTAAAAACAACAAAACAGGGCATGCAGAAGTAAATTGTTGCAAAACCTAACACAACAAAAAACCACCATGATTGTATTTCAGATTTTCAAAACTAAATTAAAAAGGCATCAGAAAACATCCATTATTTAAAATTTCCTACCTACAAAGAGGCAGACCTATACTTTAATTTTCATGTAACTAGAAATTCTATCCACAAAACTAGCAATGAGCAGTGCCTTTTCTCTGGATTTTGGGACCCTCTGAAGTTAAGCAGGTCTGACAGTACCACAGGGTTGGAGAGCATAAAAAAGAGTTATATTTTCCCATTGAACTGTCCATTCTAAGAGAAATTTGCAAGGGTTTCTTTGCCCACAGAATTATATACAACAAAAACATATTCAATTTTTGATATATATCTGTAGGATAAAAGTTGAAAGTCCACTCACCCTTTAGTCATGGAAGTGCACCACTAATCTGAGAAAAAGCACGACCACATCCCCAAAATATAAGAATGAAATGGTTCCTGTATGTATGCTAAGTAAAGCCACTCAGTATAATAATTCAGACTTCAAAATTCTACTTCTTTGGTTGTCAATATATTTTTATGATCAATATGTAAAAAAGTCAGTTGAACCAAAATTTTGCAATAAAATTCTCTTCATTACACAGCTGTTACAATGACATTGGTATCTTATGTGTGCTACATGAAAGTTTGCAAATACAACTGCTATCCATTTTTGGCTTTGAAGTTTTAAGTAATACTGGGGGAAACAGCTATATTTCTCTTTCTCTCTCAACTTTTTAACAGAAATTAACAGAGGTAGCTAAAATACTCTTTCTGCCTATTTAAATACACCTGCCCCTAGATGCATATTACCCACAATTTCTACTCTGTCTATACTATTGCTCATTCTGTAAGTGCGGGGTGTTTTACTGCAGTTTCTGAATTCAGTTTGATGTTGGAGATACTCATCTAATCTACATTTATCACGTAACTTCAGGCATCTACACTAGGCATACAATTTTGGTGGTTTCTACTGTAGCTGGAACATATACAAAAGTGAAAGAATACCTCACTGGAGAGTGATGTGCCTAATTGCTTCATTTATCTCATTTACCTGTTCAAAATCTTCCCCAGGAAAAAGCTTTCCCCTTGCTAATAACTGCACATAGAATCATGTTACTGAAAGCTGAGCTAGAAAATGCCCTTGCAGCAAAGGTGACAAGAAGCACTCTTGGATTCATTAGGGAAAGCACTGCCAGAAGATCAAAGGAGGTGATACTTTCCACTCAGTAGTGCTCATGAGACATACCTAGGTGCTGAGACTAGTCGTGAGCTCACCAGTACAGGACAGTTGCAGACATACCAGAACAAGTCCAGCACTGCGCTACAAAGATCATGAAGAGACTGGAGCATGTCTCGTGAGAGGAGAGGCTGAGAAAGCTGGGACAGTTCAGCCTGGAGAAGGCTCAGGGAGATCTTACCCACATATAAAAACCTGATGGGAGAGAAAGAAGTAAAGGGAGTAAGACTTTACTCAGAAGTGCCCACTGATGGGGAAGAGTCAATGGACACACATTAGAAAAACAGAAAATTCCATCTGGACACAAGAAAACACCTTTTACTGGGAAGATTGGCACACACCGATATTGGTCTCTCCAAAAGATGGTGTAGTCACTGAATTTGGTCTCTCCAAAAGACTGTAGAGTCTTCATTTGTGGAGACTTTCAAAACATGACTGCAAGATGGCCTGGGCTTGAGCAGGGAATTGGACTAGCTGAATTCTGTAATTCAGGAAGTCAGTTTCAACCGACATGAAAAAACACCCTACCAATCCTGTGAAAGCTAGCTGCATAAAGAGAGTATGAGTATCTGCTTAAGACATGATACTCCACTTGGAAGGCAAGCCTAATTGTCCTTTTTATTCATTTCCCATCTTCTTATAAGACTGAAATAATGGGATGAAGTTAAAGGGAAGACACTATATTATAACTAACAGCTACTAATACACATATGAGCCAGACAAGGAGCTCCCATCTTCTCTGACAGAAGTCCCTTGCAAGTATTTCAGTCTTTTGCGGAGAGGAAAGCCAAAATGCACCGAGCACTGTGCTCACAGGGCTATTTTTCCTTGGTGGGCAAGAAGAGGAGCCAAGGACTGTTACAAGCTGAGTAAGAACAAGAGCACACGAAGGATGCTGAGCTTCTTTGCAAGCCCCTATATATGCCTAAAGAATGCACAAGAATGATGAAGTATCTAGAACAGACATAGTTAATAACATATGTAACTATTTTTATTAATTTTGCCAATTTCATTCTGTTAGATAAAATACTGCTGTGCTTAAAAAACTCTGAAGAATTCTCTAATTTCTGGCATGGTGCTGGGAAGTGCACTCAAGTCCTGCAGCATCACAGAATCAAAGAATTGTTAAAATTCTGGAAATTGCCGGAAAAGACCACTGAGATCCACACTCTGGAGCTGGGGAAGGTGGAAGAACTCAGGTTGCTTTAGCAATGTAGGAGTTGAACATTACCTGTGAGTTGGTGTAAGCTGAGCTGCCTGGCCTCACTTCTCTGATGACATAACAAATAAAGAGCGTCAGCCAAATAAGGTTTCCAATTGCAGTGAGCATGGACACGATGGTGCAGCTCACCTAGGCCACTGGAAGAACAAGAACACAAGGGTTTTGCAAAATGAGACCTAGGCTGGGAGCCTGCTACATGACCACACAGGTGAAGTTTACACAACTTTGCTGTCAGTCGTTTCTGGGGTAAGATGATATTTTTCATGACATCTAAGAAGAGAACCCAAGTAGCAGCAGTAAATGAAGTAAAACAGTTTAAAGTGACTAGAAAAGTTGGAACATTCTTAAGACCAGTATTTAGGAGCACAACAGCATCTAGTAAGTAATTATAAATAACTCACTACTACATATGAAAAACATTGAGGATCACATTCTTCTTTATTTTTCTGAGGAAAATTAATGCAGGTTTCATCTTTTTATCATAACAATGACAGTACCATATGTTTCTGTGTTCAGTGAAGGAAGTGACAGAATTGTGAGCTTAGCTTTATGTAACAGAAGGTTACTTCTGTCACCAATAACATGCATCATATTTACTCAGAGACTTGCTGAGTGGCTTGGACCCTCATAAGTCTATGGGACCGGATGGAATCCACCCGAGGGTCATGAAAGAGCTAGCAGATGAACTCGCCAAGCCACTCTCTATAATTTACCAACAGTCCTGGCTTACTGGGGTTGTGCCACAAGACTGGAAATTGGCCAATGTG
>WEKX01025386.1:64038-83331 GCA_013390025.1 Pitta sordida | reverse complement strand
TTTACTAAAATCCAGGTACACCACATCAACAGCTCTTCCCTCATCAACCAGGCGGGTCACCTGATCATAGAAGGAAATTAGATTGGTCAGGCAAGACCTTCCTTTCCTGAAGCCATGCTGACTAGGTCTGATCTCCTTACCCTCCTGGAGGTGGGACATAATTTTCCTTAAGATGACTTGCTCCATAATTTTGCCTGGCACCGAGGTCAGGCTAACAGGTCTATAATTGCCTGGGTCCTCCCTCCTACCCTTCTTATGGATAGGTATCACATTGGCCAACTTCCAATCTTTTGGGACCTCCCCAGTAAGCCAAGACCTCTGATAGATGATTGAGAGAGGCTTAGCAAGCTCATCGGCCAGCTCTCTCAACACTCTAGGATGTAGCCCATCAGGTCCCATGGACTTATGAGGGTCTAGATGTACTAGTATGTCCCTTACATCTTCCTCCTGTATTAAAGAGGGGTTAGTCAGGTCCTGATGTACAAGATTCAGATTTTCAGATGTGTGTCTTCCATCAGTTTAGTTAAACATGGTTTAAATGCTTCTTTAGTACTTGTTAAAATACAAGCACAAGTAATAAAAAAGCTGTCATCTGGATACATGATGGTTTAAGCAATAGATGCCAAAAGCTTTCAAAATGCTTTTTTGTGTGAGCATGTAAAGCTGCACAGAAGGAAATTTGAAGCACCTGTCTTAGATGTGAGCAAAAGTGAGTCTGCCTGTAATTTTCACCCGTTCCCCTTCCTCAGTATCTTCTCCAAAATGCTGTGCAGGTCATTGCGGTTTGTGAGAATGATGCCCCTATTCCCTTAAAGGCTTTGGTGGTAATTCTGATCAATCACATCAGCTATGAAGGGTGCAACTGGCCAACTGTGACAAGAGTTTCTGAGCTTTCTAACATTCACCAAATAATCATAGAGCAGTGAAAGATTTTTTTATAGATTTATTTCCCTAACCTCCACCCTACTGAATCTCTAGCTTTATTCACCACAGTATCTGTAAATTTTAACTTAACCCAAGGAGGAAAGGAGCTGCAGACATAGTGATTATCATTGCTAATTTTATGAAAACTTCAAGAAAAGAGCTGAAGAATCGGGCCAAAACACCATTTTCATTACATAACCCTTGGACAGACAGTTTTATTACTTCCAAAATGCTGCAGTACAGTATCAGCCATACAGACCTTAACACAGAGATATAAGCATGCCAGTGACAGGACTACATGCAACTGTCTTATGATTTGCACATAAAAATATCAATCGAACACTGTAGTTTCAACTTCTAACAGATTTGAAGGCTTATTGTATTTTTGTCTCTGTTCATACAAGGTGAACTAGTTGCTACTGATCTCTGTTTGCCAATATTATGTTTTTATTATAAATCAGATATTACAGCATTTGGCTACTTTCCAGTTGATTTCAATGGCATGTTCTCTCTTGGTCAGTGTTAATTAGGTGCAAGTTTCAAGATCTAAAAGATAAGACTGTAATACTTTGGTACATTTCCTACAAAATGCCTTTTACTTGATTTATTAGCTGTGCAGAGATTTCAACCAGAAAGATGAAATAGTTCGAACTTGTAAAGTATTGGAATTTCTTAATGCTTTTTCTTCATGAGCTGCCTGCTTTTAGAAATTAAAAATCAATTTATTGATGTATTATGTATGAATTTATCTACTTAAGTTGTATTTACGTAAAATTAAAACATCCTGTTCAGCTCATTTAAAAAATGTTTGTCATTTTCTCAGCATTGGAGATCTGCAGGGATAAACAGAGAGACCATGGACTTGGCTGATTTAGCCAAGTCCATCACTTCTTGCTCTCTCCATCCCCCATAGCTTAAGGAAAAGGTTTAATGAAGGAGGAATCATACAGTGCAGTACATTTCTCTCTTTCTTCCTTGAAATCACATGCAAATTTTATCTCACACTGAAATTTTTTTATCTGTCCTCTGCCAGTCCAGGAGAGTTAACTGTCTGTTGATAACAGTGTTTCACAGATTTCAAAGGTAATGATGAAAAAGGCCCCAGAGACTAGTCTTAAACTAAAATGTTATCAGTTTATGGATTTAATTCTTGCTACTATTAAATTTATAAGGAAAACATGCATTCTGAATACAGTTAGATAATTCTAAAACTTCTTTATGTCACTATAGCTTGCACCTGTAAAAAATATTTATCAAGGTAGTGGCAGAAAGAGTATGTTTTGGAACTTTTTCTGTTTCAAAGAGAAAAATTACATAATTACAATAGTTGAAAGGGGACAAAAGTTGTGCATTAATGGCATCAAAGATTTCTGTAGCAGGGAATTGCCCAAATTTTGAAGATGCCACAATGCAATTATACTGTGAAGGAAGATAAGGGGAAAATTGTGTAGGGTTTCCAAACTAGTGGAAATACTCCAACATACTTCCCTCTGCATCTCACCATCACTATATTTTTATAATTTTAAAAACCAGCTTATGTTACAAACACTTTAAAGGTCAGAAACCACATTCATTTCTATTCAGGATGTGGGAGAGCAAGGTATAACTGCTCTCCTTTACAAATGGGGCTCCACTGGAGGTGAATAGGATGTAAGACCCTCCTCTAACTGTCACATGTTCTATTTACTAGTTTAGGTGCTTGCCCTGCCCACTGAGCATGTATATTAGCCATGAAAAGAGTGAGCTGGAATGGGAGTGCAAAATGGGTGTAAATATGCTTTTTTTTGCCACTCTCTGAGTGTGGGTTTTGAGCTGCCAAGGCCAGCCAGAAAAGGGGCTCTGCAGAAGAGAATGGGGTCCTGCAGAAATGTCCCTGTTGTGCTGTGGCCTGGGCCGCCTGTTTGTGGATGTGTAATGCTCACCATGCCTTGCAGAAAGTGCAGTGGTGTCTTAGTGCCACAGGCTGGACTGCAGCAGGAGGGCAAACATCTCCTGCATGGATCCAGCCTCAGGCGCGGCATATCGCAGGCACAAAGCGCCTATCTACCAACATCTCTGAGAATCCTGTCACGTCTGTCGGCTTTCTGATGCTTTATTCCCATAACATCGTGGTGAAGTTCCTGCAAGCTGAAGCAGGGAGGGCTGTTTTGAATAGATTTTGATAAGGGCTGTGGAGGAATAAGTTAGTTCATCCGCTGAGCTGTCCCTCTGCATCTGGCTGCTGATTGCCTGATAAAATAAAGAGCGCAGTAGCAATTTGTTGAACACGATATTCTAAGGCTTTTAAGAAATGCAAGGTAACAGATTTCAAAAAGCCACCAATTAAAATAAGTCTGATTACTTGGGATCTGAAGAAAGATATGGCTCAAGACTGCTTGTTTTGCATGTCTATTTAATTCTGATTTCTCTTGATGTCAAAGCACCTTCAGGTCAGGTTGATTTCACTTTGGTTGAGACTGTTCAAATAGCTCAGGAAGTAAGTTTAGTAGACTTGAGGGAGTTTGATAGAAAAATGGAACTACACGGAGTCTAAAGTGTATTTGAAACTGTTTCTGTATTGTAACACTTTCTCTCAAGAGCAATGTCTGGCACATTTTCATGACTCCTATACCTGTTCCTGCTGTAATGCAGGAAAATCTTATCTAAACCTTTGATAGGTAATTTTCTATTTTCCCATCTCTTCTGCACCTAGACAGTATAAGCAATGCATAGTAAGGACCTTGGAAGTGGTGCCTTTTTTACTCAGAAATTTCTGCTAAAGAGAAGCAATAGAAATATTTTTGTAAATAATTTGTTTACCAGTCTACCCTCTCAGTATTTTCTTTGCTTTGCCACTTCTGAGTTCATTTTTCTGTTTTTTCAAAACACATCACCTTCTTCCTGGCATGTGACAAGCACAGAACATCCCTCTATTTCTCCTTTTAGACCCAAAGACAGTAGGAAAAACATATTTGATTTTCAGTGCAAAATATGCAAAACCACTCCACCCTCTCTAGATGGTGTTAACAGAAATAAATTAACAGAAAAATATGTTGATTGATTTTTGGATTGGGTAAAATGGAAGAATTTATGGTTTTGTCTGGTGATAGTTTTATAGTTTTGTTTTTCTGATAGTTTTACTAGCATGAAAAAAATTGTGAATGAACATGAAAAAGTCCAAAAGGAATATGTAAAACAAACCACCCAACTGCTCACCCTTCGCAGATGATTTAGTGGGTGTCTGCAGATTTCACACATCATCCATGTTTATCACTTGTACAGCAGAGCAGCTTTATTTTGCACTGAAACAGATGTTTATGAGGATTTCACATTTTTTCATAATGTTTATTTGCCTTTCAGCATGGCTTCCAAGCTCTTCTGACATAAAATCAGTAAAAAACCCCAAGTCTGTACAAATGTTTCTTTGCTTCTTCTACATTTGTTTTGATATATGATTAAAATATTTTTGTTAGATTTCTTTTCTTTTGAGAAGGGATAGCTATGGACAGGCATGTATTAAAGTTACGAAAGCTACAGGAAAAGCTTTTCTGACATAAAATAAGCAGGAAAATAAAATGTATGTTCAGAGGAGTCTACAAAACCTAGTCAAAATTGCTGCATTTTGTAGAAGTATAATAGTCTATCTATTCTTTTAAACACTTATGTCATTGAAGAAACTTTATCAGAGATATTGCTATTTTATGAAGTTGTTCAAAACCTTTCTACAAAATTCTCAGGTTTTCAATTATGACTAGTAAACCAATGTTCTGCTCATTTATCTTACTTGTTTTGTTTTGTTTTTTATTGTAAAGCAGGTGTGTTTTATGAAGTTGTTGAGAGCTTCCCTCGAGTGGAGGAAAATGTGCAAGTGGATTCATCTGTAAGCAGCCACAGGTGGCGAAGGCATTCAGAGTCTCTCAAATCAGTGGACACCAACAGAGCCAGCATGGGGCAGGATTCCTCTGAGCCAGGGGGTTTCACAGACCTGCTGCTTGAAGAAGGACATGACAACACTACCCAGATTGAGGTAGATATTATTTCTATCTAATTTTTTTATTTAATTTTTTATCTTTGATTTGGGCTATGTAAAAAATGAAGATGTTTCCTTCAGTGTTTTCAAACATTGGTGGGGAAGAAAACCTCTGGTCTTTGTATTTGTGAACCTGTCAGCATGTGGTAGCTAGAGTTTTCTCTTGTCTTGAGTGGGAGCCTGTCCTTTCTGACTTCTGAAGATTATCTGTTGCTTTGCTGGAAAAAAGTAAGGGGAAGTCTCATGTTGTAGTAGTACTTGCTGGATGACTGGAAAAGTATTTAAGTAGAGTAAAACTGAATTCTTTTTACAAGTTGATACACACACTTCAGTTTCCAAAACTTTACCTATCTTAATGTATAGTGATATCCAGGCACAAAGGGGAAAGGCCTTAGAGAAATGAGAAAATGAATATGTGAAAATGAATAAAATTCAGGTTGGTCATAGAAACAATTTGCACATGCTGTTTGATTTTCTGTCTTCCAAAGAAGAATAACATGCATCAAATCCGTCTACATATATGAAGTCTTGGGGCATTCTCCCTCAGCTTTAGGGTGTCCTTCAATCTCTGATTTCTTGTTTAAAATCTGGCAGATTGCCTCCTGTCCTGTTTTGTTTGGTTGCTTTTGTTGTTGAGAGCTTTTAAGTATTGGATTTGAGGTTTTCTTATTAATAAAATCTACATCCTTTTTTCAATAAAATACAGCTTGATTGATACACGTAATAATTTCACTCTTTAAAATCTGCTTCCAAAGCAACAGTGCTATTTGTTTTTAAGTTCTGAGAAGCTCACTCTCAGACAAACAAAACAAGTTTCAGATTTGGGTTGTTATCTTACACAATAAAAAAAGCAAAGCAATATAAAAACCATCTGTAGAGACAATGGCATACCTACAGCATGCGTCAAAAATAATAGAGCTGTCTGAAAGGTGTGTTTTGTGTTTGTTTTTTAAGCTTCTCAGTTTGTGCAGCACTAATTATGTTTCCTCTTGTATAAACATGAAAGTCACTGGTTAGTAAATTATGTGTTTGAATTGCATGTTGCTTTTATAATTTCTTTTCCCCCCTCCATGTTATCTCCATCTGCCCATACTTGTAGCAATTCATTCAGGCACAACAAAGATTGATCTTACTTCTTGTTATTCTAGCAAGTAAAGTGCAAGATGTCTTAGTTACAGGAAATTTTGAGTAGCTGCTCTTTCCATGGCTTACCCACAGATCCCTATGCAATGTCTCCATTCAGTTTGCTTCCAAGCTCTTATTAAGCAAAATGGGTCAGAACTCCCACTCTAAAGCTTATGTGTAGCAAGATTTGGGGGCAGGGGGTGGGGAGTGCTTGCTAATGGATAAACGTAGAATGATATTTTTCCAGGGACATCTTTCCTGACAGATAAATGGCCTTACAGTGTCTTAACCTAAAAAGTACATCAACCTTACTGAGCTTATTGAATTCAGGTTTTGTGTTCTGTTGCAACCCTGGTTTTCTAAGGTCTTTTCAGCACAATAAGATAACTGAGCTGTGGTTTTACACATTATCGGATTCCATTGGAAATCCCTACTACAACACACAGGCATCTTACAAAAAACCTTGATGCCTGGCTTTACAGAGGAGGTAAAGTATACAACAGATATTCAGAGAGAAAGAATCCATATGTTGCAGTCTTCTGCAGTTTGGGAGCTTATCAGTAGTGTTGGAGAGCATATTGATTATTTTAAATCCTTTCTCTGTGTACGCTGCTGCAGTCCTTGCTAAAGCAAATCCAGAGAATGAGCATTACCTGTCACTTACATTTAGTGTTGCTACAGGATGACAACATCCCTCCTTTACAGATACTGCTTTTCTCTAAAATATTTTCTAGTCTTTCCGTGCAAATGCAGAAGACTTCTTTCATAGGAAGACTGACAGTGATGAACATGTTTCCACTTGATATTTTTTTCTGTCCTTCTTTATAATGATGCATTGACTTTCTCTCCAGCTTTAGAAATCCAAAACAAACAGCCCTCAACCTCTCTCACCTGTGCCTCACCCTCCACAAAACCACCAACAATAAAGATTAAAAAAAAAAAGAAAAAACAAAACTAAGATATCCAAGGACAAAGGGGAAGGCAGTAGGCAGAAATTTCTGCATGCTGTTTAAAATTAAGTATTTCCTGTATTATCAGATCTATATGGTCATAAGGTGAAAAATAGCAAAATCAAACCTGTGTGGAGCATAGCTTAGTTCCACTGGCTTTCCTTTTATGTTAAGGTTATGACATTTTAATTAATTTTTTTTTCCATTGGAATTCCTAGGAATTCTTTAACTTCACGGATGCACTATGCTGGATCTTCAATCAGCCCTGATCCAGTGGTTATTTTAACATCAGCTTATTTAACATCAGCTTGAGTGGGAGTATGAAGTGCAGATCTTCTAAAGCTCTTCCTGGAAGTGCGTTGTAGATTAGGTGGATCTGCTCCTATGTGTAAGAAAGATGATAATGGTCTGATTCTCTTTAGAGGTGCAGCCTGTCTGGTCCAAGAGATGAAGCAGCGTAGCCAATAGGGATCCCAGGATGTTTGCTGTCTTTCTTCACACCTCTGTTTTGTCTCCTGCATTTGTTTGGCACTGTGATTCAGGAAAGGACTCATGCAAAATGATGTATATATTCATGTGCTTTTTCAAATAAAAATGTTCTTTTGAACATCGGTCTTGAAGTTGAAATAAATTGCAGAGGCAGCAGTGATAGCCATTTGATGTGTAAGACCTTCAGAAAAGAGCCAGGCCTTGGGAAGAAGGAAAGACCTCCATGTCCCATTGTGTTGCTTGAGAATAGGAATGTTGAGGTCCATGGGTGCACTGTTGTGGCAGCACAAAACTGGAGGTGCCAAGAGAAAGGCAAAGGATGGGAAGAGCAGTTTTCTGCCGCAAGCCAGGTTGCAGAGCGGACATCTGGCCGTGAATTATAGTGTAAAACCAATATATAAAAAATATTTATCTTAAACATGTCCTAAAACAGTATGACCATCTTGAGAGTATTCCTCTTTTCACCTGCCTTAGTAGGGCTATCATAGTGTGCCAAGTAGACTATGTTATAAAGCCAAAAATGCTTCCAAGGGTGGAGGTTAGTCCCATTTCCTTTATTTGTGATTAGTACTTTAGTGCTCAGATACAGAGAAGGATTATATTCCATAAGAGGTGTAAAAGGACTGAGATCCTATCTTACACAGATGGGTGCAAAAGTTACAGTCCTAGGCAAATCCTCAAGGCAGGTATTCTTGGGACAGGTGAAGAAGTATGTTGTCAGCAGTCCAAATCTACTCTAAGGTTCAACCCCTAAAAGAATATTCTGGTGACACATTTCAACAAGTTGTCTTCTTGGTTTTGTGGCACATGAGCATTTTAGAGTCTCTGTTGAAGACAAGAGCATCCATGGCTAAGCTTTAGTTCTTCCCAAGGGTCACAAGGCCAAATATTAGAGCCATTTATATCAACAATTGTTTTGTCTAGAAAACTTGTTTCTCAATCTCATAATTTCAAGTCTAGATTTCCCTTTTTGTTTGTTGTTGTTGTTGTTTTTTCCTATTTTTCTTGGGATTCTTCTCTCCTGTCATGGCAGTCAGGGTTGTTTGGGGGTTTTTCAGCTGTGTAATCTACCACTTTTGTTTATTGTGCTCAGGGCATTCAGAAGTGCCTTTTATTTATGATAAATAGAGCCCCGGAAATGCATTGTGTCAGGTGGAATTTGTTGCTGCAAACACTGTAAGTCTGTGTAAAAGCACTGAATGTGAAAATACATCTTCATGAATATGTCTAGTTTGGCATTTCTTCCTTCAAGTAAAGAGATAAATTAGACAAATATACTACTTTTCTTCATATACTCTCATAAAAGTATGTTTTGTAATACTGTAACTCACTTTTATTAAGTAAATTAGTATTAATATTTTTAAAATAAACACAGCTTCATGGTCATGGTGTGATAGTTGTTCAGTTGAACCCCAAGGCTCTGTAGCCATAAAGGTAATGAAGGTGTGTATCAGAGGTTCTTGTTGCCTGTTGCTCTTTCGCATTTACTGGAAAAGGAGATGATCTCTGAAAGGCATCTAGTTGGGATGCTGGGGCCCAGTATTCACCACCAAGGGATCCACAAATCTACTCCTGTTTTGCCATAGTGCTTGCTAAGGTAGGTCTGCCTACTGAGCACTGGAAAAGGCGTATAATGCATTAATATACAATTATGCCTTGCAAAAATGTTTCATCATAATTTTTACTTAGTTTAAATGTGCATCATTTTTTTTGTGGCTATGTGTACTTCCATGCAGAACTGGTTCTCCTTCTGTAGAGCTTTGGTCTCTTTATCACAGATCTCTACAGCAGCTCCAGCTGACTTTATGGAAGATTTCTGGACAACTTGTTTGATAGTCTCTTCTTTCACCACCCTCTCTCCCTGATCCTTGTGCCTGCAGTCAACTCCAGTAGACAGTAAAACACTGACAAGTAAAATACAGTGAAATTGAAGTGGAAAAGTCTCTGATATAGCTTACATTGGCATGAGCAGAAGGTGACAAAATTTGCAAAATAACTTTAGATCATGTGAATTGCTTTCAAACTTGTGGCCATTGTATAGAGATGCTACATCAAAACAATAATCTTTCACAAATTTCAGATATCAAAAATAAATCCAGCAATAAAATAATAGATTAAATCATAGTCAAGCTTGAGCTGAGTGCAGTAAGGTTTTATTGCTTTGCACCAGCAAAAGATAAGGAGGACATGATTTTTCATATAGAGTCTTAGAACAGAATGAATGACTGCAAATGTATTACACAAAAAGATTCAGTTCCAAGCAAGAAACAGCACGCTGAGTATGCTAAATCAAACCAAACTCAAGTTCATCTTACTTTCTCCTCCCCTCCTAATATTCTACTTGCAAGTAAAGAAAAGTGTGGCTGTTTCAGTGCAAAATATTTTTTTTCTGTAGTGAAATGATTCATTTTTCCTGTGGCTGTCACTGCTTTCTCCTGTTGTGCATTGCTTTTAACTAAAATGGAGTTGTTGTTAAAACTCTCATTTCTTTCTTTTCTCTAGATGTTGTTTGAAATTCTAGCACTCCATGTAGTTTATAACTGAAAAGTGTCTTGCCCCTATCAGAACAAACCTGGTGGATTTTGTACCGGAAACAGTCTTCTACCAAATTTTGTTTGTGGCCCAGAGTTTCTGCCCAGAAGACTGCTTCTCTCTTATCATTCCCAGTCACTCGTGGAAGTGAAGATGTCTGATTCTGACTGGCAAAAACAAAAGGGATTGAATTTTACAGCCCTTGAGATTTGAGAGCAATTACTCTCAGCAACTGACAGCAGTGTCAGCATGTCCATTGCTGTGTTCTCGCTGCAAGTCTGAGCAAAGAAGAAAATAAATGGTTAAGATTGAATTTCTCTCAGGTGGACAAATGATAAGTCAATCATGTGATTACTGCTCTAATGCACTCTATTAGAAGTAGAAAAACTTGTCCATGTGCAATTTAAACCTTAAAACTCACCAATGCCATAATCTCATAGTGAGCTATCAGTTTGGCCTAATTTTACTTTGTTCCTTTTTTTTTTCCACTTTTTACCCATCCCAATGTTTTAATGCCAATTGCTTCTGAAGGACTTAGAAATAGTAGTGTCAACAGCACTGCATTCTGAAACCATGGTCCCTCCCAGCTACTGAGAAGTATGTTCTGTATTTAAGAAAAATACCTTATTATCACATAGTCTAATGAGTATTTCTGTTCTTTTTTCTCATCCCAAGCTATGAGAGTGTCGCACATTAATCCTAAAGTATCACAGAATATTATGAGTTGGAAGGGACCCACAAGGATCATCTAGTCCAACTCACCACCTAACACCCGTACAGAGACCGAGAGCACATCCCAGAGCGTAACACCAACCTAGATCCCTCACAGTCTAGCAGGCCACTCCGAGCCGGAAGGGGCCCAGCGTCATCCAGCCCTACACCCCCCGGCTAGACCATGTCACTAAGCTCCTCATCCAGTCTTCTCTTAAACACCTCCGGGGATGGCGACTCCACCACCTCCCTGGGCAGCCCATTCCAATATGCAATTACTCTCTCTGTGAAAAACCTCTTCCTAACGTTAAGATTGAACCTCCCCTGGTGTAGCTTGAGGCCGTGCCCTCTCGTTCTGGTGTCGTCAGCCTGGAAGAAGAGGTCTACACCCATCTATCTTTTCTGGCTTGCAATTTTTATAGCTTTTAATTACCTTTGTAGAGTTGCCTGCTTGTTTAGCTTCTAAATTTATAGTTCAAATATTTTGCTAGAATAGTATTTGTATCTTCCTTTCCCTGGAGTTAACAGTGCAGGTTAATCCCATGGGCAACATTTTTTGTATAGTCATTTAGTTTAATAGTATCAGGGATGCCATTGATCTCTACACCAAGACAATTCTTGTTTTACTGCATAATCACATTGTAATGTGGATTATGAAATATCAACGTAATGCATATTCATTGCAAAGGTTTAATCAGATTTTAGGCTTTTAGTTTTTATTTCAGTTGGAGCATTTGACATATAAGCGAGGAGGAATGAAGCTTTGCAGAACAAAAATTTGTCACAGGAGTTGACTGATTCTTTAGAGAGCAAAAGAGTGGCACTTCTGTTCTCAAGTCTGTATTTGCAAGCCCATGGTGGGGAAAAAAACCCAAAAGCCAACAACTAAAAAAAACTGAAGAAAGAATCAGTTTTATCTTTGATACCTTGTTTCTGATGTTACTTCATTTTAAGGATGGATTTTAGACTATATTATTGAGCTCAAATAATATTTATCCCTTGACTGAAATAAGAGAACCATCATCTCTTGGTTTAGGAACACTTTAAGTTCTAATTGAAGAAATATACTTTGATTGATTTAATTACATGACTGTAGCTTACCAGATCTACTTGCAAAATATTTACATAACAAAAGTTATATTCTTATTTTTAATTTTAGGTAAACATAGTTTATTTCTTGTTTACAGTTAAAAATTACTACATCATATGATTTTTGATGTATGTATGATTTTTTTGTGTATGATTCATTCAAGAGAGAGCGGGAAAATTTGGGTTCCTCCTGTAGGCATGCAAATATTTTTCTCCATCTTTAGTTAAACTTTGGTCATCTAGTATAGCCCTGGAATTTCCAATGGTAAAACAACTGTGATTAAAAAAAACATGGGTTTACAGTTGAAGGAGGTATTGCATTAGGTTTTCAGGCATTTCAGACCCCATCTTATGGTGCCTTAGGCCATGTCAGTTGTACTTATAAGACAACTTGTTGACTTTAAGCCAGTGTAACATAAACCCAGAATATATGTTTATTCACATCTCTGATTTTTCCATAATGCTCTGGAGGATCAAACAAATGTCCCATAAGATTGCTCTCCACTGCACATCATTAAACTGTGAAAGCTCTAGTCCTCATTGACACTAAATATTGTGGATGTCAAAATTTACAAAATTAGACAAATTTATGGAATAAAAATTTGTTGCTGATTATTAAACAAAAAGAGAGTTTCTGAAGAGCAGATCACCTAGGAAAAATGGGGAATTGCCATTGTTTGCCTTGGGTTCCCTAGGCTTCCTGGGTGTAACACACACACACAGAGGAATCACAGAATATCAAGGATTATCAAGTCCAACGCTCGTTATCGGTCATTTCTGAGGACCAGACTAAAGGGATATATGTCCTAAGAGAGTCCAGCTGTTCTTGTGATTTCATTGGTATCTCTTTACTATATTAAGTTAAATATCATGTTGATAGCTTGAACATTACAGCAGAGATGTAGGATGTACTGGAGCAAGTCTTGGGATATGTTGGAGTTGCACTGAAACCCTTTTGGATATACATGTCTTTTGCTATTTGGCAGAATATCTAGTTGTCACATTTTTATTGTAAGAGGTACAATTTGTTGTTAGATGATATTGTACTCCGAGGCTAAGATTTTCTTGCTGTATTTTCATTTACTTTGTTTCTGCAAAGGTTGTTATTGCTATTTTAAATAGTGGTTTTATTCACACTTTTTAGAGTTCATTTTAGGAAATTATCTTGTTACTTTGGAGATGGAGAATTTAATTTGTTTTTATAAAAATCAACTATCCATTTTTTAAACTAAGTCAAGGGAATAAAATATGTTCCTTTTTCATGTGATGCTAGTGGAAGTATTTGAACTTTCTCTTCATGTGATATCTAAGTCAAACTAAAAGATCTGGAAATTATTGCTAGAATCAGTATTTAAGTAATATTTTCTTTGTAATTATAAAAAAGAACCAGAAAGTTAATTGATCTGAAAATCAGCACAGATCACACATGAAATATCCTAATTCTCTACTTTTACTACGTCACATCAAACAGTCAGCTCCAATTAGAAACAGAATCTGGGATAATCATTAATTTACTCACTATTTTCTGCTTGTCCAGCTGAGTTTTTCACCAGTGATGTCACATTTTCTAGCCAGCCAGCCAGCAGACTGATAAATCACTGTCTTGTTTTCATCCAGGCTTTCAGTTTCAAAATGGTAAACTAGATGAAAGCCTCATATATCTTTTTTATTTTAAATGTATTAATTGCTTACATGTATCAAGGTCAACTTAACACTTGTACTGGGTCTTGCTGCAGTCTTCAGCTGGACTGAATTTATTGACAGCTCATTAAAAAGTGTTGTAGCAATGAGCCAGCAAATATTTCCAATATTTTCAAACAAAGCTCATAAGGTGATGGTTCTGCTAATAACTCAGGTATATCAGAAAGAAAAATGGAAAGACTAGAGGTGAGATTCAGTCTTTATTGCCTTTAAGCTTGAGGGGAGAGGATGGGAAAGAAAAGAAATTAAAAACTAGCTTCTCCACTCCTAAGTAAGAAAACTCAGTTGTCAGCCTGGGTTCATTTCAGCATGTTTAGCTATGTTGGCACACACAAGGCATTCAATTTAACGTATTGAAGATAATGAATTTTTATAGCAAGGAAGAAGAAAGGGAACTCAGAATTTAAGGGAATCTGCCTTTGAATTTTCTTCATTGTAATGTTTTACATTTCCATACCCCTTTTCATCTCCAACTTCCTAAAGCAAATGACAGTTATTCCAGAATTGCTGAACTCAACTGAAAAGAGCTAAAAGCAGTATCAACAGACCTTTTAGTTTATTCCTGAATTCATTATTTCAGTCATAAATGTCTCAGCCCTTGTTTGCTGGAAGGAAATTCAGCTTGTGAAAGCTTAATATTACTGTGGCTGGAAAGGCTGGGAAGGTCTTTCCTTTCCCAAGTACTTCCTTTCTGAATCTTTTCATCCTGTTCACCTGGAGTGTCCTCATGAGCGAGAAGACTTGTATGATTCTGCAAAAAGCAGATACTGTGTTCATTTCAACCCATGCAAAGCAAACAGCCTTAGCTGATTAAACAGCACACAGCAAATTTTGCATAGCTGGTTGGAGTAGAGAGCAGGGTGAATGTATTACCGAGTTGTTTGTGCAGAGTATGGGTAGGTAAGCAAAAAGTTGCCACACTAAGCCACATAATTCCAGTTTGGATACCACCAGTCCTTAGGGATAGATTTTCAAAGCTGTAGGAATACTAATGACAGTGATAGATTACTCTGTGCTTCTCCAAATCTTTCATGTTTCTTTAATATGGGAAAGTCAATTATCTCTTGAGTACTTTGTTTCAGATTTGGTCAGACACTTCCTTTGACTCTGTGTAAATTTAGTAATTATAACTTCAGTCAATGATCTGTCTTCTGTGTGATCATGTGAGTTATAGAGACTTTTCAAAGAGAATAATAAATGGGGCCAACACTCAAAACTCGTATCAAGAGTGGTATCAGAGTTAAGAAAGTTCCATTTGTAAAATGTGCATTTGTCCTTGCAAAAATACTAGCTAAATGCTTTTAACTGTTGAAGAAAATGCTGAAGAAATTCCTTAAGTAGCTATAGTATTTCATGCACACAATAGAAATTAAGAGCTTATGAAAATAACGGGTTTTGTTTGTTTTCTTTCTTCTGTAACATCAGCATGCATTCTTGTGCAGCATGTCTTAAGTTTTCATAGATCATCAGTAAAAAAGAGTCTATTCATTTCTTGAAAACAAAACTGGCAATGGAGATCTTGGGAGAGTCTGCAACAAATTGCAGTATGAATAACAGGGCAGGAAAAAAAAAAAAACCAGCAAACATGTTCACCAGAGCTCTTAGTGGCACAATATTTTAACAAAAGCAGGAAGATGTGACAGGGTTACTGGAGATTTGTTTCGTTCATTTTTATCAAGCTGTATGACTTTTCATGAGTTCCTATTAAAAATTTTAAATAGAGCATCACTGACTGTTTTTACTGTAGCCTTAGCAACAAAAGTAGGAAGAGAGAAATTTCAGATGGAAGTCTTATCTGTCTGATCTCACACAGGTGGAGCAGTGAAATGTCATGAGAGATAAAATGCCATGATCTCGAGGTATTCCCCTTTTACTGCAGTAAAAACAGCAAAACAAGTGGTTTCTGATGTTCTCAGATAATGAGTGTTTACAAACATAGCTCTTACAAAGACAACTGCACCTACAAATTCAATACCACTCTGCTCAGCTGCTTATTTATTCATCTAAACCTGAAGTGAAAATATTATTTTTTTTTTATGGATACACCAACAACAAATCGTATCAAGCAAAATAAAAATGGTCCGTTTCTGGTCAGAGTCAAAACATTGAGATTTTTCCTCTTCCTGTCTCACCCTCCACCCCACCATTCCTACTCCAGTAAAAAGAGATTGATGTGGAACACAAGGAAAATCTCTTGTCTTTATCTTTCACTGTTTTTCAGTGCTCAGATATTTGGCATCACTTCTCTTGCTTAAAATTGTGAAAAGACACCCTTCAAGTCATAAGTCATTCTGTAATGCCTTGCATTTTATCTTCTAGGGTCCTGTATTTAGATGAAAATCAAACAAGGAAAGACAAGTTTGTGAAAAGTTCCGCTTTGAATTGCTCTACTATGAAAGAGCAACATAGGTTTAGAAGTTTTACACAAGAAAAAATAGCATTTCTCAAAACCAAAATAATGTGGTTAATTTTAAAATATTTGAGGATATTAGATCAACTACATGCTGGATGAATTTGAAGGCAGTAATGTTTTTCAGACACAGCAGAGGGAGGGTGTTATTGAGCATGTTGATCTTGTCAGAGTAATTCTCAAGTGCCCAGAGTATCCCTCTTGAAAAGAACAAGACTGCAGATCCTGCAGAAAGCTTGTTTGGAGCCTGATGTCATGCTAGGCAGCAACTTGGATACACTTGTCTAGGCAACATGTAATTCATCAAGCATCTCAATTAAGTATGATGTCTTACAGTTGTGGCTAGAGAGGTCTCAAGGGATTTTTTATTTTTTTGAGAGTGACTGCAAGATCACATAAAGAAGCATTTCTGTGACAAGTCCTCAAGAAATGTGGCTAGTGAGAACAGATTGTTAAAGTCCTATGTTCTTCTCATTGTTCTGGTGAGGAATATCCTGACTCAACTCCTGTTACAGATGTATAGAGAAAAATACATGTGAATAAAGCAAAATGCATATTTTTCCAAACCAAAGAGCAACCTTTCAGAAAAGGAGGAGTAGAAATTACTACAGGTTAACCATGATCATCATTACTATCTTCTTCTCTAAGACATGAAGGATGATTTTGAAATTTTGTGTATTGATTGTGGGTTTCAGCTGGTCCTATGTTTTAGTAACTGAAGATTCATGTGTGTTGTATGTGAGTAAACTAGAAAGTGCTCTGGTTAAATAGACTATGACTTTTGGTTGCATTCTGTTTAAACCAAGTGCACTGAAGGAACCTAGTTTTCTGTTTCCTGTGGGGAAACTGCCAGTTGGGTGACACTGGTCTTTGTTCTTGGTTTGTTGTCTTGTTCTGTTTTGTTCTCTGGTTTTAATAAAAACTGTTACTCGATTGTCTACATTTTCCCTGAAAATATCATTGTTCAAGGGTGCAGTAATTTGGAGGGAGAGGTTTCTATTCCAGTAGGACCCACCTCCTGCACACATTGTCTTAAACCAAGACCTCCTGTGATATCCAGGCTCTGTGAGGAGCATACTGCTGACTGGCTGTATGCTGACCAGCACACAGCTGGACTGAGCACCATGGTTTTGACAAAGACTAGTTGATTAAGGTGTACATAGACACCTTTTAAAACTTCAAATTAGGCTCTATCCCTACAGGTAAAATACTACCATATTAATTAACTCATCCTTCTGCCTGTATCAACTTTGTATTGTTTGTACATGTTCCTACAACTGATTGCCCTATAATTTTGGCTCTGAACCATGATGGATCCCTGAGACACAGTAATTAAGGGCTCAGGGACTGCATCACACAGCAGTGAGTGTGAGACAGCTTTCTGCAATATCATGTGGAAAGCCCTGCTCAACTAGAAACTATACCTGCTAAGATTAATTTAATCTTCTAGATTCTGGTCTCCCCAGTTTAAGAAAGATGTTGAANTTGTGGGTCCCTTCCAACTCAGAATATCCTGTGATGCTGTGATCTGTTACACTTTTCATAACAGTTTAGGTTTGCCATTTTCTATCCTGATGTGAAGCCTCAGAGCTCTTGGATGGGTCTTGGTTGCTGTTTTCCCCTTGAGTCTTCCCACAGTGCCACAGTGCCAAGGAATATGCATAATAAAAGTGTATAATATTAAACTGAACTTATTATATATTCAGGGGGAGAAAAAGATTGTGCATGTGTGGCTGTATTTCAAAGTACAGATGCTCAGAAATACACTGTTGGTTATATTCCACACAGGAAGTGGACATTTAAAAAGTCTAAATAATTTTGGCATAAACAGTTATTTAAGGCATTATCTGGAGTCATGAGCCCCCAGGAATGGAGCTGGTAACAGACATGGTGCTCTCAAGTCTAGACCCGGCAGACAGTATTTATCTTTACAAACAGTCATTTTTACAGTTCTAGTTTTATGAAAATTTTAGTCATTTATACGTACCTGAAAATGAGAATATAAACCCTAAACCCTGTGTCAAGATGCTACAGAGCAGTTAATAAAGGCTTATTTTCAGAATGTCATTTCTCAAACTCCTGCTTCAGCAAATCAGGAACAAAACTGCATAATAAATATTTCCATACTGTAATTGGGGTTTGAGTGACTTAGTGATTTGGCTTCTTTCCTCTCTTAAGTATGGCATTGCAGAGATTTTTGCTCTTTTGAAGCTTGTCTCGTATGACAAGACAATCCAAGGAGCTTTATGAGACTGCTGTAATGACCCCTAAATAGGCTGATGGTATTATAGCAGTCCCCATGAGAGAAGCTTCCTTTCAAAGACGTCTGAATATCATGGAAAAGGCATTGGCTCCACATTGACTTTTCACAAAGCCGTAAAGACTAAATGGCTTTTTGGATTAATAACAGTTTTATGGCATCTTTCTTTTGCAGACTGTCTGTCAGTGTGTATGACTCTCCATTATAGATGCTGTCAGGAGCTCAGAAAAGAGCAGTTTTAAAGCCTGGGAACTTAAGATGCTGTAGAGCTGTGTAAAACCTGGTGACTACACAGGGGAGAGAGCTGTGAGCTAAATGCCTTTGTTTCATCCCAGCTGATGACATCATTTGATGTTTGCAATAACAACCTCCAGATGTAAATCTGTGAGATTCTGGGCAAATTTGCTTCCATGCTAGCCCTAGTGAAAATCTGAGTGTGAGGACTGCTGTACACACATAATAGGCTTTCAGGACTCTGCAGAAAACTTGTGTAGCTTTATCTTGGAGTATATAGTGTGATATGAAGTTCTTAAACCCAGTGCACTCAGACACAGAATTTCCTCTTCTGTTAGATTGGGTTTCCTGCATTCATTAGTCATTATACGTATTAGCTGTTCAAAAGGAATTTTGCTAGGGCTTGTGTAATGTACAGTAATGTTTTCAGGTTGGCTTCAGATTCTGCTGACTGTCGATGTGGAGTATGAATGCTAAGCCCATATTTAAAAAAAAAAAGTAAGATTTATCTTAAAATATATTTAAATAAATAAAAAACAACCAACCAAAGAAACAAAAACCCTCCAAAACAAATAAAATATAAACAACCCACCCAAACACAAGAATAAAACCAAAAAAAGGAACAGATTGTAGCTTTGTCTCTATAAAAGCACTTCTGTAAATTGTATATTTCATCAGTAGAGATTCATACAGAATCACAGAGTATTCTGAGTTGGAAGGGACCCACAAGGATCATCGAGTCCAACTCTTAAACAGCACCACTGCCTCCTGGCAGGAATCGAACCCAGGTCTCCCACATGCCAGGTGGGGACACCTACCACTGTACTAAAGTGGCACAACAAATACTTTTGTTAAGAAA
>WEKX01025386.1:10180-57795 GCA_013390025.1 Pitta sordida | reverse complement strand
AAGTCTGTCCAAGGATCTCTGCCGAGCTCTCAGCTAGCTCCAGGCTTCTGTTTCTGGGCTTCAAAACCATCAGCAGTTCGTCCAGCGTTACCTCTCCATCTTCAGTCTTAGATGCTTAGACGGATTCTGCGGTCCTGGTTCTCTCTCTCTCTGGTCCATAGGTTTTCGCTATGGTCGGTCCAATTCACAAGCAGCAGTGGGATGCCTGGAAGAACATCTCTACCCCTTCTCTCGTGAGCCTGGGGGCCTTCGATCTCTCAGCCTCCCAACGCAGGTCCTGAACCGGCACACTACATCTTGCTACTGAACTTTTTTTTCTCTCCCAAGTATGTTATTCACAGAGACGCCTCTATCTCTATAACCTTGAAGGCCCTGGCAGCACAGAGAGCTCAGGCAAGAACTGAGCTGTTAACCCCCTCGCTACCAGAGCAGCAGAAAACCCCCTAAACCATAACATGTAGCAAAACCCTTCGGGTTTTTCTTTTTCGTTTTTCTCTCTCTCCTGTTTGTGCGGCGGGGGGTGGAATGAAGTGAGAGAGTGGCTGTGGTGAATCTCTGGCATCCAGCCAGGGTCAAACCTCCACAAAAGGTTTAAGGAAAATTAGGATGTGAGAGAGAAATAATTAATGGAATATTCAAAAAATACCTCTGCTTGAAGGCTATGAAGCATTTTCAAAGAGTTGGAGGAATTCTGTTTTACTGCTAATATCCAAGTAGAAGTGAATTTGTTTCCTTCTGGAAGTGTCTAAGCTCATTTAATTTGAATTTAAATACTAAATAAGACTTCTTTTTTTTATACGGCAAATTTAGTAGACATGAGTAATTCCTCACACAGTGACAGAATATTGAGCTGAAGGCTATAATTTAAGCATTTGATTTACAAGATGAATGATGAGCATGGATCTTTGAGCATGGATCAAAATACCATTTAAAGCATTCTTATAGAGCTACCAAATAGGCTCAGTGCTAGAGCTTTCTAGTTGTGGATCAGGGGACTTCGATACTAGTAGCACTATTAGTTATGAAAAACCTCACAGTTTTCTCTATAAATATTGCATGTTTATCCAAAACAAACTACAATGATCCCCCGCATATTCACAGCTCGCATATCCACGTATTCAATTAATTGTGGTTGGATTTTCAGTGAGTTGTGAGACTGCATACATATGCAGAACGTCCTGGACCCCAGATTTCGTGACCAGGATGCACCAAAGGGCTCTTCCTCTGCTTTAATGAGGTGCTACAGTGTGAGCCACACTCCCAGGACTGCCCCTCCAGACCTTATTAGTGGTGGGTGCATGGCTACAGGCGGGGAGTAGTTGAATATTCATGGGTTCGGTATCTTGAACGGATTTCATATCTCGCAGGACCTGCCCAGACCCGACCTCCAGTGAATTCCCAAGTATTTGGATAATTATTTCTTCTTTGTCTCTGGAGCTCTTTTCTTGAGACTTTGGAAAGCAAATTTCTATGGAAATTTTGTCAGAATGATAAATTAGACTGGGAAAATATATCTTTGTTTTCAAACCCTTTTAATTTACTGTATCTTTTTTCTATACATGACAGTAATAACCATTAAAGTTGGAAAGAATTGGGTGAGGTGGCTGGCTTTTGTCATCTTCCTGACAGTATAGTTTTAATTATGCTTACTTGTGCGACTAACCTACTTGTGTGACCAATGAAGAGCTGCTGAAGCTCTTAGAAGTTGCTTCAAAAGCAACTGAGATTTACTGGGCATCCTAGCTTACAAAGTACAGCAGAAGACACTGAAAGTATCAAGGAAAAATAATTGATTATATCTGCCCCAGCTGAAGTAAAATGCATCATTAGTGGTGCTAATGTAAGGTGAAATACAACTGAAACAGAATTTATGGTCAATATATTTAAAATAGAATTTGAATACCTTTATCTAGAGTGCAAGTCCTTTCCAAGTATGTCTTCAGCTCAGACCACGTCATTAGGAATGGGTTGTATGTTCTGGGGACAAGGTGTCAGGTCTGCATGGCAGCATGGCTTGATATGACAGTAGTCCCATGTTGCTGGCTGGGTACAGGAGGTACTGCAGAAGAGGAACTTCTCCATCACCAGGGTGATTCTAAATTCTAAATCCACCTCTTCCTTTTCTATAGTACTGTTTATTTTTGAAGTTTATTCTAATTTTAAAACAGCATAATCAAGGCTCTGTTTATTTTGCTTTTCCTCAGAGGACGAGGAAGCAAGGAGGGAACTGAGAGATATATGTACTGCTTTTATAGTAGTACTTGTAGCTGTTAAGCAGAAAGCTAGCAGTGCTGTTGATTTAAAAATTTTATGGTTACAAGAGCTTGGGATGAATAAAGGAAGACAGGGAATCTGAGATGTGTTTCATTTCTCGCCTCAGACTTTTTTTCCTTTCTCTGTCTTAGATAGGAAGATACAGTTACTGACCTTGACAGAAATTTGCTGTGACATGAGCATGACAAAAACTTCTGTAATTTTAAAGACCATGAGAATTAGGACTCTTTCTTCTACAAATATGTAGTTATTTGTAACTGAATGGCAAATCTACAGTAAACCAAACTTTTGGAGACTTAAAGTAACATTGTAAACCTATAACTATGAGTCATTTTTTTTAATGTTCTTATAAAGGATGGTCTAGTGAATTATGTTCAGAAACGTGAAAAACTACAATTTCTTTAAGGGGTCAACTGGAAGTAGTGTTCATCACTTTGTTAGAGGGCATTGTTACATGAACTTAACTGACCATCCTGCCTCAAAGACTATCAAACATTATGCCATAGATGTCAATGATGTGGTTACAGGAATTGTATGACTGGGATTTGGGGATAGTGAACATTATAATCATAATGTAAGATGATTGGATGAGGTAACAGCCTTGTCAACTTCCAGGGGTTAGGAACAGAGCTGTCTCTGCAACACACTTCCGATTTGTACTTTTTTCCTTTACGTATTACTGTGTTGCAGTGTAGTCATTGCTGCAGCTCCCACGAGCAACATGACTGAGTATTTCAAAGGTGAGTGTTGTGAAGAACTAAGGTGCATCTTCTGTTACAATCTGTATTTTCTGTGGTTTTGCCCCCTTTCAGGAGGATACAGATCATAATTATTATACTTCAAGGACATATGGCCCATATGATTCTACCAGCCGGGATTTGTGGGTCAATATAGACCAAATGGAGAAGGACAAAGTAAAGATTCATGGGATCCTTTCCAATACGCATCGGCAAGCTGCAGTAAGTTATTATACCATTTTCTTCTTTGATTAACATGGATATTTACACCAGTGACCCACGCAGTAGTATTACTAGGTATTGTGACTCTTGTTCACAGAGCTATATCTTTGAATTTTAGTTAAGCTGTGAAAGTCTTTACAGTCTTGATAAAACACAATTCCAAGTTGTCTTTTTGAACCTGCTATAACGGTGCCTTTAAAGATATATTTAAATTTTTTTTCTGTTCATAAGATCACAAGCTATCAAACAGAAAACTATTTGTTGCTGAAGTCAGGAAATTTTGCCATTGAGTTCAATGGCTATGGAACAGAATTCAGGATGAAGCTAACGATGTTTTAATTCTCCCATAGAATGTATCTGTGTTTGTACATGTATTTTATATTTTCCTTTGGGGACAACTGAAAAAAACTCATGAGAATGTCATATAGCATAGAAGTGGTATGATCACAGTTTTAGGCTATCAACAAATAAAATGATAGAATGTAAATGATGATCATATTTCACTTATTGTAATGATGCTGCCTAGTAAAAAGGGTATGAAAATAATGGACTTACACACTTAGAAGTGAAATTGAATACTGTAGGATTTACAGACTGTGTATTCTCTGTTCTCATCTGTGGCTAGAATCTGCATACATAGAAAAGCCAATATTAGCACAAATTAAAGACAAAAATTACAACTAAGAATTGTGGTTCATGAGGTTCTTGTTTCATCTGTTCACTGACTTAGTTCCAACAAAAAGTCCTGGGTTTTTTTTCCAGTTTAAAACAAATTCTAGTGAACACCTCATTTAAAAGTCATACAGTTTTAAAACATGCAGGTGTGTTTAACAGTTTTAAAGCTGAGAAAACCCAAGCTTAATTCATCTTTTCTCTTAGTTTTTCTGTTATTTACCTGGCACAAGCCATGTGACTGGCTCAAGGGAATGCAAGAGGTAACAAGAAGAAACACTGATATTTAGCTCAAAATACAAAAAGCAGAATGAGGTGATAAATCCAGCACATGTGACTGACAAAGAGCCCAATTCAAAAATTCCTCATAGTCAAAAAGACTGTAAGGAGCCAGAGGTAATGTAAATGCAGAACATTCATGAGGTTATATACCTTTGGGGTTGATTTAATAAAACACTGTATCAACTATTTTCTTAAGACAATTTAATTCTAATGAGAAAAAAAAAGTCCTCAAGGGCACCCGAATGTGAGAGTGTCTACTGTCTGCCTTGCTGGCTTCATATGGGATCCTTATGCTCTGTGTTGAGGGAGAGAATGGAAATATGAGAAAAAAACAAAACAAAAACAAACCTTTACAAGGTATAACATCTTTCCCTATCAAAAGTGATTTTTGAAGGTGAGACCTAAGCATTAGTGAAATTCCTTTGAGAAATTTTAACCTGTGTTTAATGATTAGAAAAATAACACTCTTCCACATCTTTCTCGTAAGCACTTTTGTTTCCAGCTGGAGCCCTGAAATTCTGCATCTAAAAATGTCAGTTCCAAGGCAGGTATTTTCTTGAAGCTATTAAAGTAGAGATTTAGAATGAGGCAATTTTTTTTTGTTTGGGCATGAGATGAGTGTAGTGGACCATTCAGCACAGCACTCAGGACCTTGGCAGGCTGAGGGCTTCAACTGATTCTCCCCAAAATACACTGTTTAAGACCTTTTTTCTGAATGTCAGGTGCCCCCTCTGCCTTTCTGACAGCTCTAGGAGAGGAGACTGTTGTCCCAGTTTAGCACATTATTATCCATCTCCTTTCATACTTACCCAAATATCTTGGACTGTGGACTCAAGCACCTGCAACTATGTGTATATGCAGCTTTAAAGATCTCTTTTTCATAGATTTGTTTTATGTCCCTCCTGTAGGATGAAAAACTATCAGTGAGTCATCACATAAGGCTTTTTCTTTAATTGATATGCCTATAATTGATTTCTTGTATGTGCCGAAGCAAACACCCATAGGTACTACACAATAAAGTTATTAAACAGAGATGTGCTCTCTATAACTGTACAGCTATTGATATATATGTATTTTGAGATGACCATACATAACTGAGCAGCACGCTACTCCCTCCTCTTCCATAGGAAAAAACTTTGTCATTACCCTTCTTAAAAGGCCATTTTGCACATCTTTCTGTGACTCAGTTATTTACATGCTGATAATTTCTAAGCATTATTTTCCAATTTGACAGTAGAACAAGGAGTTAAATTGTTATATGTTATGTATCCATGAATTCATTTAACAATGTCAAGAATTTTCTGAAGGGCAAAAATATTACACTTATTTTGTGTGTTTTCCTTCATTTTGAAGTATATAATCCGAAGAGTTCCCAGCAGCTGTCAGTTGGTTTTGCTTCTAGAGGAAAAGTAATAAAGAGAAGATCCATGAGATGATTTCATAGTATAAACACCACAGAAATTAGTTGCGGAAAGTAACACAAATGCATTAAGGGAACAATTAAATGTCTGACACTGCAGGATTTATACCACTAGTAGTAAGGCTTGTTTTTCACTATATGGCCACCATCTTCTTAAATATATAAGAAAATTTTAGTGTGGCTTGGATATTCAACTTGCTTGGATTAGATATCTAGTAGTTGATTCCTCAAAAATGGAACTAGATACAGGATAGCTCATACTAGGGAACTTAATTTACTTTTCTGTCAGTCCATTGTATAATTTATGTATGGGGAAAACTTTTTTATTTCAGTGAGCTGAAAATTCTGATTTTTTTTCTAAAAAAGATAAGATATGCTTTCTAGCAGCAAGAGCAAATCGTAATTTTATTGGCTATCAGAATATTATGCTTTAAATTATTCCCTGAATCTTGTTGGTTCTTTATTGCAATAATATGCTAAACAACTGTCTACATGAAACAGTCTGACATTGCCAGAATTTAAGGCATCATTTTTTTGATTTAAGTCAGTGGGAGATCAGTACCTGGCTTGAGTGGGCATAGGATCAAATTTTTATTGGAGATACCTTTATACTAATTTTTATATTATAGCAAGCTAGAAAACTGTCAAGGGGGTATGGTTTTGATTTAGTAAATTTTAATGGTTATTGTTTATTCAGAAGGTAAATCCTGGTAAAATGGAGGATAGCTTATAAAGGAAAGAGGGAACGTTTGGTCAGCAAATTGGTAGTTTTAACAGTGTTCTTGTAAATTATGTTTGGTACAGCAAGGAAAATTTAAATGGAGTGCATACATAAACATAACATACACTTCAGCAGCGAAAACTTTAGAACATTGCAAAAGAACGTTTAAGTTAATTCATGAACTGTCTTTTGCATATGCCATTTTGATTAGAAATGTTCAGTTGGACATCTATGTTTATGTATATATAGAAAAGGGCACTAAAACCCACTCAGTCCAATTAACACAATGCAAATGGATTTTGCATTCTAATTAAAAACAAACAAAAATGTGCTAATAAATCCTGTCTAAATTCTGTCTTCCACATAAGTGGAAAGCAAATCTAATTTAAAGTTACTGTAAATCTTCAGCAGCTAATTTCATGCTAAATAATTCTTTAAACATTTCTAGTGGATGTAAATATAATTCTTCCTGAGAGAAGTACTCAGATATAATCTTAAAATAATAAACCCAGGGCAGGAATAATAGAAGGGAAATAAAAGACAAAAAGTGCTTTTCCTTTTTCCCCCCCTCTATTTTTAAAATGTATGGGCTGTTGCTCTTTCTTAAGTGGAAACATCAAAGGTTAGGGTTGAGGGACAGTCACCAACAACCTATCTTCACGGTAATTTTTCCTGTAGTAACTCCTCCTAGATAACAAATAATGGGCTTCAGGCCCATTTCCTGTCTGGGATTTGGACATTATGAAAGTGATGTATTTTTTTATGGAATATTATATTTAAACAGTGAATAGACTTTATTTGGATTTCAGCACTCCTTTCTGCCATGACTAGTAATTTATTCAGAATTTAACCAGATAGCACATGAGGTGATAATTATGGGTGGCCACAATTATTAGTGAGCTTTGGAGAAACAGTGGAATAAACGGGAAAGGAGCAAGTCACAAGCAGGTAGGATAAATTAGTTGGTATTTGAATGGTGCTTTATGGTGAACTGAGTTGAGAAGGGTCTGTTCCCCAAATTACAATTCTCTGCTGTGAATTCAGATGTTAGAATATAGCCACCTATAGGCTGATGAGGATTTTTTTTAAATTATTTTGTTTTATAGTGGGTACCTTAAGTAGAACCTGTTGATGCTTCTGTTAAATATTTCTTTATACATCATTTCATTTGCTAGCTGACAGTATAGAGAGGTTTGGGTGTTAGTGTCATATGGGTTTCATGGAGGAATTGCCTTCCAGTGACCAACCTTCATCAGATAAGCACCCAGGTTGCAGCAGGATGTCAGGGAGAGCACTTGAGTCTGAAGGTTTATGTGACAGAGGAGCAAATGACCAACAGCCCAGATAACAGACGTCCTGTAAAAGATAGGTATTGCTAAGGCTTTAGGTATTGAAGGCTCCTCTTGACAAAGAGGTTAAAGCAAATTTTTTTTTAAGAAGAAAATCTACAAATATGTATTGATTTTATTCTTATGAGTTACAATGTCTGTCCGTGTATTTTATTTTCTGAAATGTTTATTTATGAAGAGCCACTGTTCCCAGGTGTTTTAAGTGCTACACAGAATTGTTTCCAGTTCTATATTGGCAGTACCAAATTAAGAACAGCAAGGTCCCAGTGAAAGATAAAAAGCAATTAAACAGAAGTTTGAAGTGGAGAACTGTGTTCATCTTGTTTTCTCTTACCTTTCTGCTCAATATTGATTTTATTTCCTGATGTTGTTCCTTTCAGAGAGTGAATCTGTCCTTTGATTTTCCATTTTATGGTCATTTTCTACGTGAAATTACTGTGGCAACTGGGGGTAAGTGGCTTTCTAACCATTTACTTTGAGTAATATGAGAAGTTTCTTGTAGCTATTTAAAATGCTTTTTTTCCTCCTATATCTGACAAGAGATAAACTGCAGCTTTTATTTCGGAAATTTTCCTGTCCACAAAAACAAAGTCACAAAATATCAATATGATGAAAAACCTCTGGCTGTTCAAGTTGGACTGTTATTAACCCGTCTCACAGTGAGACTTTATAGTATTCATCCTTTTCTGTTTAGATATTTCACAGTATCACAGTATTAGCAAGGTTGGAAGAGACCTTGGAGATCATCAAGTCCAACCTGTAACCCAAGGCACTCTCCATAACTTACCAACAGTCCTGGCTTACTGGTGATGTACCACAAGACTGGAAATTGGCTAATGTGACACCCATCCACAAGAAGGGCAGGAAAGATGATCCGAGTAATTACAGACCTGTCAGCCTGACCTCAGTCCCGGGCAAAGTCATGAAACAGATAGTCTTGTGTGCCCCAGAAGTCTTGTGTGTATGTGTGTGTAGCAGTTGCACTCGTGGAGATAGTGCTGGAGCCAAAACAAGGAGGCAGACTTAGGCTTTGCCTGCATGAGGACAGAGGATTTACTGTCCAAAGACAAGAAGTGCTGCTAGAAATATGCAATTTGTCAAATGTAAGGCAAACCTATTGCATTGCATTGTCTTGGGGTGGTACAGCATCTGAAAATGCACCATGATGTTCCTCTTCTAAGGGGTAAGATACGAGGTATGGCACAGCTTGAGCTCTGTGTGGCTCTGGGCACCTCTGCTGCCTCGTGGTTAGGGTTCCCCCTCCCACTGCTGCTGGCTGCTACTTGCAGCTTGATCTCAGGTGCTAAGAACAGTCATTGACTCCTGCTCCCTTCCCTCTCCACGTCCTTGAAAGGCAAAAATGAAATTAAAGGATAATGAGATGACGTGGAAGAGAACAAATGAGGAAAAGAAGGAGTAATGGAGGAAAAAATGAAAACAGAGATGAAAGGCAGCATCACAGAGAGCACACCCACAGAATCCTCTGGTCCTTGAATGGGTACAGCAAGCTCGTGGGCTCTGGGTGGTGGTGCTGAGCCTAGAGGTGTGACAGAGCAGACAGAAATAGGAGCCAGAAACTATCCTTCTGCCCCTGGTCAAGGCTTCTTCTTAAGCGATGGGTGACAAGCTGGCCAAAATCAGGGGATAGCTATGTCCCACTAGAGTTTTAAATGTGGAGGTTATGATTAAAAGATTAGGAAAGAATTTCAGTCAGTGTCTAAACAAGAGTAGGAACTGGAACAAGGAACTGCAACGGATGTTTCTGACAGGCTCTCTATCAGGATTTCCATTTTGCTACCAAAGCAAAAGAATTCAGGAGATAAACAGTGGTGAATAAAAGCGATACTAAATGGCTGATTTGCAGTAGAATGATAAAGGAAGCAGAATTATGAGATGACTTCAGTACCAGAGTTTTCTCTTCTTGATCAGCAATGACATTTTGATGTTGTTTTGGATCAGAAGAGCCATGAACCACTGATTTTTGAGGCCTGTCTGATTTCCTTTCTTCTTTGCTTTTAGTTTCCTTTTGGTGCTTGATCATCAGTGCCTAGTTCTGTATTCTTTGTTAGAGGAGTTACATTTGATAGGGTGCCAAAATCAGCCACATGATCTGTGTAGCATGAAAGAATGAGGTGGGACGGATCCTGCACAGCTAAAACAGCTGTAGTGGGGACATTGTCTCTATGTCCCCTTATTCTTACTTTACAAAGTTCAATCTTCTTCTAAGTAATTGTTTTTATGTCATCATTCTGATAGACTTTCCCTTTTAATGGAAGTCCTGAATTTTTACCACTTTTGCCACTTTCACTAATACACTGCTGTCACCAGTTACCCGTCTGACCACAGAGTCTTCGGAGCAAAGTTAAGCTCCTAAGGAGAGCTGTATCGTAGACATTTGTTAGGGAAACACTTTTTTGTTTGAGTCACAGTATTTGGGGAACTTAGGTGGTTTGGGTCTTTTTTTCTTTTTTTAAAAAAGCATGTAAGCATATAAGAATAGCTGCAGCCCTGCAGCACTCTTTTCTCTAGGTACTAATGGAACACTGCATGATATTCTGCTTTTACTTCATTCTACCTCTACTAAGTAAAATAATATTGCTGTGAATACGTCTATGATTATTGTCAAGCTAAATAGGACCCTAAAATCAGTCCTTCTGATACAGACCACTGACATTAGCATATAAATATTTCTCTTTCATTGACACTTCCATGATTTTCAACCTCAAAATTAAGCATGAAAAAGCAAGCTCTAGTCAGTAGTAGCTTTAAAAATATTATCTTGATAAAGCTCAATAACTGTAAATCATCCTGTCAGTCCAGTACAGGATGCAATCTTTTCTATAGCTACAAGACTCCTAAACTCATTTAGTGTGAAAAGAAACATTTATTTCTGTACTAACTCTCTGATAAGGGTTTTCTTTTGTCTATATTTGCAAATTTTGTTGGAAGGCTAAGCACCACACTTCACCACCAGTGACTTATGATAACAAAAGATAAATACAGGGAGGTTTGTGCTTTGTATACTGTATGGTCTACTCTTTCTTAGTATGGAGGATTTTACAATTACTTACTGTTATTGGAGACCTGGAACATCTCCAGAGATCATTCTGACATCAGAAGAATGCCAGAGTTAATGCCTACAGGAGTCCTACATGACAGATTTCTACTTCCTGAGGAGAACGATATGATTAATTATGCTAATGACAACACTAAAAAACTGGTTTTACCTCTAAATCATAAATTAAACAGCCTTATTAATAAGAAAGTTAAGGACAATGGCGCATTAAATCACTGTCACAATAAAAATGTCTACCCCAGTGGTTTCTGCCATTCTTCACAGAGGGGACATTGTAGCATAGTAGGGTTCCCAAGCTACTTAAAATGACTTTGAAATTGTTGGGGTGTAAAATTAAACTTTTTCCTTCTCTTTAGCTAATATTTATTTCCTCTTCTGAATTGTTTTGTTGAACTGATTGTGTTTAACTAACAATGGGAAGAACAGGAGGTGAAAATAACTAGTTTAGGGGCTTTATTCACTCTTGTCCTTAGATTGTATTTGAAAACGTTATTTAATTGATAACTAGGAGGTACAATACGAGGGTATTATTAACCTAATTAGGAATTAATTCTTCATTATATGGACATCTGTCTGCCCACACTCCTATAGAGAGGTCTCAAAACTTTAAAAATAGTAAATAACACAAGAAAAAGATGAGTTTTGGGTTTTGTGAACCTTTCTAAAGTTTATACTCTACAGGCCACAAGTGTGGCTAATTTTGTAATAAACCACTCATGAGATAGTGAGCTATGTAATGCATGCCAGGGAGCTGAGTATATGAAGTCTGTTTGTTGCCAGTCACTGATACCCCTCACAGAGCTTAGCAGCTGTGGAGCTGGGAAAACCCTCTGTGCTGCATCCTCCAGGCGCTATCATAACCCTTCTTACAAGAGTCCTTGAAGTTCTATGGTCCCACATCCTACTCAACATGCAGCAGGCTTCATCCCTGGATGTATTAATTTTCCATGCTCATGGTAGTAAGTCCCTCTTATTTATTCTCCATGGCTTTTTGTTGTTTGGAATATCAGTCTCTGTTTTCTAGTGCAGTTTTGTATCACATACTGTAAATTATTTTGGTTTTTTTCTTTCTTTTATGGCAACTTTCATTGACATCGGATTTATCACTGGTGTTGCTCTGCCTGTAGCAGCATTACAGTGAAGGGTGGTAGATAACCCAGATTATTATGATTTTTCATTAAACCTTTTCTTTGTTGCCTGGGATTGTTGTGTTTTAACTCCGGCCAGCAGCTAAGCTCCGCAAAGCAGCTCACTCACTCCCCCTGCAGTGGGATAGAGGAGTGAATTGGAAAAGTGAGAAAACTCCTGGATTGAGATAAAGCCAGTTTAACACACAAAGCAAAAGGCTATACAGGCAAGCAAAGCAAATGGAGGAATGCATTCAACACTTCACATGGGTGGACAGATGCTCAGCTACCCCCAGGAAAGCAGGAATCCATCTGGTGTAACCATGATTCCAAACATCCCCCATTGTTTCTTCTTCCCCCAGGTTTATATGCTAAGCATGACACCATGTTGTATGAAACACCCCTTTGGCCAATTGGGATCAGCTGTCCAGACTGTATCACTTCACATCTTCTTGTGCACCTGCAGCCCACTTGCTGGGTGGGTGAGGTGAGAGAGCAGAAAAGGACTTGACACTCTGTAAGCCCTGCTTACCAATAAAGAAATATAATAATAGCATGGTGGAAATTGCAATGAATACATAGAAAAGATGTTTGGAATATGACCAAAGTATCTATACAAGTGAAAATAAAACAGAGGTCTTCCTCAAATAGATGTGTAAAACTTGGGGTTAATTGGGGTCTAATTCCTACTTGCAGTTACCTTTGAATATGTGGTCCCAGTAACTTCCCTTATTTGAAAGGTTTTTACTCCCCTTTAACTTTCTCTTTTTTTTTTTTCTTTTTTCCTTTCCTTTCATAGCAAAGCAACATCCGGAAGTTGCAAAACAGATTAGGTAATCTTGCAAGTCAATGTGACCTTTGACTTGGCCAATTATTCAGGAATGGTCATTAAAAAGGAAGCCATGTGTGCATCACCTAAAAGTGTTACAGTTTCCTGATAAATAAGTATTAGATTAGACTCTGTTATGGTTTTGGTATAGGTTTTTCAAAGTCCTTTTCTGTGAAATTTTATCTTTGTCTAGTGAATATGTCTAGACTAGTTAAGAATATTCTGTCATGACTAGAGTTTTCTGACACTGACGTTGTTTGCTTTGAACCATCCATAATGTTTTATTCCCAAAGCCAGTAACTGCTTTGCAAAACAGAAGTCAGAACAAGTATTAACATGTTTATTGTGACTGTGCACTTGCATGTTTCACTAGCAATTTCATTACAATTAATTTTTATATCAATAATGAGACAAAAATGTCAGAATTAAAAGAAACTGTTTCACCTTGAATATCACTCCCAAATGTGTGGGAGCAATTAATTTCCACAAACTAAAAATGGAAATTAGATCCATGAACTAAGTCCTGAGGTCTGGTTAATTTTTCACTCAGACTTAACTCAGGCAAATTACTGCTGACCTCTAAGTTGAAACAGAGAAGGACATGAAGGGCACTGGAAGGTTGAAGCTTAGGTTGCTCTGGGACATGAATGTGTAGACCCCAGATAGATGAACTGTACTAGGGTGAGAAGATGCTGACAGGAACAGGATGAGTGAGAGGGCTTGAGATTTGGAGTTGCAGTGCTGTGTTACTGAGCCAGGAGCCCCATGAGGTAAATGAGGTTAAAGAAGTTTATACACTGAAAAGGCAGAATAGAGCTGGGTGTGGTTTCAGTTCACAGGCAGCATTGGATTGCAGCAAGGAAATGGTATCCCAGAAAAGCTAGGGCAAGAAGAACTGCCGGAGAAATGCATGGAAGGAGAAATCAAACTGAAGATCACATCCGGGGGAGGTTTAGACTGGATATTAGGAAGAGCTTTTTCACAGAGAGAGTGATTCCTCAGTGGAATGGTCTGCCCAGGGAGGTGGTGGAGTCGCCATCCCTGGAGGTGTTTAAGGAAAGACTGGATGAGGAACTCAGTGACATGGCCTAGATGATGGGAGGCTCGGATGGACAGAGCATGGTGCCCATCGCTCCGGGGTTGGGGGAGTGATCCCTGTGTGGGAGTCACATGGGAGTTGGACTAGATGATCTTTGTGGGTCCCTTCCAACTCCGAATGATCTGTGAACTTGTGCTATTAGGATAAATAATAACCATTTAATAGACTGGCAATTTCAGTAGTAGCTCCCAGTGGGGTTGTTACTGCACTGGTGTTGAGGAGCACAGGTGAATGGAACAAGAGAGAAAACCAGGTATGAACAAAAAGATGAAACCTCAATGTTACACCTCTTTGGTGGTCTTTGTAGTCAGTCATGCGGGTAATTATATGGGAAATGAGTGCATTTCTGCAGGTATGTGAAATTGGAAACACAAATGCTGTACAAATTACAGAAGAGTACAAAGCAAATAATTGTGTCAGACTGCCACGTGAAAAAATCTAGAACCATCGTGCTTAATAGTAGGTAAGTTGCACTCACAAAACCACAGAATTGCAGGGGTTTAGATTATAAATTGAACAAAGTAAGAGCAACCACTCCATGATTTTTAATAGGTAAAGATCACAATCTACTCTAGAAACCTCTGAATATGTCAGTAAATGCCTGGACATTCCATGAAAAATTCAATTTGAAAAACACATATTAATACGTATACCTTATAAACGTTATTAAATAAGAAGCAAAAACTAACAAAGAAACAAGAGTTTAGTATTTGGTTATGGAAAGAAAAAGGTAACTGAGTGACATGGTTGTTGCTTTATGAAAGGTTAGCTAATTTACGTTGGGTTGATCCTTCATAGTGCTGGAAATTACACTATCTAATGAAAGTGTCCAGAGTCTGAAGTAACTGCTGTAAGCTACAAGCATGAGCATTGCTTCCAGGGAAATTTACAAGTAAAAATAAATTGGTTATATACAAAGGGTACAATTCATCAAGCTGTGACAATCTATTTCCATATTTGTCAGCCTAAACTCATATACAGTCAGTAGAGATGTAATCAGTACAGGCAGCAGAGTCCATGAGCAGTGAAGGCAGAAGTCTAAAGCAGGTTGAACGAATTGCATCATATGCCCAATTCTCTCTCTACGCCAGTGTGTATAAATATAGCTACAATGAGGATCTCATGTGATCAGCTCATATATAGGTGTTTACGTTTCTATAAAGCTAAGCTGACTATTGAGATATTTTGCCAGCTAGCATGAAAAAGGCTTCAGAAATGTCCTCCTACACTGTACAATAGCACATTGCTGAAGCAAGCAATTGAGTTTGTAAATACTGTATTGAATTGTGGTAAATCATCTTTCAGTAGAGGAATATTCCAAATGGAGGAATTGTTTGAAATAATTCTTATGGTGGAGATGCTGCCCGAGCATTTCTACCACTGTCACTAATGGAAAGAGTATCAAACAAAGAAATAAAATATAAATCCCACTGTGATCAAATTAAAGTTTGTAATTTTCTAAAACTGAAATAATAAACTCTTTAAATGATTTTTACTTCCTAAGGTCCGATCATATGCTTAAAAATACCATATCTGTACTTAGGAAAGAAAGNCAGGCTGACGACACCAGAACGAGAGGGCACGGCCTCAAGCTACGCCAGGGGAGGTTTAATCTTAACGTTAGGAAGCGGTTTTTCACGGAGAGAGTAATTGCATATTGGAATGGGCTGCCCAGGGAGGTGGTGGAGTCGCCATCCCTGGAAGTGTTTAAGAGAAGACTGGACGAGGAGCTTAGTGACATGGTCTAGCTGGTCTAGCTGGGGGGGTGAGGGCTGGATGACCCTGGGCCCCCTCCGGCTCGGAGTGGCCTGCTAGGTTGTGAGGCATCTAGGTTGTTATTATGCTCTGGGATGTGCCCTCGGTCGCTGTATGGGTATTAGATGGTGAGTTGGACTAGATGATCCTTGTGGGTCCCTTCCAACTCATAATTTTCTGTGATTCTGTGATTCTATGACTTTTCACCAAAACTACAGCTGTCTTACCGTCTTTTGTGGCAAGATAAACCACAACCATTGACAGTGCTGAAATAAATTTTCTGCTGAAACCTGATGTTACTGGAAGCTGTGTTGATGAGCAGTTGCGAGGTACCTGTTTCTAAACCCTGATCAGTCCGGATAACTGATTCAAAGTAATCTTTCATTCTTACAAGAATTACGCTTATTTCGGTATCTAACTCTTTGTAAGTGTGCATATGGCTTGTGGGAATGTAGGAGAGGCAGAATATCTTGGGTTAGCAAGCTAATTGGTTAGCTGCTTAAAGACTGAAGTTCTATATGGAGGTAGTACATTTTGAATTTCATTTTAGATACTGAATGTATATAGGATTATGGAATTCATGTTTAATTGTACTGATTTTAATGTAGAAAGTGGGATATGAATACTAAGTACCTAAGTGCAGAGAATTCTAATACAGTTTCCATCACATTTTGCGATACTTTCAAGGAAACAGGACCAATGAAAAGAAAGAGAGCATGCTGTGGAGAAGGAATAAAGCCCAATGTTGCACTGTCTGGGCTCCATCTTTCTCTGTTGGCACACAGAGCAACACCTCTAAGCAGGAGGGAAACTTCTCCACCTACCTGATGGTGCTATGTAAAGAGAAAGATCCACAGGGTTAAATTTTGAGCCTGTTAATGGTTAGGATGATGATTCATTTGCAGCCTGCAAGAAGTCTAGGCTACTGAAAAATTATCTGGAGATTTCTATTAGAGTGAAGTTTGCCTGGCTCTTTGAAGTGTCAGGGTACCAAGCTGAGCATCTTGTTGGAGTGTGTCATAAATCTCAGTGAGACTTTTCTGGTTGTTGCTGCTGCTCTGAACCCTTCAGCACAGGAGCCAGCAGGACATGTGTTCATCACGTAATGAAGAGCTTTTTGATAACACAAATTACCCTACTGGCAAGATCTACTAAATGGCAAAGGTGATACAAAGCAGAGGGAAACACAGAGTTTCCAGCCAAAATCAGTGACTTAAATGACCCTGTGTCTGTTTCAGGGGATTACACTTGTCATTACCAGTGGACAGCTCACTTTGAAGGGACTCTACGAAATGCCTTCATTTACCTCCTGTGCTTCTGATGTCTTATATTGTCGTAGAGGTGTTAAAAGAAAATTCTGCCTGTAAAGCTTCCTTTGTCTGACATTTCCTGTGTCAAATGGACAAGCTACCTCTCCTGTCTTTGTAAGGAAGTAGCTCTTCTATCAAGCTTCCCCTGAAACTCTGCTTTGTCTAGCTTTCTTCAGTGAACTCTTACACTTCCTTTTGCTCCCAACCTTCTGCTTTATCTTTGCAATTTGGAACAGAAACTCTTAGGGCAAAGAGAATTATAAGCTTTAGGAAAAAAACCCAAACATTCTATATGCCTTGACATTACTCTGACCTTCATATAAGAAGGCATTTACCGACTTTGACTGCGAGGATTATAGGCAGTAGTTGCCCTGAATTGGTAACAGGACGTGCAATGACTACATTTGTGTTTCTGCAAGACTCTGTTTGACAGAATAACGGATAACTAGCCAAAACATTTGCCAATTTGCAACACTAAATAAGAATTAAACAAAATTAAATGATTATGCAGGTAAGAATCTTAATAATAAATTAGATGGCTTAATGTTTAGGCAAAGAGCCTTCAGGATAGCCAGAAACTGCTTCGCAGAACACTGAGAAGTTATTAGGTATAGGCTATCTCTAAAATGGATACATCACTTTTAATAGTAGAATTTTAGAGTAGGTGTATATCTGAAGTTTTGTCTGTATAGTACCATTACAAAGGTACAGTTATATCAAGTGATTGCACCATAGTAAAGATTTTTAAGACAGTAAAAGTCTTTATTTTCTCCACGTCCTACAAAACATAATGTTTATTTGCTTTGCTCTGTACTTGTAAGTTAAAAAGGTAAACTTCAGTCCATTTCTGCCTATAGTTTTTACTTAAAAGAGGAAATTCCTATTAAAGAGTGGGAAATACTATGTATTAGTGTGGAAGTTCTAGACCTAATGAAAGGTGCTCAGTCCATAAAGCTTCTAAGGGTTGTAGAATAGTACTTGTATATCTCTGTTTCATGAAGTCAAAATAAAATCCATGATGACAGTTGCTTACAAACATTTTCAAAAAAGGAAATATTTTGAAGCATAGAATATTTAGACACCAATCAGGCCAGGAATTGTGTTAAGAATTCATCTCAGGGACATTATTAATTATTAAACATAAGGACTGTTATAAGTTACATTATTTCTAATGGGAGGTGGGTCTTTAATTTGAACTCTGTCCAAATATTATGAAGCCTTTTTGAAAAAGTTGATTTCTAACTTTGGCAAAAGTTCTGTTTCCTGTTTTTGTTGTTCTTTAGTGTTTGTGTGGGGGGTGTTGTTTGGTTTGTTGATTTTGGTAGGGGTTTTTTTAATGTGTTGAATTCCTAATAATATCAATATTAAAGTAAAAAGGTTTTAAAATTCTTTCAGTTAGTTGGTCCCATGTGCACCTTAGTGAAGGTTCTTTCCCTTCTGCTTTTAAGGGAACTCATTTTACATCTCCAATCAGGCAAATGTGAAATCCTGTACATTATGTGATGTCTTTCTTATTTGTACCACAGCAATAGGTACCATTGCTGATTACTTTTATAACCACCAGAGAAACTGAGGCCTTCATCTCCTTTACATGTCATCATTGTCATAAATTTATATTCTTATTCCTAAAATACTCATGTTTCTGCTGAAATCTAGACACATGCATTGACTGATCATTTCACTTCCTTAAGAAATGATTGTTAAGACAACCCGTCATAAAAATTTTATCCTGATCCTCTTGGTATCAAAATGAGCTGTAAAGTTCCTTGTGCTGCCACAGGATGCTTCCTCTAATTGTTTATATTTCATATCAGGGCAACTCTCCGTTTCAGGGTAGCCGCTGTTTTAAAACTGCGTTCTAAAATGGCAGGTAGCACCAATACTCACCACTGCTTCTCTCTGAAATAGCAGAGTATATTTACAAGTTGTAACAGAGCAGCAAAAGATAGTGTCTGTGTAGCTGGTTGTTTTCCACTTGCGTGGGTAGCATTAGGTAGAAGAAGAGAGTAATATGGGCAAGGTTTTTGCATGTGTATAAAGTACCTTTAATTTTATCAGGAAAATTTATTAGAAATATTCTAAATATTTGGAAGCACTCATCAAGTGCTACGTCAGTTCAACGAAATGGTCTTTTTAAATCTATGGTTTGGTAAGAGTCCTATCCAGTTAATATTTTTTTTCACTATCAGTGAAGGAGTCCTCCATTTTTATGGTCTGCATTTTATTACCTTAAATAGTATTCCAAAAGCTCACATGATGTGATGTGGTGTTTAAGCTATTGCAATTGTATAGAGCCATCATCCAAAGAATTAATAGTAAAAAAAAACAAATTGTAAGAAAAATAGAAATGTAAAGTCTTGTAATGATATTTTGGAAAGAAGAATGTTTCTTCCCCATTTATTTTGCTTCACACTTACCAATTTTTTTGGCCACTGTCACTATGTCCAAAGCACTTTTGGCAAGTGACGATACGTTTGATTTCCAGCTGCGTTAGTAAGTGTGGAGTTTCTGGTTGTTTGCTGTAAGCAGCTTGTTGTTATATAGAAGAAAAGTTTGGAAGCTTACACAGGATTAATTAAAATCAATGAAGGATTTAAAAGTGAACACTGAAATTATTCCTGGAGAAATATAATTAACAAAGTAAATTACCTCCTAAAATGGCCCCAGATCAACCCATAGAGACTCAGTGCCAGTCCTCACAGATGAGGAACAGGAAATATTTGTGGGAACTAGAAGAGAGCAACAAAAGCCCATACTACTGGAACCATCCTACTGATGGCACAGACTCACATTAAGAAGAGGCTATTTAGTCATTTTGTTTTACATGTTACCAGCAGCATTATTAAAAAATTAAGTATAATTTCTGTTTCTTCTTTCTATGAAGAGCATCTGCTTTGTTGCATCCAAAACCACTAATCACCCCTAATTTCCATTTCTTATCTGTATGCCTGAAGAAAAACTGCTATATAGTATGAAAAGCACATAAATCAAGATATGTAAGACTTTTTATGTTCATTACTTCAGATGAAGTATTTTAATTTCCCTATTTGGGATCTGTCACAGTCAGAGGAAATTACTGCACATGGAATTTCTTTAGCATCTCTAACAGATAGTACAGGGAGTACAGATTTTCTTGATATTTTCACTGTGCTGCAATGTGCATGTGATGACTATCTATGTTCATTCCTCCCTGACTCCTGGAGTGTCTCAAGAAAATCAAAGACTGTTACGTGTTTTGCATGATCAACAGATGGAAAACAGAACGCATACAACTGTTGAGTCACATTATGAAAAATCAGTTGCCCATTGCCAGCTTCTTTATTATATGTAAGATCATTCCTTCCTTGGCAACCACGCTGTCCCAAGCCAGTCCTTGTTAAATTCATTACCCTTTCAAATTGTTGAGGTTGATATCAGTCTGTTTTCTGAAACCAAACCCATTGAAACAAACAGATTCTCAAGGATCTTTGTCAGTTTGGAATTGGGACTTGCGTCCCACTCCTCCTTACAGTCGGCCTTGACTCTATTCACATCCTTTCCCCTTCCTTCTGTCAGCATTGTCATTTGGCTGTGACTTCCCAAATCTTTAATCTTTTTCTTGCATATTCCTGTCCCTGAGGAGATGGTTCCAGGTGTGAGCAGTGGAAAGAAGCACTTAGGACTAAATTGATCCTGAAGATTTAGGAAAGAATTCACCAGAGGTTTATGGAGTTGTTTTCCTTGCCATGTCTTGAACTGGTAATTTCGTCACATGATAAGACGATATGAAAAGTTAAACAAATGAAAAATAGTTTTTGTTGTTTTCATGGAACGCTTACCTCAAAACTACATTTGTTTTCACGTGATTTAGTTCCATTTACTTTGAGCAGCTTCTTCATGTTCCAACCCCTTGCAGTGAACTATTACAGACAGGACTTTTATTTTAGAAGTACAGTAATCCCTTGAATTTCATGGAGGTCCAGGACAGAAAGATTCCTGCAAAATCCATGAAGAGTGGTGGATCATACATAGGCAAATGAGCCATGCCCCGCACCCCACCCCCTCAGCCCCAAAGCATGCAGGGCACCTCCTCACACCATGAGACAGGACAGGGGAGCAAAGGGGGTCTTCTCTGCCCCTCCCCGATGCAGAGGGCAGGGACAGGGGAGCAGAGGGAAGTGTCGCCACCACCACCACTGCACCATGGGGAGGCTCCTGTCCCACCCATGCCCTCCTCTGGTGCAGCACTGCCTTCCTACGGCTGCACTGGGGATGTGCCAGGTGGGAGTGCAGGACCCTGTCCTTCCATGGCCCCAGAGCGAACAGCTGTAATAAACAATTGTCACTATGTTGTAAAGCTCCCCCATCATGTAACCTCTCCAGCACGTAAGAACGGGAACTCTGAGCGGTCCCCAAGCGAGAGAGAGAGACGCTCCCCCCACCCCCCAACACAGGCGAGTCCTGCCCCCCAGTGCAGCAAAGGCACTCTGCCTGTGTGCAGCCATCCTGTGCTCATGTGACAGGGAAAAGCCCTGCAACTGACCAAGGGAAGACAAAGATGTCTTCACAAGATCAAAAAAAAGCAGTGAATTAAAGCCATGAAATTTGAACCAAGAAGAACTGAAGGATTACTATACTACTACTAGCCCATAAGAATTAGCCTACAATAAGTAATAATTTCACATGTTATTTGTTTCATTTTGTTAGTGACACTCAAATAGGCTGCTACATCAGCCTAGAAAAGCAGCTTGTTGACATGTCTTTCTGGTGTGTTTCCAGGAAATTATAAGGTAGCCAGAATCTCTAGTATGGGGTTCTTACTCTGCCTCACTCATCTGTTTTGGTCTCAACTCTTAAAAAGTAGGGGATGAATAGCCAAGGGATTAGGGTTGTCATTGTAAATGCTGCTTCTCCTTTGTCAGTGGGTTCAAAGCTGCCTTCTGTTGGCAGAGACAACGTTGGTATGACTCGTTGGTGTGGGTTTGCCCTGCAATGCATGTTACAAGTATTTTTGCTTCACCCATTACTGTACTGCAAAATCTATTCAGACTGAAGTGTAGCCTATAATTCTTCTTTTAAACAACCTGAAAAAAAAGAAAGCCAGACCTTGTAACCTGCATCATGACCCATAATGCCTGGGGCTACTTACCTTGAAAAATAGTTTTGTACCTATTCGCTCAAGTAGAAATGGTGAATTTTTGATTTCAAGCTGCTACACATGGTAGTCTGGTATGTGCCTGCACATCTGAAAGCAGAGAGAATCTAAAGGCTGTTGAGGAGAACTTGAATGGTGGCTGTTATAAAGAATCAAAGGGCTTAACTGGCTTGCTAAACATTACCATGATATTGTCCTACTGTTTTGTCAAAGAAATTAATGCTTGGTAATTTAGGAATTTATTAATTTAAGTGAGCTGGCTGCATTATTGTTATATCCTGAACTGAATGGCAGTAGTTATGTGATTGCATATATCTTATAACTTAGATGGAAGTAAAGCCAAATAAAACAATGTGTTATTTTGCAATGACTTAATAACGCAATAAAATTCATGAGCCCATTCTTTTTTACTGAAGTTTTATGTTCTGCTTTCATTCCTTGCCTTATATGGAGGACACATGAAATATAAAGGAATAAAAATATCTATGGAGCATTGACTAAGAGTCTTGAAAATGATCTCTCTCAGTCCTGTACACAAAATATTTTTCTTCTTTTCAGTAGTGAGATTTGGAGGCATTATACATAAGAATGCATTTTACTTTGTGATTCCTATTCCCTAATGTCTACCTCTCTCACAAATGGATCAGAACCAGTATTTTAAGGGCAAAATTCTGTTTCTTAATTGATGACCTGTATTTATTCACTAAGGGGTACAGTATAAGCCTTTAGACCTGGAGTCCGAGGCTTCCCTAGTGATCAGCGCAATTGTTTGAATTTTGCACCTTCTTTCCTGTCTGAAAAATATATTCCTACCTGTGCCTAGTGCTACCGTTCCTCCAACTTAAAAGCTCTGCTCTGTACCTGTTTTCAAATGTCACAGCAGGGTTAGGACAGTGATGGCATTGCTTACCTCAATTATAAACATCTATGTCCACATTTTCAAGAAATGTGAAAGATAAACTATTTTTTTACGTTGGAGAACACGTGCTTGCACTATCCATAAACAGACATCCAGCAGATTGATTAGGTACACAAACATTTTGCTTTAAGGAGATTTTTCTGAGTTTTTACAAATGTGAAGTCTTCAGTTGTAGCTTCTGTGATGATCTAATTTGTTAGTTCCAACTTCTAGTATGAACATGGACTTCTGATAACACAGAGATGAGAAAGTTGTGCATTCAGCTGTGAAAATGTCCAAGAAATAATATTTGGCATTACTTCACGTGTATTCACTCAACAAATAGTGAAAAAATTTGGTGAAGCAGTTTGCATCCTCTGATGTTTCTCAGAACCCAGAGGGCTTTAAAATCTAGCTCTACATCTCCAGTTAAAAAATGCATTTATTCCAATTTTTATAAATATTTTTTTTCATCTATTTCCATTGTGGGGTTAAAAAATGAAACAAATGTTTATGAGGTCTTCAGTTGGTTTTCCTCTGTATGGAGAATAAATCAAGTAATTCTTACCAATTGCTCTGGGCATTTGGAAGGCATAGTTGGGGCCATTTAACTGCTCGAGGCACGCTATTTTCACTGCTAACTGTGTTTGGTTTATGCTATTATCACTGGCATTTATTGAGAAAACACGGTTTTGCTGGAATCACAAATAATATCAGTCCATGAATGTACACTTTAAAGAGGGACTCTGGCAGTACAATTATCAATTATTCCACTAGGTCTAATTACATTTTTTGGAGACCAGAAAAGAATTGTTAAAATGTGGATTTTCTGTGGTGTATTTCGTTTACTGTGAAATAATAAAATCAAAAAGTAGAAAAATATCTGTGTAAGCTCCTTTTATCCATCAAAAAAAATATATGAATGCAAGGGGCAGTTTCCAGATTGCACACAGAATTTATGTTCAGAAAATAAACCTATTTCTATTGAATATCCTTGTTAAGACTAGGGAGAGGGGAAGTATCTGAATTATCAAGAATCTCATATGACATGTTTTCTTTTCACAGGTGTTGAAAGTACTTATCTTCCAGCAAAAATGCAATACTGGCTAGGCAGTCAGGAAGATTCTTAAATATTTTTGAGGTTGAAATATAGTTGGTTTCAAGTATAACACTGTTGGCATTTTGTTTTCTTTAAAATGCCATTTTGGCAGTCAGTATTATAGATATTAAAGGTCAGCTGCACTCACAAAAGCATTTTAAACTTATCAAATATTTGAAAGCTAATCAAAACATGTTTTTTATTCAATGGTTCCCATTTAGATGTCTGGGGGGTTTAATAGATTTTGACTTGGGATTTTTAACCTGTAGTCATCTTATCAGAATGCTACAGTCAGGTCGGTTTTTTCTGGTTTTGTTTCTGGATTCTTTCTTGTGAAATTAAATGTAAGCAACATTATCAGCTTGCAGCTCCTCTTGGGTCACTCAAATTCTGCTGTTTACATCTTATAGAAAACAGTTCTCTGAGAAAGGCCTTTTCAGCCTTGCTCCTCCAGATGAGGAGGTCACCGAAAATGAGGATGCGTGATAACTTTTGTCCCTTCCATAGTGGCTTCAGGGGGTTAGCCTTGTTGATGTAGTCACATGAAATTTGTCATCTAATAGAGACAGACCCATTTTATTCTTGCAAAACCAAATATTCTTTCTCCTTTATACAGTAAAAAAAAATGTGTTTTGTTTTCAGAAATGCTAATGCAGTTTTTCAGATGTGAAAGGAAGGACTGAGGACTCCAATCCTCCTGCTTCAAAATGCAGAGCTACTCTCCCCTGCTACCAGAGGCCTAACATTAACGAAGGCATGGTTCAACTCTGAGAAATTTCTGAAATGAGTTCTGCCCTAATGATGATTCTCTCTGTATGACAGATAGTTGGACTGTCAGAGTTCCATGTGTGGGTGGCAACAGGTTAGGTAACAGGTTTGGCTAGGTTAGGTGATAGGTGATAGGTTGGACTCGATGATCTCCAAGGTCTTTTCCAACCTTACTGATTCTGTGATTCTGTGATTTTTGCTGGGAGCAAACTGACTTCTCTGTGTTCTTTAGCACTCCTTTATAGCCCTCAGCACTCAGTTGGCTTCCCTGGACAAGTCAGAACCTTGCCTACTGCAAGAGCAGATAGCAGCACAGTGTTGGTAGGCAGCTTATGGGTGCATTTTCACTAATGTGTAACTGTCTGATGTGCCCATTAATTGTATTGCAACAGAAAGACCATGCTGTAGGAAAATAATGGTTGTGTTGCAACAATTAACCTATGCATTTTGATAATACGTCAGCAAGTAACTTTGTCACCCCAGTATATTAATGTAAAATTGGACCAGTGTGAAAAAAGAATTTCAGCTTGTCCTTTAATCCAGCTTGTCCTTTAATCCAGCAGGCACTGAAAGTATATTCATTGGACAGCAATGTGAAGCAGGTGGGCTCAAAAGATAACCATATACAGAAGAAGCTACTATGCAAGGAGCAGCAAAACTCAGAGCTCATTTCGAATATGTTTACAGAGATCTTGTCATCTCATCATTATTTTCTGTGGCAAACTAGCGCTGCTATTAGCATTTTGACTTCAAATAATCTAACATTCCTTCAGTATGTTTGAGAGTCCTTTTTTATTTCTGAACAACTGGAACTATGCACTTAAAGTACGATTTTAGTTATGACTCAAGAGGTCAATTGAAAGACAAATATTTGGTACTCATCTCTTTCTGTGCACACCTTCATTAATGTCGTGTTTTGGAGTAATGAGATGAGTCCTGGTGTAACAGAAACTTGCATAACCTTATAAGTTAGTGGAACCCCATCCTCAAAGTACAAAAGCCCCAGCTAGTTCAGATAGCTTCTCTTGTGTGATGGCAACCAAAAAAACCTTGAGATACTTTCATATTTCCTAAAGGTAATGAATGACTTGTATGGATTCAGTGTGTCCTCTTGACCTTAATATTGAACGACCATCCTTTTGTGTGGAAAGAGGCAATAGCTGATTCAGACAGATAGCCTGTGTCCAAGCATAGCTTACAGGAATTGTTTTATGCAGCACAGTATTGAAATGTGTCCTTATGTGGCCACAGAAGGGTTATAAATTCACAAATAATTTTATTTATTTATTTAATTTTTGCCAAAGGGAAGGAAAAGGAAAAGCATACGGGGCAATCATTTCTGGGAATATGGGGAAATGCATCTGTTCGTGCATATCCTTATGTATCTGTTTATGGTACTATGAAAACCGCAAATTACTTGTTTGAATCGCTATAAACTCATGGTAGTCCGCTACCTAAATCCATCTTTAAGAGCTTTATAATTTTTGGTGAATGACTAGACAGAAAAATGGTGTTCCCAGATTGCTATATGTAATAAAACTACACGTTAACTGCGGGGGGGCTTGGGCAACTGCGGGGGACTCGTAAAGAAGCAATTAAGAGGCAGTTAATGCAGCAGTTTGCGTGGACAGGGCAAGTGGGCAGGGTAGCAGACACTGTCTTGGCATGTGCTGTCTCTCCTTCCCCCCTTCCCCGTCAGTCATGGCCAGAACCAGACGGATGAAAGTTGGGACCAAGGCTACAAGGGAAGCTCAGACCCAAACTTCCCCTTTGTCAGTGGATGTGGCTGTCCAGAAAAAGGCCGTGGATGTTGTGTACTTGGACCTTAGCAAGGCCTTTGACACGATTTCCCATAATAAGCTCCAGNGAGAGGGTCCAGAGAAGGGCAACAAGTATGGTGAAAGGACTGGAGGACAAGCCCTATGGGGAGCGGCTACAGGAACTGGGATTGTTCAGCCTGGAGAAGAGGAGGCTCAGAGGTGATCTTATTGCTGTTTACAGCTACCTGAGGGGAGGTTACAGTTGGGTGGATGTGAATCTCTTCTCTCAGGCTGACAACACCAGAACTAGAGGACATGGCCCTAAGCTATGCCAGGGGAGATTTAGACTGGATGTTAGGAAGAGGTTTTTCCCAGAGAGAGTGATCTCTCTGGAGTGGTGTGCCCCGGGAGGTGGTGGAGTCGCCATCCCTGGAGGTGTTTAAGAGAAGACTGGATGAGGATCTCAATGACTTGGTCTAGACGATGGGAGGCTTGGATGGATGGAGCGTGGTGCCCATGGTTCCACACTTGTGGGCCTGATCCCTGTATGGGCCTTAGCTTGGGAGTTGGACTAGATGCTCCTATGGGTCCCTTCCAACTCAGAATAACCTGTGAACCTGTGAACCTTTGATTGTGAACTCTGCATAAGACAAACATGTAAATAATCGTAGAAATGTTGATCACCTAGGCAGAGGAGATCACCTAGACAGAAGGACCTTCAGAGATCACTGCATCCAACTCTATGTTCCATGCAGGGAACTAATAAATTAGTCTTGCATGAAATAAGTATTCCTTCAGTGTATCTAAAATATATAATATAGGTGGGTAGATATCAAAATCAATATGAGTTGCAATAAAATCTGGAATTAGCTACTTTAGCTTTAAGCATTTCCAGTTATATTAGAGAGGTAGAACCACAGAATATACTTAAAATAGGAGCCAAGGAAAACTGTGAGTTTCATTGATATGTGAAAAAGAATTTTGCAACGTGAATTCAGCAAACCATGGGCTGCCTGTAGGCATCCTTGTTTCATAAATATTCATCTGACCTTCTGGTTCAGCTGTAGTCAGAGGGTAAAAGCCCTTGTAGATTCAGTGAAGCAAGGCAGATCACAGTCGTGGGAGACAAGGATGCATTACATTCCTGTTACTGTTTGTTCCACCTAATTTGTGTAGGAACTTCTTTAACTGTTATAGTCATCTTCGTGTTATCTGCCTAGTTCACTATTTTCATCTAAATCTGACGCTGTATGAGCCTTTGATAAATAACGGAGCTGAGGACAGATATATCAAGCTGTTTTCATAAACACAAAAAAAATTCTACTGATTGGTTTTGACTTTCCTGAAAAGAATCAAAAGTAAGTTCTGCCAGGTGCTGCAGTTATTCTGAGCATATGTTGACTGGTCCTTACCATATCTAAAGATGTAAAGCCTGACTGCTTCCCTGATTGACTTAAGGAAAGTAAACATGCATGAAGCATTTTTCCTTTCACCCAATCAACGAAATGAATGATTTAAAAGCACTGGAATAAAAACCCATTTTGTATCACAACTCCTTTAACAGGGTCTAGCCCAGTAGTTTCACAACAATAAATCCAAGAAAGAAACAAATAAAAGGTTACCCCTCTAATGAGTGAGTGGAGAAACTTTAAGGAGACTTTGAGTAGAAGAATCTCATTTATAAGAGCTGATTGATATCTGTGGAGATCTTTTCAGCCTTGCAAGAAGGTTGAGAAAATAAATAGCCATAAGAAAAATTACTGACTGGGATTCAGTGTATTGTTGTCAGTAAACTGGATGATCAAAATGACGGAGCATTTACATTTGGCTCCTTCTTTAACCCATTAACAAAATGAACATTCTGTCTGTATAAAGTGGCAATGTGATATGCATTTTTTGTAGGAAAAGTTTCCATGGTAACAGAGCCGAAAATCTATAAAAGAGTTGTAGTGTGATCTAAACATTGCCTCACCTCCAGGTAAAGTTTGAAGCTGTACAAAACCAGTATAGTTATCAGCAAACTGCGGCTACTTTTTGTAATTCAGCTGGCTACTTCATTTTTTTTCAAGGATGATCTTAACTTCATCCTGTAAGACTGCCCTATTCTATGACTATAGTTTCTCCCACAGTACAATTTAAGAATTAAATTGTTGTACCCTATAGGGCAGGTGATAATTTCAATAGCCAGGCAGTGAATACAAAGTACCATGACTGGATTAGTTTAGGAGATCTGCAAGTGTTTTAATGACATTGATCTCCATTAAATATTCTATTTCCTAGTACAGTCAACTCTCTTGCACTTCGTGCCCCCAATAGTGCGGCTGCAGATCTTAGCAGCATGATTTTTTAGCAATGAAGGTGGCCCCTTTTCGCAACTGCACATGCGCAACCTGCCGCCATTGTGGCGGCGGTGGCAGGGTCGCTCCCCCGGAGCCACCGCTGTGCAGTTATGAAACTGTGTCCCTGGCTGAGCCAAAAAGAGTTTTTTCCCAGTGTGGGGTGGCTGTGGGCGCTGGGAAGGGCCGACACAAACACTGATACGCAACAACACAGTGCCTGGGCAGCGCTGCCTCTGCCAGGACAGGTGGATGTTAAAGGGAAAGAAACTCCCATACCAATGCCTCTCCCCGGCCATAAGTGCACAGGGTGTTGCAGTGTTGCAAAGTTAAGGTTTTTCCAGGCTCCAAGAATGCTGACCAGAGCTCATGGACACCCCTTACCCGCCGCGGAGGCAGGGTGAGCACACGCGGGCTGGCGCGGGCCCCCCAGGGTCAGCGTTAACACCAGGGTCAAACCGGGGTGCTGGGGGGGCGGGAGGCGTTCGGGATTTGGGCTGCGGACAGAGCAACCACTCAGAAACGGTTCCCTTTGCTCGCCTGTGCCAAGACAGACTACAGGAAGGTGCAAAGAATTGTCCACAGCATTTCAGAGTTCTGAGGGGTGGAGCAATGGGTGTGGCCTGCATGCATATTAACGACCTGCAGTTCTTTGCGAGTTTAATGTTTCACGATGCCTTTGGCCTGTCCCTTTCCTCCAAATGGAGGGGGTTTAACTGTATAATAACATTGCATGCATTTGCCTTCAGTCAGTCATAGAAAAGGTAATTTCTGAACCTAAAAGATTCACAGAATATGGATGTGTTGATGTCATTGGGTCCAACTCCTTATCTAGACAGGCAGCTACAACCAGCTGCCTAGGACACTGACCAGAGACCATTTGAATATCTGCAGGAATGAATATTCCACAACCTCTCTAAGAAAACTGTGCCAGTGCAAAATCAACCTCGCAGTAAAATACTGGTCTCTGATGTTCAGACAGAACCTCGTGTATTTCAGTGCATGCCCACTGCCTCATGTCCTGTCACTGGACACCACTGAGAAGAGCCTGGCTCCATTTTCTTTGCACCTTTCCTTCAGGTGTTTATATACCTCGATGAAGTCTACTCCAAGCCTTATTTTCTCTAGGCTAAAGAGCCCCATAATCATCTTTTCTGGACTGGCCTCTCTGGAGCATCCTTGGCTGAACTCTCACCAGTAGTTCCTTGTGCTAGGGAGTTCAGAGCTGGACTGAGCACTCTGGAGTGTTCCACCATTACTGACTCCTGTTCACCAGAACCCCCATGTTGTTTTCTGCAAAGCTTGTTTCCAGCCAATCAACCTGAGTATACCCTCAAAAACAAACCTGAAATCTGAGCTCCAAGCAATATTCAGATTACTCAGTATCTCATAAATGCTGGAGTTATGTCTCTCTGTGTTGGTATTATCTAACCTTGAAATGATAGTTTGCCAAACTGTATTTATTTAATGGCATGGTCCTCACTTTCGCTCAGAAAAGTCTAAAATGGACAAAATCAATTACTCCATGACTTAAACCAGCTGTGACTTTGGACCAGCAATGAAAATTGATGTTTAAGTTCAAATTTCTTTGAAAATGACGCATTAAAAATCTACCTACAGATTTCTGCTGTTTTAGAACTTGAAGGAACACCCGGCTCCATTCAGCCATGATGTGCAGGATCTCACAAACTTTGCTTCCACTCTTGATGCTTTGTTGCTATCAATAAAGGTAGTAAATTCACCTAACTTTCATCAGTGAATTTTCTGAAAACAGATAAAAAGTAAAAAACAACTGTGGGTAGAATACTATAGTATGTCTAGATATATATGGCAGTGACTCTCATTCACAGATTTTGTGTACATAGCACATGCTTTTGTGATGCCACAATTAGAAAGACTAAAATTTAAAATCCACAAAATTATAAAGCTCCAACAGTTCAGAAGAAATGCTGGTTTCTATCCTGCAAGAAAGAAAAAATTTTTGCTCTGTGCTTGTAAAACTATTTGTTAGTGACTTTTTGTAAATGGTGTTGATTGTGGATGCTTTTATCAAGAAAGGTTAGCTTTGTAATAGGTCTATATCTCAACACTGTCTGGTTTGATTCAGTTTGATTGCATTTGGAAAGTTATTCCTTATCTGAGGTCCTGCTACCAAGGAAGAGGTATCACTTTCATTATTATATATAGTAGAGGCTGTTATGCAGCACTAATGGAAAGGAAAACAAAACAAACAAACAAAAAAAAAAACGCGGGGGGGGGGGGGTATGGAGTTAGCAGGCACTGTTTAACATTTGGTCTCAGGTGAGGATGTAGTGTGTCACACTGAGTGAAGCATTTCCAAACGAACTAAAGCTCTAGGAATAGGTTACTTAGAACTGAATTCTCCTTAGCTATGTAATGAAAGCAAAGCTTGAAACAGTACAAAGTAGTTTGTAGACCCAGAGAGCTTTCTGTGAGAGCCAGTGCAAAAGGATAAACATAAGGTAGTGCCTGAACATAATAGTGGGAATCCCTAATGTCCCATCAACTCCCTTCCCTGGAAAATCAAGCAGTAATGTTGCAGGGAGGTTTCTTAGGCAGCTTGATAACAAATATCTTACCAACCAGGGTGCAATTTCTCTTCCAGTTTATCTGCTATTTCAGGAGTCACAGACACTGCCTGAAGTAAATCTTCATAGCAGAACGTTGTAGCACTACAGGGCATTTTCACTTTGCTCTTTCTATGGGAATTCACTCTAATAAAGAGGCTGTTGATGACAGACCAAAAGCAGGTCACATATGATGCACTAAAGAAATATATTATGAACAGACCTTCACTCTGAGAAATGGGGTAAGAGAGAGTTACACCTGCTGAAGGTAAATTATTTACCTCAACCTTGTAAGGTTCTCAGCTCTCTGGTAGCAAAGACTGTAAATGTGCCAATAAATAAAATGAGCAGGTTTTTATTGAGGTGCGGTGTCAAAATATGCGAGATGGAAGATGTCATCAGCAGAAGACAGGAAAATGCACAATAATTCAATGTGTATTTGAGGCCACAGCTAAAAGTAGCTTATTTGAGCTAGTAGTCTTGTGCTGTTCTAGCTACCTTATATAGCAGGCTTGATACAAGAGGAGAAATAGTCGCTCAATGTTGTAGAAGAATTAAAACAAATTTTAAAAACCCACGCTGCTATGATACTGCCAAAATTTTTGTGCAGTATGCAGTCTGCATAACACAAATAGTTGTTAAAATCAAGAGTTTCTCTGTTAGGTACACAATCCTTTTTCATAATCTTTTCACCAAAATCACTCAGTTAGAAATAAATAGTTAAAATTAAGCACTGAAAAACGATTAAAATTCTTGCAAAAAGTCAGTTGCAGAAAAAAAGTAGAATTCTAACCCAGAAATCAGAAAGACTGTTTCATGCGGAAAAACATAAAATATTGAAAACATGCATTCTTGAGAAAGCAGAGAGGACCTGATTACAAAGACCAATGCAGGAGCCTCATGAAAGAACTGCTCAGATTAAGTAGGAAGGCACAGAAAAAGACTTTGAATTGTGATGTGTTGAGAACTGACAGTAAAGGGAAAGTTTATCTCTTAGCAGAAGCAGATCAGTAACTGTAAAAAGTCAAGATGAAATATTCAATATATGCAACTGAGTAGTGAGCAGTACCCTGTAAAGGACTAAACATTGGTATCTTAAATTCATTCTTCATCAGTAAAAGGAAGAAAAAGCAAGAAGAACTTCAGTATATCCTGCCAACTTTTATTAATGTATCAAGAGATCAGTCACATAATTTTTTTTCTGGCCCCTTGTTCAGAGAACATTTGACTGAATATGCATAAGATTTAAAGGGTAGATCTGGTGTAAAGTAGTGCCCAAGAACTGCATAATTCAGACAAGTCAAATACTACTTTTGCTCTGCGTTCTTTCTGTGCAGTCAATTTTGTTATTTTTTTCTATCTGCTATCTACAGTGAATGTAGAGATTTTCCTAAGGAGAAAAATCCTTTCCCAATGGTAGAAGCTACTGACATTTGAGGGTTTGGGTTTATGTTTTGCTTTTAATTATTGTTAGAGTCCTGGAAAAACTGCTTGGGTTATGCCTAAATTTTTCACTGATCAAATTTTTCACTGATTAAAGTAGATTTCATTAAAACTTTCATGCTAACACGTGACGAGACAACTTGTGAACACTACTAACTCAATGGAAGCTCAGCTCAGCCATATCAGAATATCAGTTGTGTGTGCTATCTCAAGACAGATGCTTTTTTAAAGGTCATATCCATCAGGTCTAAAGTTGTTTTCTGGGTTGGGGTGGTTCATTTTATGTGGTATGCCATTTTGTCATCTGCACTGTACTGGGTCTGTCTGAGCCCCATAGCAGCCCTCACAGCGCTGTGCTTTGTATTGGTAACTAGAAGGGTGTTGCTAACACGCGAGTGTTTTGACTACATCCGGACACACATCAGGACCGTAATGTTCCTTCCCGCAACTGCGAGCAAGATTCTGGGAGGGGACACAAGCAGGCCAACTGACCTAGACTGACCAAAGGGATATTCCATACCATATGATGTCAGCTCAGATATAAACGCTAAGGAAGGTAGCAGGAAGAGGGGGGCATTCATTGTAATGTTTTCAATGCCTGCCTTCTTAGGAGCTGTTACACAAGCTAGAGCCCTACTTCTCAGAATGTGGCTGGACACTGCTACTGAGAGATTAGTTCTTTTGCTGTGCTTCTGCACACATTTTGCTTTGCTTTATATTGCTTATAGTAAAATGTTTTATCCCAACCAACACATCATGTATCATCTTATTATTTGGCATTGAGTGACTATTTAGGCCCTTGGCACTCAGCCAAGGTAAACCCATAACACACACCTTGAAAAAAATCACACAGCAGTTTAATTTGGACTTCACTCATGAAGAGCTCCTACTAGATGATACTGGTACTTGTTCTACAATGTATGAGTTTTCCCAGTTTGTTAATTTGCAGGTCAAGTGAAAAGGCAAATTTTTCATATCTAGTAAGAAAATGAAATGTGCAAAACCAAGCTAATGACACTTTCACCCAAAAAAGGTTAACTGTAACTGAAAACGAATTGTCACAAAGAATGTGTTTGACTCCACATCTCCATTTGAAAATAAGTTGTACTGTACTGAAGAGAAAATTTGCAAATAAGTGATGGTTTAGTAGAGGTGATATACTGTTTTTTACTGTCCGTGCAGACTTCCAGTATCCCAATCTGCGCAAAAATCACCCATTTTAAAAACTATTAACCAGGGAGAAAAAAGGTAGAAAACAAAGCAATGGTAATAGAATTAAAAGTAAAACCCACATATAGACTAAGGTTGTCTGTGCAAAAAATAGCCAACTTTAGAAAGTGAGATGAAATAAGGAAAAAAATTGTCATCTTTAATTCTAGAAAGAGAGGTAGCACCATCCCTATGCTCAAATTAGCCCGCCACCTTTACTGACTTTTTTGAATTGATTCTTTTAAATATGCTCTCTTCTTGCTCATTTCAATAAATACTAAGGGAGAAATAAGGAACTTATCAGTGGCATTATAGAGTTGTTGCGTAACTATATACTATTGCCTAGCAATAGCATATACATGATGGAAAAGTATATACATATATACATGATGGAAAAGAAGTTTTTACAAGATACCCTTTCTACCCAAAATGTAGCTATATGATCTATGCATTATAAATCCTTAATTAAATGTAGTGGACAGAAGATTACCTTTGTTATTGTGATTTTTAAAATCTTTGTGCAGTAAAAGCTCTCCTTCTCTCTCCAGAGGTGGATGGAAAGATGGAACAGGAAACATGGCAAGAGAGATGGAACTCACTTTTGATTAAGACACATATTTAATTACGTAGTCAATGAAGTGAAAGAGGTAACCTAGCTTTCTTGGATAAATGCCTCTTCAATAGTATTCCCTCCTCAGAGCAGTCCCCTTCCCCCTCTGCCATCTGGAAAGGTGCTGTGAGAACAGCCAGTGCTGATCATGCAAGAATTTCCTCTCTTAAGTTAATGTATGATTTCCATCTGCCAGAGGTTGTGGTTGGATGGAAGATCTAGAAGTACCCTGAGGCAGGAAAGTCCCTAGGCATGGCTGGATTCTGCTTTTCTGTGAGACTGTTCAACCAAATGGTAAACACTGTCTATGGCATTCACCCACTTGTCCTGCAGGAGATATTTGACTGCCAAGAGAGCTGTATGTGAATGTCTCATTAAGACTAAAGAGCCATCTGGCTTGGTGTTCCCAGATATCTATGCCATCCTTTAAGGTAGTTGCTTAAGTGTGTAGAAGTTTAAATCAAGATTCCCAATGTAGCTGAATGGTAGCTGAGACTTCTTGAGTGTTATGGTAATATTGGTAGGAGCTGTAGAGATAGTCATTATCCTTTGTTAGAAAAATTGAATAAGTGGAAAACCAGATTTCCTGCCTAAACCATTAGTACTTTTGTACACTGTGAGTACCCTAAATATTGACTGATCTCAATAGGTACTGATGGTTCTTCAAGCCTCTGCAGACGCAGCCCTTAAATACTGTTATAATTTACTGAATGTGAAAAGTCATCTCTGCAGTTGGCAGAATATTCAGCCCTTTAAGGCTTTTCATTTGATTGCGTTACCAGCCTTTGCAGAATACCTAAAGCATTACATGTCATAAGTTATAAAAAGGATGGATTTCTTATAGGCTTCACTGTAAATAATGTGCATTTATTTTATGAAATATTTTTTCTGAGTATATTAAAAACTGCATTAGAGTTTAGTTTGGATATTTAACATAAATTTAATAGTTGAGTTCTCTCTTTGTGATTCCATTATGTGAATTCATCAGTCTTATTTCAATATGTATTTTAATGGCTTCTGGTCCTTCCACTTTTTCTATAGTTTATGTAAGTGACTAGAATTAAAGAGGTATGCGTGCTTTTTTTTTCTACTGCAAAATGTCTTGGCATTCAATTTATAAGCCCTTGGTTTCAACCTGGTGAGACTTAATGATTTTTCAAAAGCTGAAATAAAGTGCAGGGCTATAGTTTCTTAAGAACTAAGGTGTTTTCTGTGATAGAGAAATGTATCTAATGACAGATAGATCTGCTTGAGTGTTTTTAAGTACCTTGTCATAATAATATCTTAATTTGTTTTTACTGGCTTATTTTGAATCTGATCATGAATATCGAAAGTGTTGATCTTGAATGTTAAACATTTAAGTTCAAAATTTTCATACATGTGATTTCCTCATGACTCGTCACTGAATCTATATACTTGCACATGAGAAGAAAATCCATCTCTAGGACGTGTCTTTTCTACTTTCAAAAGCATCTGCCAGTCACTGCTGAAAATGTTTTTCATCTGTCCCAGAGGTGCAGGCATGTAATTTCCATTCAGGAAGATGTGATTAGGTCATCTCCATCCTAGAACTGATAAAAAAAAGTCAAGTCTAACCATCAGGTTTGCCCTTACTTTACACTTGCAGAAGTAAAAATTTTTGTTAGGTGCATTTTAGGCCAAAAGTTTTAGGAGGTTAAGAGGGAGTAGATTGGCCCATCAAGAGTTTCAAGTGAAAATTGAAAGCTTAAGACATTTTCAAACTGACACTAATCATACCAAGTTGTGTAAGGCTGAAAGTTCATGAAGACTTTGAATTGTCATAAGCCTTCACAGCCAAGCAAAGAAAATTTCACTTGCTGCTAATCCTGCCTGATACCTTTAGTTTACTTTCCTTGGGATAGCAGAAGTGCTTGTGCTGCAGGTCAGTGGACTGATGAAGCTTTTCTTTTGGTATTTTTTTGTATTTTTGCTGGCTTAGTTTTCTGGCCCTTGATAGGAGGAATATGAAATCAGGTGAAGTGATTTGAGACAGTACTTTGGATAAGGATGTGGACTTATATCACCTTCATGTGTTCATTAAAGAGGCTAAGGAACTGAGAAATTGTGTTTCAGTGGGAAGGTGCGAGTTAAGTCTTAGAGGCAAAAAGACTCGCATGAACATCATTAATGGCAGATTGCTCACAATCCCGTTCAAGGTTATAAACAGAAAGTGGGCTTTTATTTTCATGTGAGCCATCTGTACACAAAGTGAGGGCAGTCCTGTTCTGTATGAGGATTTTAAGACAATTTCTCCTAAAAGATAGGAAGGGGAAAGCTTTCACTTCTGTTACCAACTATCATTTCAACAAAGAGCTTCAGAGAAAGCAACTAGAGATTATTATTTGGTGACTACTTCTTGGATTTGGACACTACCAGTGCAGTCCTGTTTTCATCTTTCCCGTAAGCCGCTGGAGAAGGAAAAGCAGCAACAACAAAATGGGTCTGTACATAATTGCACTCATCCTGTGGTACACCTGTACCAAGCTTTCTTGTTTTGAGAGCTTTGCTGGTCTTAACATCTTATGTTGTCTGGTTGAGCACACACAGATTGAATCCATAAAAGCCACATCAACCAGTTTGGTAGAAATCCTCAACAGTGATGTTTTTGGGGTGTTGCCCATTCTGTGAGTCCATGCAAAGAGTAAGAAGCTGTAGTTTGATTCATCTCCAAATAGAGGAAAACGGGCAGTGAATAGAGAATTTAGAGACAGAAATATGAATGTTCTTGAAAATCCCTGTTGAACTTGCCTCTTATGCAGACTTGTAGGTGACAGGAGAAAAGAGCTGGCATGACCATTTGAAAAGTGACCTTCCCTAAGCCAGGTAGTTTCATGCAAAAGCAGCAACAAACACCAGTGCAGTTCAGGAGGTGATATCCCTCAGCTCTCTAGTCCAGTATTACATATTGCTAAGTAATAGATATGGTGATGATCATAGAGGCTTTAATTGGAAGGCTTTCTGAATGTGACGGCCCTGTTTATCAGACATCTCCCAAACATTATCTCCTCTCTTAAGAAAACATAATTCTATCACATTGTATGCCAGTGTATATGATACTCAAAGTTTTCCTTCTGTCTCTTTGATTGACATAGGAAGTTGCATGGCACCCTTATCTTTCACAACTCCTTCCTGACTGATACTGTACAAAAAAGTTGGGATGCACAAATGGTAGGTCTGTTAATATCAGCAAAATCACTGTGCTGCTCTTGGTCATTTGCGGTCTCGTCTTCCTCACCAGCAGTCACTGAGCTCAGGGAGCTATGCTCTGACAGTGTCAGGAATCACTACAACTTCACGACTCACTATTGTAGTGATTGACCCATGTCAGCAGCATACAGATAAAACTGGGCCTGACACTTTACCAGGATCCTGGTTTTCTGAATTCTCTCATATAATGTTTGATTCAAAGGATTTCAGTACCCTTTGTACTAGTTACCACTTCTTTACTTTTCCATATGAATCAAATGTCTGCAGGGCCTTTGCATAAACTCAGTAACAAAATGTAATTACTGCTAGCTATGACTTGCACTATGTGTATACATAGCATAATTAGTAACTGAGGGTACAAGCTGGTTCCTCCTTGCTTACATTTACAAAACATATTTCTGGTCAGAACAGCTTAAGATGGTTTTTTATGTATCTGCATGTGAATTTGAAAGCATTGTATCCATCACTGAGCCACCAACCAGAGAGAATGGGCACACAGTTATGTGATAAGATTGTCAAAGAATAAATAGTATTGATGTTCAACTTTGAAATAGTATTGATGTTCACCTTAGACAAATCTAAGTACCTCAAAGTGTATACTCATGGTGGACATTTGAAATCTTTTCTTCCTGCCTTGTTCTTAATTTCTTAACAAAGATCATCATATTCTGTGGTGAAAAAATATTTTTTTCTGTTTTTCTATTTTACTGTTAAGAAATAAGGGTATATGCACCTTACCTAATGAGATCATGTACTCTAAACAAGTAATTATGTACCTCAAAAAAGGAATATGGGTTGTCATACAGAGTACAACCCCCCTGTCATCCAGGAGGAGGTAGTTAGAAACTTGCTGAGCTGCTCGGATCCTCATAAGTCCATGAGACCAGATGGGATCCATCCTAGGGTGATGAAAGAGCTGGCAGATGAACTCACTAACCTGCTCTCCATAATTTACCAATAGTCCTGGCTTACTGGTGATGTACCAGAAGACTGGAAATTGGCTAATGTGACACCCANCCTCATTGCTGTTTACAGCTACCTGTAGAGAGTTCGCAGTCGGGCGGGCGTAAATCTCTTCTCTCAGGCTGCCGGCACCGGAACAAGAGGACACAGTCTTAAGCTGCACCAGAGGTTTAGACTGGATGTTAGGAAGAGGTTTTTCCCAGAGAGAGTAATGCCTCAGTGGAAGGGTCTGCCCAGGGAGGTGGTGGAGTCATCATCCCTGGAGGTGTTTAAGAAAAGACTGAATGAGGAGCTCAGTGACATGGTCTAGATAATGGGATGATGGGGTAGGGAGTTAGGTTACATCCACGGTTCTGGGGTTGTGGGTTTGATCCCTGTATGGGCCTTAGCTTGGGAGTAGGCCTTGATGATCCTTGTGGGTCCCTTCCAACTCAGAATATTCCATGAAAGTAGAAGCTCCTGGGATATAAAGTTTGTACAAGAGTAAAAGTAATAATGAGTTCCTAATGGAGCCATGACAGACAGCAGAAAGATGCCAAGACATATGTCTACGTCTTCTCAAGGGAAATAAATAGAACCTGCATTATTTTGTTCAAATAAAATGAAATTAATAAAATTCCTAGGTTTTCCATTTTTCGTCTCCTGCCATTCATGACCTGCAACAATGAAAACAACTATGAGTGCAGGTGGTAGCTGAAAGCAGTTTTGTTCCTGCATCTGCCTGTTCATGCTTCCTGAATTTAATCTTTCAGGAATTTTATTTCTTAAAAAAAAAATTAAAAAAAAGAAAGAACGTGAGCAAGTCTATGTCTTGCCTTCTAAGATTTAATTGGAGGCAATTTTTGGTTCTTGCATCCTGGTGGTTTAATCCATACTCTCCATTTTATTATTCATTCAAAAGGAAGTGGGTAAAATGCTCATGGAAAAAACTATCACTGCTTTTCTATAGCTGTCATTTGATGTGAAGAGCATTCTATTGTGTCTTACACAGTACACGGACATTTTCCTTCACAGCATGATCAAACAGCCTTATCGTCATTACAGCTAATGTCTGTCTCAACCTTTCTACATTAAGAGTAGTCTTCTGCCATAATTTTTGTCTTTTGGGTGGATGATAAGTCACGGAGCTACAGTTATTCTTCACCAACTCCAAATGTTGAAAGGAATTAACATATTTTCTTTGGGCAGATCCTAAATGGATTTGTTGGGGGTTTTTTGGCAAATACTATCCAACCACATGTGATGATTACTTTTATTAAGTTTAAACATAATTATGATGTAACCTGTACTTTGGTTTAGTAAGCAGGGATCACTGTTTGTGTGCTCTGTGATTACATGGTATTTACCATAAATATCCTATTGCTGCTTGCTACTTACCATATGATTATATGACCAACATTTATCATCAGAGTGAAGTATGCATTCTATGGCATGTCTTCAGCAATGTAGAACAATATTATAAATTAAGTTCTCAGATTTTTAGAAATTAATTTTTGGTCTAGTTTAGTCTAAAAGCTCATCAGATGATTGCTGGAAAAATTACAAAAACATTTTCAGTCTCAGTTATTTAGAGTTTCTTTCAGATCATGAACCTATGCATAGTGAATGTATGGAAGATGGCCATTCCAGTCTTTTGCAAATGTCTGAAAGATATGTTGTGTTTTCGTAAGTATTTTACTGAAGCACAGAAACATAAACCCAGTTTCATGTTTCTGTTAGTACATGCTCCCTTGTGCTATAAGGCACCTGCCTAGCTGGGCTAATGATGGTGTACAGTAAAGTGTACAGGCAACCTGTCATAGCATGTGCATTCCTGATGACTGCACTTCAACCTGTTAAAAATCTATTAACAAACAGCCATGAAACTAGGCAGAACTATATTTACTAAAGGGTTTTGCAGAGATTGCAGGCAAATCGGCCTCCTACTGGCGGCTTTTTATGCCTATGACAAATTGAACTCTGAATAGCACAGCTACATACCACCCACTGCCTAGCCATGGCCTACTTCTACACTCACATGGGTAAATACAGGTCTCTGGTCTTCAGATGTAAGGATTAATTCCCTTGCGATCCTAAAGCTCGGCATGCACAACTCCTAAACAGGCTCAGCTCTGCCAAGGTTCCTTTTATTAAAGGGGCACCCACATTTTAAAAACATGAAATAGAAACAAAGATTTTTACTTTTTTTTTAATTATAAGAGAAATCATTTTACTCTTCCCTTTAGAGTGCTTATTCACATATACAAGCACTATTTTTAGTCTTGCAATCATAGATCTGTTACTTTTACTGCTGTCTTTGTGTTCAAAGCTGAAGCCAGTATGCTTCCCATGCCAGAAATGTGTAATCATCTACTTCAAACTGGTATTTAATATTTCTTTGTTTATCATTCATTCTTTATGGTCAGATTATTAAAACCTTGGACTTAGAATTGTGATAGAGCACAGGTCCTGTTCTAATAGGAAGACAAGGGAAAGCTTTTTCTCTAATTAAAAAAAATAATAATTTGAAAAGAGAGTATAATTACTCAGTTTGACACTGCATATTTTCATGCGGCCTGTCTGGACCTTTGTTAGGTTCTTTGCTTAGAGAGGAAACTTCATATTTTTTAGAACTGTGTGAATATCTTCCTGTATTAAATGACACTGGGAAAGATAGTTTGCTCTTCCCATCCCCATTGTGTATTACAGAGTTTATATGAATATCCGTATTTCCCATGCAGGTCTTTAGCACTGAAATTTTATAAAAACTTAAACATCATAAAGGAACATTTTATTTAGGCAATATTTCTCTTTATGTGGGGAAATTGGTCAATTTCCCTGCATTTGCAAAAGTTTTGTGTGCTTTAAATTACAGATGAATACAGTGCTTTCGTGTAAGGTAATTTGCTTTAATGTAAACTAATGTAGCAAAAGAGGGGAAACACAAGGGAATTACTGATGATACCAGAGCTAATGTGACTTAATTCCCAGACTCTAAACACTGAGACTAATGTATTCGTTTTCCCTCAGTTATTTTTGGCTGTTATCTGTTTTGTTCTGCTCATGTTGCTCTAAGCCAGATGTTTTCATAGATCACAACTGAAGATTATAGCCCAAAATGATAGTGAAGTAATGGGTGGACAAAGGAGGCAAAGAAAGGACAAGACCAAAATTGTCTTCAGCTTCAGGATAGTTTGTCTGTTACAATTCTGGTTATTTTTCCCTGCTTGTTATCTGTTCCTCATCACACCAGTCTGCCACCCTCCCTGCCAGACAACCTCTGTGCACTGAGATGGACCAGCAAATTGATCTTAAGCACAAAGCTTTGTTTGGGGGTTTATTTACTTTTGAACCAGTGTAGAGATTGCTCCTCCAAAGCATTATCTACCAGTAGGTCACTAAGAGGGTAAATAAATTGTCTGGTGATATTTGATGGGTGGTATATCCAGTTCTTGTCATGAGGCTGAAGTCACAGAAAGGGGCAGAGCTGGCTGGTTTTCCCTTACAGTGGCTGCATTAGAGTGGTCCTCTTGGGAGGGATGCAGAGTTGAGCTAGAGAACAAGGTAACATGCCTGTATACACCTAATATTTAACTGAGCAAAATATATGAACAAGAACCTCTTTCTGAACACACAAAAATAACCTTACTCCTATGAAGCCCAAGGTGCACATGGATATTTACCAGCTTATATCTCAGTGTTTTGAGCTGTAAATTCATTGATGAATAGTTCTGCATGAGACAAACCCGTGCTTCCTCACTTCTCTGAGCTCTGTGTCCTTCACAAACATTATGCGGTGGGAGAACAAGGAATCAGAGAGCATGTAGCCATGGCAGGATTTTGACAGTAGAGGAACACAGAGCTAAATTCCCTTCTAAAAAAATCCTGATAGAATAAAACCCATCTTCATTATTTACTTTAGTGGGGTTTTTTTATATGTACATGAAATACAATTTAGTGGAGTCTCTAAACTTCTCTGATGTTGCATATTAGCCTCTGCAGTCTTCCTGACATTCTGTGTGCTGATGTTTATATGCATGTGAATGTTATATACATAGGAATAGCTTAAGTAGTTTATGAAGGATTAATAGAAGCAATGCAGTAGCATTATTTAATGGGTGTGGAATTAATCCATACCTAGCAACCCCAAAGTTATATTTCAAATAACATTGATCTATTGCAGTAGAAACTCAGACATTCACCAAATTGTCTTAGTGCATAAATTTTAAGTAGAACTTTTAAAATTTAAAAAATGTTCTTTTTGTCTTCTGCAAACGTGTTGCTTCATACTTCTATAGAATGAATGACAACCCAGTTTGATGGCATCCAGCATTTTTCTAAACTCTATTATTCTTTTCCTTATTGAATTTTTTGCAACACTGGAGAATAATGATTTCATCTTAACATGAAAGTCTTTAATTTTTCATTAAATTCCTATAATTCAAATTTTCTGTGATTTATCCAGATGAGAAATAGCTTTAAAATTTACGAGGAAGGAAAAGGAGAATAAGCAGAGCAAGCAGAAAAACTTATGATGGTTATTTTTACTAAACTATGTGGGAATATAGGAGGAGAGAGCGAGACAGCAGCAAAAGAAAAAAATTTATTGATATTACATCAGTTTGATGCAAAGATTAACTCCTTTATATTAAATGTTTTCAAACATTAAAAGACTCTTTAACTCAGTTCCATCTAAACTTTTTTAGCGCTTGATGGCAAGCGCTATTCAGCCATAGAGCAATTTTACCCAACCTTTGGAGGAGACACTTATATCAGAACTAGACTGCAAAGTTAGATTTCCCTCTAACAGCTCTATTCAAGCCTCATCCCGGGATTCAGCAGCGCCAAAGTTACTTCAATGACACAGCTGCTAAGATATTCGGCCCAAGTGAGATAATCCTCCCGCCAACCTCTTTTCTCTGGTTCCAGCCTGTCTAGGAACTGTGTTGGTCTTTGTTTGGCTGAAGCTGAGAGGCACTTGGGAGGTATCACTCCCAAGTACGCTATGGTGGTATCTAACTGACTAGATACTGTATTTCATGCCTCTGTCCAACAGTTTTCTCTAGGGGAGTATGTGTATGATCAGAAAGGAACAGATACAAGTCATTAGACTCTAAATAACTTTTGGTTTTATTTCTCCCAAAGTTGAGGATATTTAAAATTTAGAGTCATTAAAAGTATGTGAACAGATACTTCAGTTACAATTAAATTTGTAAGTTCTTTCCAGTTCATTACTGTCTTTAATTAAAAGTGCTTCTCTTGCTGCTGTGCTCTTCCTAATGGTATCTAACAACTTCCTGACAAGGGATGTTTTGTGACATGTCTGAAGAAAAACATCTATTGGAAGAGTTTCATGATACATTATTCCCTAAATCCCTTCACTGAGTTGAATAGGATATTAATCAGGAAGGGTTATATTCTACCAGACCTTATACATTTTACAAAGAGCATGAGGAGGAGGGAAACTACAACACACTGGAAACTTATTGACATTTACTCAATGTCATACACTGCACGTTCTCAAATTTTCCAGATAATGCTTGCTTTAAGTATTAACAAAGCAGTGGGAAAAATAATGATGAAAACCTAATTTTCTGTCCTTTAAGTATCTGCATAAGATAATACAGAAGTATGGAGAAGAGCATGAGAATTGTGGGTAGCTTTTCTTTTTACTGTCATGCATAGACTCACAAGAAGGCCTTGTAAGGTTATGCAATTAAGAAACACTGTTATATTTATGCCTTCTGGGGTTTAGCTTTCAGATAGCCCACTTTTCAGGCCAGAAGAAGAAATGGATTGGACTTCAATCTGGTCAAACAAAAGCAAAGCAAAAAAATATGTATAATCTGTCTCCATTTTTCCCAGAAGGCTGGAAAAAATCATAAAATAGCATGAGAGATTGGTTCATTTTACATTGATCTTGAAAGCTCATTAAGGTATTTAACTTTCATGGATTGTCTGAGGAATCTGAGTTGCTGTTATCCTTTTGTTTAATTACACTGTAATCTTCATGCAATTACAGTGATGATAACAGTCTTTCACAGACATAACAATAAATTAGCCATCTGGGGATAAATGACACTACTTAAAGCTTACTTCAATGAATTATCAAATTTAAAATAATATGGCTATATAGGACAAGGTTTGAAAGTGAATTGCACTTTTTGTTTCTAGAATTCAGTATTTCAATGTATTTTTGGAGCTTAATAGCATAACATGTTCTTGAATTTGCTTCATAATGAAATAGTTGGTGGAGAAATATCAGGAAAAGCACAAGGATAACACATTTTAGCATAGTTGAAAAAGATACAGTGCAGAGTTCTGTGGGCTATGCTTTATATGTCTATGCAGTATTTGTCAGCTTTACCAAATAAATAAGCAACACTGCACCTGATGTTTTCTTTCTCCACATCTTGGCATCTTTTGGTTGAATGTAAATGTCTCTTTGTTTATTTCCAGAAAGGAGAAGGGATTAATCAGGTTTTTACTGTTGTTACTGAAGAGGAAAAAGAACATAAGATGAAAATGTGGTATGTCAGAAATAGTGAGATGTAAAACAAGAAACACCCTGAAAATAAAATGCAAATGTAAAAATCTCAGCAGCATTAAATTAAACCATTACAAAAAGTCCTGCATACCACTGGGCTTTCAACCAAAGAGAAAACTTGCAGCTCTGGGCTTTCTCATATCATATATGATCATAAATTACTAATAAATGTTTTGAAAAGGTACTTTGAAATGTAAAAAACATGTGATCACATTATAGGCAGAGAGAACTTTACTGATTGGTAAAACTCGAATACATTTTTGTTAGTTAAGGAGCTGATTTTCTTATTCTCAACTAATTACTATGAAGTTTGTTAATATTGTACTAAGTTACATTAAATGAAAGACTTGAATTAAAATTATGTTTTAATACCTGGAGAAGAGCAGCTACAAAAACCAGGTTGACTCTTTCTCTACCGCATAGAACAATTACATGCATTAAAAGAAAAACAAACTAAGAGATGAGCAGGGAGAGGTGTTAATGTAGAATAGTCTTTTATAGGAATTTCTATATACAGTCGACCCTGGAACTCGGAGGCCATTGAGTCTGCCTGGATTCCCACAAGTTCCAGAATCCATGAGGATTCCAAACCCACTAAGTATTAAAGTACACCTGTAGCCATGCCTCCTCCACTAATAACGTCTGGCGGGCGGTCCTGAGAGCGTGGCTCCCTCTGTAATGCCTCATTAAAGCGGAGGAAATGCCTTTTGCCGCTTCCCTGCTCCTGGAAGGGAGCTGCTTTTCCAAGCACAGAAACCCACACACCTGGCAGCGCTGAAGCTGGCACCCGGCCCCACCGTGGATCCAAGTGGGCATTGAGCCTCCTCCCACTGTCCGTTCCCTGCCGTGTCTGTGATGAGTTTTGTCAGGTTTTTTATCAAGGTGTCTGGTTGCTGGTGTGTGTCTCTTGTGTTCAAACATAGCAGACGTGGCACGCCGCTCCAGAGCAGACCTCTGGAGGAGGCTTGGGAAATGAGTTCGGTGATGGCCGGGGCAGCGCAGTAGGTACCCTGGCGCTGTGCGACGAAAGTGACAGCTAAACAGGCTGGGACAGTCCATGCTGTTCAAAGGAGCTGTGGTGCATCCAACCAGCGCTCAGGAGAGGGCTGTGATGCAAGCAAGGCTGTGACTCACGCTGCTGCTCTGTTTGGGGCAGGTGTTTTGTTTGGGGTTTCTTTTTCTGGGAATGTAACAGCCCCAAGCAAAAGTTTTGACTTTCTGTCAGGGGCAGCGGTGTGAGCAGCCAGAGCTGAGCCGGGGTGCAGAGCCAGGACAGTGGCAGAGGTTCACTCCCGGTTCACCGCCTAGCAGCTCAGCTGTGTTCGCAGATGCACGGGCTACAGCCGGCTTCATGATGGTCACGCCCCTGGCAATGTTGGTGGCTCTGACCTACCCTTTCACCCGTAACAGCAGAAGGAAGGTCAGAAGGTGAAATGGCTTGGCACAGGAGGGGTTTCCCCTTTGGAGCAACCCCCTGGAACAGGAGCAGGCCAGTAGCGTGGCAGTATCAAGGCTTTCAGGATGGAAGCCACGTGTCTGCCCATCATGTCGAAGGCTTTGTTAGCCCCCCACTCAACCCAAGTGGATAAACAGGCAGCAGGGATGCTGCAGCCATGGCGGAGATGGAGCAAGCAGCCAGTCCCAGGGACCGTGGCTAGTGGTGGGTGAGCTGGTGCCGTAATCGGGACCTATTTGGGTGCCCATGCCCACGCGCCCGTCCTTCCCCGCAGTGGACACCTGTCCCAGACATGGTAACCATGGGAACCCCTCGCCGCCCATTAGCACTGCTGCCAGGCATCATCAAGCCACAAAGGGGTTTTGGCTCTGAGAAGCATGGTGCTGCTTTTCCCACCAGGCGAGGTGGTTTTCCAGGGACTTTTCAGTTGATATCCTTCTCCTCCCCTGCCCCTCAGCATGGTCATTCTTGTGGTAGCAGGTCCTCCATAGGCTGGCAGCTACATGTAGCCAGAACAACACTGTGGGATGAGGGAAGCTGACCATCACCACTTCTACCTGGCTCGCCACCACCTGTCCCATCCCTGGCGGGCGGTAGCCGGGGTTCGCCTCCCTGCCTCCCACTGGGGCTGTCCGCAGGAGCATGAGCCAGTGGCAGCTGCGCAGGGTGAAAGAGCTGGTGGCTCTCTGTGATCTTCTCCTGCTGCCACTCCTGAGATGCCTGG